>OX243822.1:2575055-2720055 GCA_945859605.1 Lumbricus rubellus
AAATCACATATTAAAAGGGGAATGGCCACAAGGACAAGGATTTTACGCATGGTTTGATCTTCTAGTTCCTTCATACACGAACAGCTATGGGTCAGTCTCGGTCCTTTACCTCAAAATTGTCTTCCCTCTCTTTGGAATACGCTGTCCCCCAGCTACTCGATCTCAAATTCTGGCTGGTTATCCCTTCTCATTTCGTTTCCTCAATTAACCCATTTCTTCTCACGTGGCCTTGCGCGCTGGAAGCACCTCTGAACGTTCCATCCTACTAGAGGTGCTTTGTAAATATTTTTTATGCACTTGTGATGACTTTATGACATGGTTTTGTGGATGACGTTTAAATTCCAGCGTCGCATGAGTACGTTGACGACGAGGGATTCCGATGGACGCATGCACGCGCGAAGAACGTTACGATAACTGGAGACTACGTCTTCAACAATAAACCTCGCAACAACCATTTCGTCAGCTCTGCAGACGTCAAAGTTAAAGGTGAGCACTGACGAGAGAGAGAGAGAGAGACAGAGAGAGAGAGAGAGAGACAGAGAGAGAGAGAGAGAGAGAGAGAGAGAGAGAGAGAGAGAGAGAGAGAGAGAGAGAGAGAGAGAGAGAGAGAGAGAGCAGTTGTGTTTCGGAAGCTTTTCCACGAGATGGAATTTACAAGCTGGTGGGAACTGGCTTATTATTGCGATTTCGTTTAAATCAGCCTGTTATTTAGCATGGACAAACCTAAACTTGCGACCAATTTTTTATTTTGACTGATGCCCTAGCACATATTGCTGCTGTTTCGTAACCACTTTCTTTTCTCTCGGTCTTTTGCGCTTGGAGCGCCTCTGACTGGTACGCACTGTGAGACGTGCTTTATAAAATTACAGACGATTAATTGTGTTTTGTTTTTGGAGTGGTTTATTTTAAAAATTATTTTGGATCTATTGCTTTCGGGTGTCTACTGCTGCTTAAGTCCTGTTATGCTGTGACGTTATTTTTATTTGGCTTTTATTTTTGTATCTTCCAGAATATAATAACCGATGTTTGTTTGTTTGTTGTTGGTTTGCGGCAGACGAACGGAGGCCGACCGTCAACGAATTAGCGAACACGATAGGAATCCAACAGAATGCAAGCGGATCAAAAATCAACGGCCTCTCTCTTCACTTCATGAACCTTGTGAGTTGTCGTCATCATGTTTCTGCTCTCAGAATGTTTTCTCATCGCCTGTAGAATACGCAACTGCCTGCTGAAATTTGCAGTGTCTTTTCTCCTTCAATCAATGGTTCGGTTAGGATCGTTGCTAACTCACTTGTTTTTTTTGCGCATCTCTCTACGTATATTCATTCATTCATTTTGAGAGTTTATATAGCGCTTCTTCAAGAAACCTACTCAGAGGCGCTCCCAGTGCAGCCACAGCTTGATGTGGTGCACTGGATACCTTCAAGCATCCACTATAAGAAATCATCAGTGAGAATGACTTCAGATTATTATTATTATTAGTGTTTTCCCCCAGGCTATGCAGCATATGTCTCAGTGACTTCTACATTGCCTGTTGTAGAGAAAAAAATGTCTGGAATTTGTTATCGTTTAAATTATTATTTTTACGAGTATTCAAAACTATATCCGGATATGGGAATGGAATAATTAATTATTATTAATTTTAGTGCATGCAAATCAAATAGAAAGGCAAATCAGAGGCACATGTATATACTAAATTGATATTGAATTCTAAATTGGCTATGTGTGATTTGTTGCATGTACGTTTAATGATGTTCTCCTTTCCATCTGATTTTTCAAAGGCTGCGTTTGAGGGAGAAATCGTCGATCGGTTGAAAGCGATTCAAATGGATTTCCCGACGAAGGCGAGCAGCAAACAATTACCTTCCGACGATGACGTTCGCGTCATCCCAGAAATCCTGCTCGTGAGTGGAATGGAAAATGGATTTTTATTTTTACGGCGTTATGTGGGTGACATGTCGAGAATGTTGTTCCAATGCTGAATTTCTGCCAGTATCGTATTTGATTTTTATTTATCGTATTTGCTGTAGCTCTTCTTTAAGCTCTCTTTTCAGAAGCGCTCCCGACTACAGCGCGGAAACTGCAATATGTAACTGGAGATGCAATGTGTAATCTCCAGAAACGGAATTTTTATTTGTTATGTTTTTACGATGTTCTGTGGATGTCGAGAATGTTGTTCCAGCGCTGAATTTTTTCTGCTAGTACCATATTATTTAAAAATTTGTTGTATTTGTTATATCGCCTCTTTAAGCTCTGTGTTCAGAAGCGCTCCCGACTACAGCGTGGACGCTGCATCGGAGTTTCACGCTGAAGCACTGAGCAATTTCAAGCGAAGGACTTGCTCAAGGTCCCTACATGGCGGCTTGAGGTGGATTCGAACCTGGAACCCTCCGGCTTCAAGGCACCGAACGTACCCACTACACCACCGTGGCCCTATTATAGTATATACCAGCAGTTACTTCCATTGTTGTTTTGTTATTCAATTCTGTTACAATTTCTAGCAATGATGGTTGCATTTTCTGATTTCAGGCGAACGTTCAGCGCTGTCGTTCCTACGTCGATCAACTCGGCGAAGTGAAAGACTCGCTTCAGCGCATACTTCGTCGCAAGCCGCAAGCTTACGAGATCATCGCAAAGCACCAGAGCAAGCGCACCGTGAAGAAAAAAGAGCGGTCGTAACACGGCGCTGGTTCCCTGTTGGTCAGACGAGAGATACGACACTGGTGTACTGCAGCGGTCATCGTTGTGAGCGGCGATATTCTGAGAACTGACTGTTTCGGTTGCGGGGTACGATGACTAAGAAGAGAAATCCATTCGAAAGCGCAAGCTCGCGATGCTGCGCGCAAGTTGGATTGCGACGCATGTGAAGGCAAGTCGGATTGCGACGCATGTGAAGGCAAGTCGGATTGCGATGCATGTGAAGGCAAGTCGGATTGCGACGCATGTGAAGGCAAGTCGGATTGCGACGCATGTGGAGGCAAGTCGGATTGCGACGCATGTGGAGGCAAGTCGTATTGCGATGCATGTGAAGGCAAGTCGGATTGCGACGCATGCGAAGGCAAGTCGCATTGCGACGCATGTGGAGGCAAGTCGGATTGCGACGCATGTGAAGGCAAGTCGGATTGCGATGCATGTGAAGGCAAGTCGGATTGTGACGCATGTGAAGGCAAGTCGGATTGTGACGGTGTCACGACGACACATTTCGGTTGTGACCTGCACTGATTTCGACCGAAGACTAGCATGTGACTGGTTTCTGCAATGATTGGGAGGATGGAGAAAGAATGACGGGTGTTGGCAAAGGTCGTGATTTGCGGCGGGTCGACGACAGTGTTGTGAACTCTGGGATAATGATGCAAGGCCTCGCGTTTGCTCTGTACATAGGACAGTTGTTGATGCGGCGAGTTTGAGACTTCTGTGAAAAACACGACGACAGTTGCGTTTATAAATGCGTGAACATTGAACGTACAAATGCTTTGATTGCGTCACGGACGGATGCAAGTCGTTTAGTTTCTTGCGAACGCTTGTGGAATTGCGAGTCGCGGCGAGTCCCTTTGTTTTGCAGAGGGATCAATTGCGGATGTTACCCCCTCCCCGGCCTTGATGCGAGTTTTTATGACTGGTGCCGACCATGTTTAAGTATTTGAATTGTACATTATGTGTCTGTGAACCTGTGGACATTTATGTAGCACCTTTTAAGATATGGTACGTTCCTGACCTTTGAGGTTTGGGGATGTGTACACGTGTGTGTGTGGCGGTGTGTTGGACGGACGGATTAGCTAAGCATTTTTTTCGTGTCTACGTTGCTTTGTTACAGCGAGAATGTTAGCATGAAATGTTGTTAACCTTTTAATGCCGAGATGGTAGTAAATGGTATGGGAAATCCTATACACTCCGGCATTAAAGGGTTAAATATCGCTGCGAAAAGCTGTGCTGTTATTTTTACAAGTTGTTTTAGAGCTTTCGGGAGAATTTCGCGAATGTGGATTAGGATAGGAATCGAATTTTTTGTGCAGCGATTGTTTAAGTCGATATAAAGCAAAGTAAGGTTTTGATTCTAAGTAAACATACTAAATATTCTGTCAGTTGTGTTAATATACACATACAGCATTATTTTTGCCTGTGTTTTTTTTTTAATTAACTAAACGAATATTATAGATCCGTGTTCGATGCAAGGCATGGAACAAGGCCAGAATAAGGTTGTTTTCACATGAATTGGCTCTACATGATAAAAAAATTATAAGCATTGTTAGTAGGTCGTGGGAAGGATGGGAATTTTGGAAGAGTTTATCTGGATCTATTGAATGGATGGTTGTTGTGTGTCTGTGAAATATCATGCCCGCTTGTTTTAGTAAGTAGGTAACCTATGCCAGAACAATATTAATCTGATGCATGACTGCTTAATTTCATTGAGCGTAGAGTTATCGATGAAAAGCTTGAACTCTGTCCATGTTCGTTGCCAGGTTAGTTTCTTGTTGCCACTGCCAATTAATCCACTTAAGTTAGTCTGGAGGTATTTTCTTATCATCTGCCAAACTTTTTTTAGATTAGTTGATTTGATAATTTATGTTTACACCAGAACTATTTTTAGCGTACAGTTCTACAGAAAATGTGAATTTCTAAATGAATTTGTGCAGTGGTAGAAATACTTCCATGCACTTAAAAATAGTATACGGGAAATATGACCCGCTAACAATCTAAGAAACTGTAGTGTGTACTGACTGTACTCGCCCCAAATTTTGTTAGTACACCCCAGCTTAAAGGTTGTGGGTTAAGAGAATTATATCTTTCGAAGATCATGGGTTGAAGCTAGCAATCCCTTTTCCAAGGTTGTTTAGGACCATGATTTCTGTTGTAAGGCAATGAAATGTAACTAGCCAACTTGTTTTTATGTATACTAATGGTTGTAAGTAGAAACTAGCAATCTCCTTCCTGTGTTCCTGCTTGGTAGAAAGAGCATCTCGCTATAAATATAAAGATCATTTCACTATAAAACAATTGGCCTTTGTTTCTTATGTGAAACTATTCATGGTAGGCAGCAGTTCAAGAATTTCACAGTCTGTCTCATGTACGATGGCGGCGTTAGAATTGCATGTTTCCAGATAATTTTACAATCTTAAGTTCTTAACTTGCGTTAATGGAAGTTTACTTGAATGTGTTTCCTTGCAACATGATCTGGAAGGTGGTTAAAATGGAATAGCGAGCTTGATGTCCCTTAGTATGGCTTGAACTTCCAGTGCTGCATAAAAGCTTTGATATAGTCTGTCCATCTTTCTGGAATAAGTTACCCAGCAGTCTCCGTATTAAATGAATTTTCTTCATCCCTCTTCCGCAAGTGTTTGAAAACCATTCTCGTTGTGAATGGGTGCTAGTGCCTCTGAGGAGTGTCTCTTGAAGTGGTCCTACATGAATTCATGATTATGATTACGAAGGTATAAATTGAATACGAAACCATGAGAATTGTAATTAGTAGATTCTATTGTGCCGGTGTCTAACACATCAATAGTTCGCACACCGAAATCAAGCTGTAATCAGTGAAGGAAATTCTATGATGCTGTTGAGAAGTGTGTTTCAAACAAGTCCTTTGAGTGTCGCAATTGAGCATCGAGAAAAGCAATTGATGGTTAATCCGAAGCGCGGTTTAAATCCCACGAAGATATTTGATGCCTTTAGCAAATAGTTGCCAATCTGGTGATTCTACTTAACATTAAGAAGTTTGGGCATGCTTTGGGATTGTGCGAATTACAATAATTTCCCAGCGATTATCGGAGATTTGTTTAATTATTTCTGACCACATTCTGCTCACATTTTTAGCCTAATCTACAGTCGTTTCATTCAAAGAACTTTTATAAACGGAGGTTCCTAGTAATTTTAACGTGCTGCATACATGATGTAATGTGTTACGTATACAGTGACATTACGGAAAGGAGGTTAGGTTGATGGAGGGCCTTCTGTGTGTGTCCAATAATTGTTGCTGTTTGCCGGATATTCTTGGAAATTAAGATTCAAGACTTTTTCGTTGACAATTTTCAAACAATGAAATGACTTTTAGTATACGTCAGTTTTACGTTGGATCTGTTTTTGATGAAGAGATATAATTATACCGAAAGTTAAATATATTTAAGTCACGATGCAAGTTTTTGAACAAAAATGTGTGTAAGATGTCTGATGTTGATGATAAAATGCACAAAGAAACAGAAACGTTTTGTTTAAACTGGAGCTATACAAATGCCCCGTTGTATAACATCAGGCTGGATGGTGTTTAGACATCTGTTAAGATATAGACCCATAACTTATAATAGGCCTATGGATAGATCAAACTTTATTTCATCAACTAACAATAATATTCACCGTGTAACTGCGTGTAGCCTTCATTGACAACAGTTCACAGCTGCGAGCCAATATGGCCGACCACATAAGCCACGCCCTTTTACAAGCCGCCAATACATTTTCCAGCGATAGTGCTGTATGAAGAGTAATCACCAAATAAAATCTGGCACGGATTTTATGATTCTGGTAAATCTAGCAAAATCTGAGTCAGTTGCAACCGGCTAAGTAACTGGTCAAATCAAGGGTAATCCCGAAGACTGAGTGCTGCACTGCCTGGTACAAAACAATATGGCTGGCTTGTTGCTGTTTAACGACACAACATAACAAAAGATGATTAGTGTCACCCTCCTCCTTTCTGCAGGCTTGGGGCTGGCACTATCAGAGTGCAAACAATATGGCTGCCTCCGACTCGCTCAAATAGAGCGCTGAGACCTTCAGGGCGCATCCCGAATTTAAACTTCGGGTTAATAATGGAATAAAAATCACTTTTCTATGTTAATAACAAAGTTATGGGTTGTATCTGCACTTTTATCAAGTCAAATTTTGTTTCTAAAAAGTGTTTCTCATGAGGCCCGTGACTGCTCTGCCTATAGCCTAGGACAGAGGTTTTCAAACTGTGGTCCGCGGACCCCTGGGGGTCCGCGGCTTGTTGCCAAGGGGTCCGCAGAGCAGGTCCAGAAAAACAATAAAAAGAAATAGTACATTTGCAATGTTTTCAATATCATCTAAAATTATATAAAAAAATAACTGAGCTATAAAACAACTGAGCTATAAAAATATCTGAGCTATCTATGGTTATTACTTGCTGATGTCTAGTAACAAGTTAACAACCGGTTTTGGCTCATTAAACGAATATATAATTATAGGCTACATAACATTAGTTCCCTCTGGTGCTATTTTAGTGCACGTTAGTGTAATTGTGACGTACCAACAGAGACGCAATTGCTGCTAGACGGAGTTGCTGCTATATTTTAAAAACTATAATATTAATATTTTTCAACGTTCTTCATAACCATGGATAAATTTCTAAAGAGAAAAACTGATCAGAAATCAGAAGATTTTGACTACAAAGACAAATGTGAGAGAAAAAGAAAAAAATTCCGCAAGTAGGCCTATGATCCAAACTTCCCAGAGTATATTTCATTATGGTTTCATTGCAGACAGAATAAATTATGATTAACCTCTTTGCGTTATGTCATGAGTGTGCAAATTCTGTCTAATCAGGATTCAGTGAAACCCGTGAAATTAAAGCGCCATTAAGGACAATGCATGCAAATTTCAGATGTTGCCAAAAGAATATATCTCGAGCGACAAAAGGAGCTGCAGGCCTAGGCTAGGCCTACTTAAAGCAGAAATGTAAAATAACAGCTTTCGCCATGTGCAGTAAATGAGAAAGCTCTATATGTGAATCGTATTTAGTAGCATTGCGAATAGCACGAACGAGAAAGCCTCACGCAATTGCGATTGGCCAAATTTATTGCATAGGCCCATAGGGGTCCGCCACCTTACCACGACATGCTACGGGGTCCCCAGCTTTAAAAAGTTTGAAGACCCCTGGCCTAGGACACCGGAATTTATTGCGTACACACATGTTAAAGTTAGGGCTGTGGCGAGATTTAGTTACATTACAGTAGATCCTTAGGCATTTTTAACCATCATTCACCATCCAGAAATTATATTACCGCAGCAGCTGCTGCTGTTATTTTCAAAAGCAGAGACTTGCTATAGACCTAATGATTAGCCTAACATTGGCGTTCTGTTCGGAAACAAATCAGCCGATTTGACAATGAATCGAGAGTCCATGCTCAGTTCGTCGAAGATTGTTGTGACATTAGGCCTAAGTCCTATGCACGGCGGAAGCACTGCTGCAGGCCTAAGTCGCAGGAACCAGCTTATTCATAGAAACCAAAATCGATAGGCAGAGGTCATGGTCTGGGGAGTCGGACGGTTAATTTAAAGGGGTGGTATATAGGCCTATTGCTTAGAGTTGAAACGGCGTGGAGGTAGGGCATAACGGGAAGTGGAAGAATGAGGATAGAAACTATGAAAAGCACAGGGGTGTAACGAGTGGGGGGGCCTGGGGGGGCCTGGCCCCCCCACTTTTTTATCAGGGGGGGCCTAATATGAGAACGGACCCCCCACTTTTTTATGAGAGGGCCCTCCCACTTTTTTGAGAAAAGAGAGGAAAAGTGGTCCTTAAAATCTTTCCAAAAAAGAGCTAAGCCACAGTAAAGAGCAAAGCGACAGTTGGAAATAGCTGTTGAGGTCGAATATAGTTTACTTCCTTTATTTTATTACAGCCTTTTAATTGGAGTGTCTCTGAAATCTTGTCTTGTTGATCGATCTCTTTATTGATCAGTTTCGATCTCTTGTAAAAAAAAACGACGACAAGAGTAAAGGCATCAACTCCGAAGAGTGATAATTGCCACTAAAATTGTTCTTGGTCCACGTCACTATGTCGCTATAAAACGTTCACCAGACCTCAGATACAAAACGAAATTCTTGAGATAATCAGCCGTGAAGTTTTACTTCTTATTTTGAAGAAATTTCATAAAGACCAGATGTTCAGCATCCTTGCAGACGAAACCAGTGACATCTCGTGCAAAGAGCAATTGAGCTTTTGCTTGCGCTATGTCGATGATAACTTTGACTGTTGTGAAGAATTTGTAGGATTGTATCAGCTCGATAGTTGCCAAGCAGAGTACATCCACACGGCCGTCGATGATATTCTTGTGCGCTGCCAAATCAGTTGGGAAGACTGTAGAGGTCTAGCTTTTGATGGTGCAGCGAATATGGCCGGCATAAGAAATGGTGTAGCTGCAAGAATACAACGACATTATCCTAAGGCAGTGTTCGCATATTGTCATATGCATTGCTTGAATTTGTGTGTAAAAGACACAGTGTCAGATGCTGTTCCGTTCATGCGCGACTTCTTCAGCAACATTTGAGAGCTCACTTCGTTCATCAGACACTCTCCTAAAAGAATGGCACACCTGCGACACATAAATTCTGAACAGGAGGACTCGCAGATTCATTCATTACGCCCACTGTGCCCGACTAGAATGACAGTGAAATACAATGCTTTAACTGCAATAGATAGCCAAGCCTCATCGTTGCTGCAAATTCTGGACGACATAAGATCAGATCGTACCTCGACTCACGAAGCACAGGCTAAGGCCTCCGGTTTGCTGCGTTGGCTAGAATCTTTTGAGTTCAGCTTTGCTCAAACTATTGGTCTAGAACTGTTTGGAATGACTGACGAGTTGAGTAAGCAACTCCAGAATCCGAAGCTGTCAGCAGCGGAGGGACTAGAATCCGTGTTAGCTTTAAAGATGCTGCTCAACACGAAGAGAACAAATATGCATTTCGAGAGCATTTGGCGTGATGTGGAAGTTCGCAGAGGTCGTTTTAATGGTGCTGAGGCAAAACTTCCTAGAATGCGCCACGCTCCTATGCGCTTCGAGGATGGAAGTCGTGCAGTTGAATTTGAATCTGTTGACCAGTACTTCAGAGTACAGTACTACTTGGTGTTAGATAAAGTCACTGCTAGTATATGTGAACGGTTTGAATCATCCGCATGGAAAATAATGCACTGTATGGAGACAGTGTTGGTTCAGAGCTGCCGTGGAGAAGAACCCCTTCTGCGTGACATTGAAAGTATCTTGATGCATGCTTCTGGAGACTTGGACAAAGATCTTGTGGGGCAGCTATCGCAGCTTCGGAACATCCCAATGTCAACAGAGGAACGCAATGGCATGACATCATTTTCAGACATTTTGAAGCTGCTGAAGAAGGAACGTGCGCTCCTACGTCTCCTACCGCAAGTTGTAAAACTTGTGAAGTTAGTCTGCATACTTCCCTGTTCGACTGCAACACCTGAACGATCGTTTAGCCAGTTGCGTCGAATCAAGAACTACATGCGGTCCACAGTGACTCAGGAAAGACTCAATCATACAATGATTGCAGCTGTTCACTGTGACAAACTTGAAAACATCGACATCAACAAAGTCATGAACGAATTTATTATGCGAAACGAACATCGACGTGCAACGTTTGCAAAATTGCAATAACATGTAAACAAAGGTCCAAAGCTAGACTACAAATGGACATTGTAGACTACAAGTCTTCAGAATGTTTAGATGCCTAAATCGTCGCTACGGTCGCTTGCCATTCCACTAATCTAGGGATATGTCCAAATTGAGATATTCCCATTTTTTGTTTCAAATGTGCACATCAAATAATTCACAATTTCACATCAATTTTTAAGAGTCAAGACTTGCCGTACAGAAGTCGGCTGCATTAGTAATAGTACTTAAACTCTAATAGACTCAATGATCCTACGATAATCCTATAACTCTACGATATTTCCGTCTTTTTTCTCTGTTGTATTTTCATATCCCGTCTGACACGTCTCCACTCTATTTTCACCCAATTTCACCCATTTATACTCTAATTAGAGGATTAATTTGGGACTTTTGAAGCTGCCCCATTTGTTACTAAGGCTCCCCAGGGCCCCCCCACTTGGGGGGGCCTTGTGAAAAACTGGGGGGGCCCTTTAAAAAAATTTTTGGCGCTTCGCGCCAAATAAATCCACTACGTCCTATTTAGGCCCCCCACTTTTCTAAACCTCGTTACACCCCTGGAAAAGCAGTGTTTTATATAGGCCTACTTAGAACGACTTTAAATTTGGAATGCTCTCGCGGACAATCTTTTTTAAAACTCAAGGCAGCGCTGGTGAATAAGTTGGTGTCACGCTGTTGGCTTGCGAGTAGTGCTTTCAAAGCTTGGAGATTACGATTGCGGTTGGATTGAAAGCAGAAAAGCTGTGGTATTAAAGTTCAGAGCTGATCAGCGTTTCTCCAGCATCTATTTTGTTCAGCGTTCGAAATTTTTAATGCTATCCAATAGAATTGTAATTTTTAATGCTATCCAATAGAATTGTAATTTTTATTTTTTAATGCTATCCAATAGAATTGTAATTTTTAATGCTATCCAATAGAATTGTAATTTTTATTTTTTAATGCTATCCAATAGAATTGTAATTTTTTAATGCTGTAGCGTTTGCGTATAACTAGACGCTACGGAATTTTAGTTGCAATATTATATTATATATTTTTGGATCCCTTGGTATTTTCGTGGTTAGATATATATTATAATATTATTAATTTCTGAGCTGCATTCGGTGACCTAGATAATATTGGTGACCTAGATTTTAATGCTGAGATCGTGCTCGACACGATTTTAAGGCCATGACGTAAGCCGTCGCCATAGCTACCACATTATTGATCGAGTCTTTCACACACTTGCGTGAAATGGAGGGTCGGCCGAAAAGGAGGAAGAGGAGTCGGCCGATATGACAGACGCAGTGCCAGAGCAGTACAGATAGACGGATGGGCAGACGGACGGAGCGATACACTCTGCTGGCCGGCTGCGTGTAGTCTGTGCATGCAGCATGGGCTCCTCTGTGGGTATTTTCCATCACGCCGGGTCACGCTGCCCCTGCGTGATCACCGCGTGGCAGCGCATGCGCAGTAGCTCGCGTCCTACGTCACTCGAGGCCGATATAGAAGAAGATCGCGCAACCGAGGCAGTCGTGACCGAGTCTTCAAGGAGTAAAGACGTATTATTGGCAAGATAAATATTAAGATTCAAACTGAGGGTTTTTATTGAAGTGAAGCCAGATTTTAGTGGCGCTGCATTAGTTACTGCTTAAGTGCGACTCTCGATGATAAAGTGTTAGGTTCGAAGCCGGATTGTATTCGAAGTAAGGCCAGGAATTAGTGCCGCTGTATTATTTTCTGCATCGTCACATGGAGTGACTCATTCTGAGCGTCGAATCGTCAACGTGGTGATTGGAGCTGCGCATTTTCACGGCGGTTCATTCTTGGAATTAAGCCTACCGCGTCAGACTTCTGTTCTCCGGTTCGCTGGAGCGACATCTGTTCGGTTTACTTGGAAAGATTCACCAAGTGGTTATTTTCTGCATTTGTGGCCCAAGTGGCGTCAATTTGTTATTTTAATCGCGAAGTGGATCACGCATTCTCGTCGCGCCATCTCGGTTCTAGCGTCAAACCTGCGTTGGTCTTCGCTGGTTTCTTCCGGAGCTTCACCGTCGACGTCCCCCAATATTCTTCGACGCTTTCCTGGATTCGTCGCACTCTTTGTCGGCACCCTTCGCACTTCGCCTGCTTTGTCCCTTGTCTTCGGATATCAGGTACAGTCTAGTTAAAAGGGTATAATGCGACGGGCGGTGTAGAAATATTGGGCGAACTGGAAATTCTTTCATGCACTTGAGAGCTAAATTGGGGATAAAAGTTAGACATACTCCGATCTAGGGTGTTTGCATTGACCGGTATAATTATATTTCATTGAATTGACTTGAACAATTATATTTCTGAGCATTGACTTGCATAATTACATTTTCTTTCTACATTGTGCTCAATGTCTGAATTGCACTGAATAATATTTAATAATCTTTGTCTTCAAGATTGATAAGAAATACTAATTAAACCTTCGGATTTAATTCTTGCTAGTCTTAGGAAGTGAAATTATCGAAACTTATATAGCGCCATGGAGCAGAGCAGAATGTCAACCCCCTCGCAACCTTCTAGACCACCCTCTGCATTTGAGATGGGAATACTGCTAGAGGCAATGCAAACAAACGCTAAATCTATAAAAACTGATGTTCAGGAGGCTATCTCCTCAGTGAAAACTGATGTGCAGGCAAATGCCAGATCCACGCAGGATGCCATTCAGGCTCATGCTATGAATACACAGGAGGCTATCTCCGTGGTACAAAGTAATGTGGAAGAGGCAATTTCCGTGGTACAAAGTAATGTGGAAGAGGCAATTGCCTCAGTACAGAATAATGTCAGGGAGGAAATCTCTGCAGTACATTATAATGTAAGGGAAGCCCTGACGGAAGTCGTGGCTCGCATTGAACGGTTAGAATCGCCCATACCAACGCAGAAATCTGTTGTGAGTTCGAACCCTGGTACCATCACCACTGCAATTACTGTAGACGCTCCTTACCACTCGACCATCGGCCTGGAAGAGAGTTCGGGTGCTAGGCCCAAAGACTTTGCCTTACCGCCCAACCCTGGTATATTGCGGAGGAGCGAGCGACTGTTGAGTAAAGCTCCGATTTCATACAAAGCGGTAGGAGCCCGACGGGCTTGGCCGCCTCAGACCGGACGGAGTTCGAACCCGGGAGCCACCGCCTCCCTTCCTCCCTCTATCTCTCTAGACTACGACTCACAACAGTACGCGGTCCCCTCACACGTTGGACCGGAAGTGGCGACTCCGGGAGTGTACGCGGGGGCGGGCGTTACAATTGGTCCCAGTCAGTGAGGTCGAATTAGTTCTAGAGATTTTGACGAGGAAGAGGAAACTGAAAATGTCGGAAGAAGAGAAACTGCATTATCTTTTGAAAGAAGGAAGGAAAGGGAATTTTCTGATAATGTAGAGATTATGTCTGATGATGGTAGCATAGACATTGAAGTTAGCAAAATAATGGAATCTAGACCTAAAACTGTGAAAATAATTGATAAAAGAATGCAAGCAGTACAGCAATCGGAGTTTAGAAATTTTGAAATAAATAAACCGATTGATCATAAATTTCGGGAGGGGGGTGATAAGGTCAACTCAGCTCCTTTTGCCTCTTCCTCGCCCTCTCACGTGGATTATCCTCGACCTGATCCGCAATGGAGAATGCATGAATCGTTCGTGCACGCGGGTCAGCCAAGAACGGAAGTGACGTCAAATCGGGTCGACGCTTTCCAATCAACGTCGGGAATGCCGACCTACCACTCGATGCCTGACTGCATCTTCGATGGTCGGGTTACTTCGACCATGGTTGGTCGAGACTACGCTCGACCCGACCTTCGACCTGGTCCAGTGGCAACTACAGCGGTCGACTGGATGCAACCGAGCGCACACCTTGAGCATCCGTACGTGTCATGGATGGCTGCTCCGAACTATGCTCCGAACTATGCTCCGAACTACGCTCCGAACTACGCTCCGAACGCGCTGTACAACAGCATCGACAACCGGATGTGGCTCGATCCGCTTCGCTGTCTCAACCCGCCTCGATCCAGCGACGTTGCCTTTCCTCGGTGGCCAACCGTCGTGGAGTCGGCGAGAATGAACTCATGCCTCGGCGCTCAGAATTTTGGATTTAGTCGTGACGTCGAACTGCCTCGTCAAGCGCTTCTGAAACCGACGTATCTGAATAAAGGTGAAACAACCGACGACAATAAAGCGGCGATGTCGGCGGTAAATGAGACGAAGGTGCTGGCGCCTGTCAACGCTTCCGTCGGCCCCGCCAAAACAGTCCCTATGACATCAGTGGCGACACAGACAACAGGCGACTGGGAACTTCCGACGAGTAGCACTGTGGGAACGAGAAAGGAACCGGAACCAACTGCGTCAACGATCAATAAAGTGGCTGAGGTCAAATCGTCGTCGGCTTCGCCTCCTAAACCGAAGCAATGGGCGAAACTTGGATCGTACAGCGGAAGGACGGATGTGGAAGTCTTTTTGCGCAAGTTCACCGTATGCGCAAAGAACAATGACTGGTCGGACGATGAGAAATTTAATCAACTGGTCGTCTCCTTAGTCGAACCGGCGACCCATTTGCTGAGCGAGTCGAACGTGGATACTTGGACGGCTTTGGTCCAGCGACTTCGGGAACGGTACGGTAATGCGGAGCAACAAACCCTGTTCCAGACGCAACTTAGCACCCGGAAGCAGAAAGGCGACGAAGACCTGGGAGTATTGGTCGATGATATTCGGCTTTTGTCGTCGCGAGCGTATCCTGGCTCATCGACAGCGCACAGCGAAGCCATCGCTATTCGGGCATTCGTGGATGCCTTGGGCGACCGAAATCTCGCTCTGAAGATTAGGGAACGAGAACCGAAATCTCTCGACGAAGCGTACAAGGTAGCTATGAGGTTGTACGGCTACCAGAAAGCGGAAGTTAGTAGCCATGAGCAGCACGAACGACGGCATGGACGAGTCAACGCTGTCAGAGAAGGACAATCGGAATTCGATAATCTAGAACGACAGATGAAGCAAATGAAGGCAGAGATGGAGCAAATGAAGAGACAATGGGGTCAACCGGTGTCGGCGCCACAATCCAGAGACTATAATAATCGCGGGTCGTGGAGAGATCAGAACGGTTCAAACGGAAATAACTGGCGGAATAACCAACGCTGTTCGATCTGCAATAGAACAGGCCATGGGAGTTCCGCCTGCTGGTACCGACAGGCGGCGGAACCGGAAGTTGGACGATCGGAGCGAAGGTGTTACGAATGTCACCGGATTACAAATCATATCGCCCGTGATTGTCCATTCCGACAACAACAGCAGGCTCCACCTGGCAATAACCTTGGTCAAGCTGTGGGCGATACTCGCGACAATCCTACTGGTGGCCGGAAGTCGCCAACCGAGGAGCGCCGCTGCTTCTATTGTAACGATACTTCGCATCTCATACGCAGATGCCCACTGCGAAACAGGTCTGCCGACGATCAGAACTGGAGATCGCCGGGAGAACCAACCGGAAGTCATGAACTTGAGAACTGAAGGTCATCTGTGTGACCTTTGTTAACGACCGTTTAATGGCGGAGATTCTGAATGCAGAAGTATCTGTAACATTTTTTTGGTTCAATTGTGATGAAAATGAGTTATTTTTACATGTAATGGTTTTTACATGTGTGAGTTACTGTGTAAATACTGTAATGTTGTATTGTAGGTTGACTGAACTGTGTATTTGTACTGAATTGCATAAATTAATTGCATTGCATTGCATTATAACGATGGACAGTTTAATATTGCTTTGGACGATATATATTGTGGTTTGGCGCTACATCAATTAGTTGGCGCTATATGAATGATTTTCTGACCTGAGGAGATATATATGTTATAATGGCTAAGGTCGCCTTGTTTTCATTAAGGCGTTGGCCAGGATGATAATAATTGTGTGACCTTAGATGTCCTGTTTTATAATTATAATAATAGGCTTATGTTTCGCTGCATATATATAAATAACGTGATTAATTAATTCATTCATTAATAGGTTTTGATGCAGGGATAGGTCTACATAAGATTTTTAATTAGTCGTGAGCATAGCAGATATATAATAATAAATGATAGATGCATTAATGATGATTTAAAATGGCGCTAGATAAATGTTGCATAGGCCCCTTAGCGTTTTACTGCATCGCTGAAGACCGGTGATTTTTATCTGGCTGGCAGCGATAAGATTGTATACATAATTATATATATAGGTTGCATGAATAACACTGAAACATAGGCTATATACTATGTTCTGCTTTGCTCAGCTATTGTAATTATATTAATGTACATATCGCAAGGCGCCATATAAATATATGTTATAGGCCTAGGGTACACGCGATTATAATATTAAAATTGTAGGCTTATATCCTGAAGGGCGCTATATAAGTAAATTATAGGCTTAAGGTAGGCCTATAATAGATGATAATAAAATACTGTGATTAACGGCTGATGAGCTCATATAATTTTTAGACGAAGATGTTTATAATAATATAGCAGGCTTGAATGACTTTAACGTGCATAGGCCTATATATATATATATATGTTGCTCGTTCAGAAATAATAATAGGAATTAGCATAGATCTACTGGAATGGATAATATTATATTATTTTGTTTGGCTTATATAGGCCTAATTAATATATATCGGCCGGAGCCCTACATAACAGCTGTACTGACTCCGGTTGTGTATTAAACCGGTAGGAGGAGGATTTTAAATATATAACATCTGCTTATAATAATATTGAGGCTTAAATGATTATATATAAATTGATAGGCTGTTGATAAACCGCTGCTTCTATGAATAATTCAGCCGCAATGTTTACATCGGAGGCCTAGAATAAATATATGGTGACATAAGCGTTGGCAGGACGAATTGTAGGCTACAACGATGGCCTATAATTAATCCCGCAAAACACATTTAGAGTCGAATTGTGGATCTGTTAATGTTAATATTAATATTATTATTAATCGTTCTGTAAGAGTTTTAATACGGTGCAGGAGTGACCTAACTTTTCAGTTTGCTTATATGGACTAGTGTGTATATATATTGTGTACGCTGTGTACGTATCTATATTTGGACCAACGTACGTGTCAATGAGTACGAGTTTATTTAGCGCACGCTTATGGCTGACGCAATCTCCGCACTTGCATATAAATGTAACTGGGCTGGTTTCCCGATGCTATGGGAAGACATCCTATTTTGATCTCGTGATGGGTGGCCTAAGGAGTTTTCCCACGTTCTGCAGTTCAGTGTAGATGGCGGGGGAGAGCGAAGGCGTAGACTGACACATCATCAAACGCTACCGGCGTGTGAATGGTCGTCGATTTGCCTGTGTGGCCTTGTTTAATGATAGATAGACAGAAGAAGAGAGGATGAGTATAGATACAATAATATTCATGCTAAGTTAGCGCATACAATTATAATGATAGACGGAGGATAGGAAGACAGCTGTGACGTAGGATGGACTGCATAATAATATAGATGCATGCATAGACTGTAGGCCTATAATTTTAGTTTTATAATCATGATGTTTCTTAATTGATTAGATAAGACTTTTGTAACTTGTCCGCTGTAATCTGTTCTCATTTGGTTACACTGTGGCTCATGTTACAAATAATTAAAACAGAGATAGGCTGTGCGTAAATAATTAGCCTAGGTTTTGCAAGGTTTATGCTGTGAACTTAGTTTTACAGTAGGACGGAGTGTAATCGTTATAGTACCTTAAGTGTTGTGCAGTAGAGCCTATTAATTAAAATTAGGATTACTAGCGCAGACTCATGGCAGGCTGGACATATAAACTTGGGTTACCGTCTAGTATAATATGCAGCGCTGGTTGTACACATTGCTTGTAAGGCCTATAGCTCAGGCCTAATATGTCGCTTATTTTATTCTCAGTTACTAAATAGGATTAATGAGGAATGTTATATTAATATCGGGTCTAGGCCTATATTGAGATGGCGTTATGCAGGTCTTCCATGGCGAATTTTAATGATATAGGCAGACAGGCGGTTGTAATAATTTTGAGACTTACGTTAGCTGTGTGCTATTATAGGCTATGGTGTTAAAGGCCGTGATTAAATATATGATTAGTACTTGGCGTTAAGGTAGAGGTTTGGCGAAATGTTTGGTAAGATTACTTCTGTAACCACAGAATTTACCACATGATAAGCTAGAGACCTTGTGGGTATTAAATACCGTTATAGGCCTAAGTGATAGGCTAATTATGATGACCTGAGTGGGTCAAGCTTAAACTGCTGTCTGTGAATTGCATTAGGGCTTGCCGTAGACTTTTCTGTATAAACTGAACTGAGGAAAGTTTGTGATAATGACAGGCCTATATATATATATAAATAATTATATGGAGCTATATAAATTCAGAACTTTTATTGACACTCTAGACTAAACTATGAATCGGGTGAACCGATTAGTGCTCAACGCTTTTGCTGCCGCAGTTACGATTGTGCGTCGCATATTTGTTGATTTATGCATTTAATGTTTGAACTTTTGCTGTAACAGTCGGAACAGACATAAATTATAGCCTTACTTTACAATTTCAGAGGCTGTTTTACCACTTAAACATCGTCTGAAATAAATTCCTTGGGCGGTGAGAGTGTAGCGTTTGCGTATAACTAGACGCTACGGAATTTTAGTTGCAATATTATATTATATATTTTTGGATCCCTTGGTATTTTCGTGGTTAGATATATATTATAATATTATTAATTTCTGAGCTGCATTCGGTGACCTAGATAATATTGGTGACCTAGATTTTAATGCTGAGATCGTGCTCGACACGATTTTAAGGCCATGACGTAAGCCGTCGCCATAGCTACCACATTATTGATCGAGTCTTTCACACACTTGCGTGAAATGGAGGGTCGGCCGAAAAGGAGGAAGAGGAGTCGGCCGATATGACAGACGCAGTGCCAGAGCAGTACAGATAGACGGATGGGCACACGGACGGAGCGATACACTCTGCTGGCCGGCTGCGTGTAGTCTGTGCATGCAGCATGGGCTCCTCTGTGGGTATTTTCCATCACGCCGGGTCACGCTGCCCCTGCGTGATCACCGCGTGGCAGCGCATGCGCAGTAGCTCGCGTCCTACGTCACTCGAGGCCGATATAGAAGAAGATCGCGCAACCGAGGCAGTCGTGACCGAGTCTTCAAGGAGTAAAGACGTATTATTGGCAAGATAAATATTAAGATTCAAACTGAGGGTTTTTATTGAAGTGAAGCCAGATTTTAGTGGCGCTGCATTAGTTACTGCTTAAGTGCGACTCTCGATGATAAAGTGTTAGGTTCGAAGCCGGATTGTATTCGAAGTAAGGCCAGGAATTAGTGCCGCTGTATTATTTTCTGCATCGTCACATGGAGTGACTCATTCTGAGCGTCGAATCGTCAACGTGGTGATTGGAGCTGCGCATTTTCACGGCGGTTCATTCTTGGAATTAAGCCTACCGCGTCAGACTTCTGTTCTCCGGTTCGCTGGAGCGACATCTGTTCGGTTTACTTGGAAAGATTCACCAAGTGGTTATTTTCTGCATTTGTGGCCCAAGTGGCGTCAATTTGTTATTTTAATCGCGAAGTGGATCACGCATTCTCGTCGCGCCATCTCGGTTCTAGCGTCAAACCTGCGTTGGTCTTCGCTGGTTTCTTCCGGAGCTTCACCGTCGACGTCCCCCAATATTCTTCGACGCTTTCCTGGATTCGTCGCACTCTTTGTCGGCACCCTTCGCACTTCGCCTGCTTTGTCCCTTGTCTTCGGATATCAGGTACAGTCTAGTTAAAAGGGTATAATGCGACGGGCGGTGTAGAAATATTGGGCGAACTGGAAATTCTTTCATGCACTTGAGAGCTAAATTGGGGATAAAAGTTAGACATACTCCGATCTAGGGTGTTTGCATTGACCGGTATAATTATATTTCATTGAATTGACTTGAACAATTATATTTCTGAGCATTGACTTGCATAATTACATTTTCTTTCTACATTGTGCTCAATGTCTGAATTGCACTGAATAATATTTAATAATCTTTGTCTTCAAGATTGATAAGAAATACTAATTAAACCTTCGGATTTAATTCTTGCTAGTCTTAGGAAGTGAAATTATCGAAACTTATATAGCGCCATGGAGCAGAGCAGAATGTCAACCCCCTCGCAACCTTCTAGACCACCCTCTGCATTTGAGATGGGAATACTGCTAGAGGCAATGCAAACAAACGCTAAATCTATAAAAACTGATGTTCAGGAGGCTATCTCCTCAGTGAAAACTGATGTGCAGGCAAATGCCAGATCCACGCAGGATGCCATTCAGGCTCATGCTATGAATACACAGGAGGCTATCTCCGTGGTACAAAGTAATGTGGAAGAGGCAATTTCCGTGGTACAAAGTAATGTGGAAGAGGCAATTGCCTCAGTACAGAATAATGTCAGGGAGGAAATCTCTGCAGTACATTATAATGTAAGGGAAGCCCTGACGGAAGTCGTGGCTCGCATTGAACGGTTAGAATCGCCCATACCAACGCAGAAATCTGTTGTGAGTTCGAACCCTGGTACCATCACCACTGCAATTACTGTAGACGCTCCTTACCACTCGACCATCGGCCTGGAAGAGAGTTCGGGTGCTAGGCCCAAAGACTTTGCCTTACCGCCCAACCCTGGTATATTGCGGAGGAGCGAGCGACTGTTGAGTAAAGCTCCGATTTCATACAAAGCGGTAGGAGCCCGACGGGCTTGGCCGCCTCAGACCGGACGGAGTTCGAACCCGGGAGCCACCGCCTCCCTTCCTCCCTCTATCTCTCTAGACTACGACTCACAACAGTACGCGGTCCCCTCACACGTTGGACCGGAAGTGGCGACTCCGGGAGTGTACGCGGGGGCGGGCGTTACAATGCTATCAAATAGAATTGTAATTTTTATTTTTTAATGCTATCCAATAGAATTGTAATTTTTTAATGCTATCAAATAGAATTGTAATTGTTCAATTAAATAGCGCCACTTCAAGAGAACTCCTCAGAGACACTCCCGACCTGACACCAAAATAATCATAATCAAAGAACGTTAGAATGTTTCCGATGAGTTTTCGTTTTATGAGCCAACAGCTTTAGTAGTAGTTAATTGTGCCCTTTGAGGGTCTTTTATTTTCCTGAGGGGAGTGCTCGGTAGTACAGTGGTTAGCGAGCTAGACTGTCGACCAGTATAGGGTTAACAAGCTGAGGGTCTTTTATTATTTCCTGAGGGGGGTGCTCGGTAGTACAGTGGTTAGCGCGCTGGACTGTCGACCAAGAGGTCTTTTATTATTTCCTTCCTGATTCCTCCTCTTCTCCTTTGGGGGTCTTTTATTATTTCATGATGTAAAGTTAACAACTTGATTTTTTTAAAGAAGCCTGACATGAAGCGAGACAAAGCAACAAAGCAACAAAGCAGCAGGTGTCTTCATCACGGACGCTCATAGCAACTTTCGATCAATACCTAGAACTACAGCAACAGCCCGACATTGAGCGAGACAAAGCAACAAAGAAACAAAGCAGCAGGTGTCTCTATCACAGGCGCTGGCTGCTGCCGCGGCCACTGCAGCAATAACAATGCAGAAACACCTGTCCTGCAGACAAACGCCTAGAACGCAATATCAGTCATTAGTTGGTTTGAGTCTCGTGCTGTAAGCTTATAACAGAATGGCCGATCTCAGTGATCTGTTTATAAAAATCGGGAGAAACTCTAAAGAAGTAATAGATAGAGCACTTATTAAGAGATCTTTAACAGTCGCTAAAAGAACAATATTAACGGAAGAATTACAGGAACTAGCAACCTGTATCGATGAACTAAAGAAAAGAAAACGTCCGATCAAAAGACCTCGTGACACCAATCAACCGCCTGCTGAAAATCAACCATCTGCTGACAATCTACCACCTACGGCTGCTACCGATCAACCACCTCCATCTGCTGTCAATGAACCGATTCCGTGTTGTAGTAAGACTCAACCACCTCCATCTGCTGTCAATGAACCGATTCCGTGTGGTAGTAAGACTCCATCTAACATTCAGTCCGTCGAGTCTCCAACTCCACCCGGTCGCCAGTCAGATTACTACAGCTCGAAAATCTTCGAAGAAAAGATTGTGCCTCAGATACGGGAGAGGATCGTTGAATACGGAAGACTTCATAAAGACCTGGAGTGGAATTTGGATCTGAATTTTCTAGACCAAACTTATAATTTAAAGCCGACTGATCTAGCATCAATTAAACAAATTCACAAACAGCTTGTAGACAGTGAAGAAACAGCACTGAATCTGCTTCTCATCATAGCCTACCACAGAGGAATATGTTACCTACGTGCACGTGAGTACATGCCAACTGACATCCCTATAAAAGAATGGTTTCCTCAAGAATTCGGCTTGCCCTATACAACAATTCACCGATATTGTCTATTTTCAACACTCATCCAGAGTTATCCCGGGTTAATATATTGTGGCCTATCCTTTACCCAAATCACGAAGCACCACAACAGAATTGGAAAGCTTATCAAGAACGACGATGACCTTGGCATGAAATTAAAATCACGAGTCGACATCTGTGCCCAAAACAAACCATTTACCATCATACCTGTAAAAATGCAGGATGTATTCGAAAACGAATTACATCTCAACGTAGATCCCGATTTCTGTTATGACAATGATGTAAATTATTTCACGGATGGCGCTGACAAGACTGTACTAGCCAATGAAGGCATTAACACTTTTTTAAGCGGTTTAACGGAAGCCGAAGACGAACATTTTAACAGTTCTTTAATGGAAGTCGAAGAAGAACCGGTGCAGTATAATCCTTATTCCTGAACCTACCTGTCTTCTAGCACAGAGTCATAAGAAGTGTAAATGTTTTTTATGTAGGAGCTGATATTACAGGGCGTTCATTTGACCCACTTTCGGTATCATGTATGAGTCTTGTGATTGTGTAGGACAGCGTGACGAAGGTGATTATAATAATTTATTTTGTCGCGAAGGAGGTCTACGTCGAGGCAGGACTTTTTATTACAGCGTGCTTCATGCTCTGCGAATGTTATTAAAGCGTGCTTCATGCTCTGCGAATGTTATTACAGCGTGCTGGATGACCTACTTATGGTTTCATCGATGAAACCAAGCTGCGAATGTACAGCAGGACTTTTTATTACAGCGTGCTTCATGCTCTGCGAATGTTATTAAAGCGTGCTTCATGCTCTGCGAATGTTATTACAGCGTGCTGGATGACCTACTTATGGTTTCATCGATGAAACCAAGCTGCGAATGTACAGCAGGACTTTTTATTACAGCGTGCTTCATGCTCTGCGAATGTACAGCAGGACTTTTTATTACAGCGTGCTTCATGCTCTGCGAATGTTATTAAGACGTGCTTCATGCTCTGCGAATGTTATTAAAGCGTGCTTCATGCTCTACGAATGTTATTAAAACGTGCTTCGTGCTCTGTGAATGTTATTAAAACGTGCTTCGTGCTCTGTGAATGTCATTACAGCATAGGCGGAAACCTGACTGAACAGTTAGGGGACGAAGGACGAAGGAGTGGTCGAAGGGAAGAAAACTTTTCACCACCAAAAAAGTTGATGACCAAAATTTTTTTAATTATTATTATTTTTTTTTTTTTAAATAATTTTTTTTTTTTTTTTTTTTTTTTAAATTTTTTTTTTTTTTTTTTTTTTTTTTTGTCAAGAAATTTGTTTTTTTTTGACCGCCCCAAAAAAGTTAACGACCTTTTTTTTTAGTCAGCGTGCTTCATGACCTACGAATGTACATTAGAACTTGTTATTACAGCGTGTTGTTATTCATAGAGAAGTAATGATTGCACAAGGGCTGTAGTAGTAAATCAGTTTGCTAATAGTAGTAGTAAATCAGTTAAATTCGTATTAATTCACAATGATATCAAATCCTTATTGTCAATCCATGAATTGAAAGAATCATCATAGCCTAACCATTTAACCAAAGACCGATTTCCTCTTTTTCTTATAATCTTTTCTATTTTAAATGTATCTTGCGTTGTCGATTGTAACTCAGGCTCATAAAATGTCCCTTTTATTTCTTCTCCATGATAGTCAGCTATTTTATACGTTATAGGGTCTGTGTATTGAATTTGTGTTATTGTAAAAACTTCCTGGGTCCACCTTTGACTGAAACCTTTCTCGAATGTCTTTTTCTTCTTAGAAATTCTTACTTTATCTCCGACTGAAAATTTAGGTTTGATAGTTTCAGGTACAGCGTCGCCATATAAATTCATCCACACAACCCACTCGTTTGCTTTGATGCTCGCTTTAACAGGAGTCATTTTAATGGAAGAATGTCTTGTGTTGTTGTATAAATTAACCATATTATCTAAAACATCGATATATCTCTGAGTTGAATTTGCTGTAAAATATTTGAACATTTTCTCTTTTACTGTCCTATTGAATCTTTCTACGATACAAGATTTCTCTTCATTTTCAGTTGAGTACAACTCCATACCTAATGATTTTACCTGTTTATTGTAGAATTCTGTTCCTTTATCGACCCAAAGTTTATCACCCCGTCTTTTACTCGTATTAAATATTTTAACGAAAGCATCTGCCACAGATTCTCCGCGCTTATCTTTTAACGGCTGAATAAATGCATACTTGGAGAATATATCAATGACGCTTAACAAATATTTCACACCAGAATTAAATTTAGCATAAGCCTGCATGTCAATCAAGTCAGCCGCCCAAACTTTGTCCACTCCCTGAACATAAACAACTCGCTTCCTGAACTTCCTGACTATAGGTTTATGCAATTCGTCAGCAAGTTGGTCTGTCCATCTCAGAGCTTTTTTTTCAACCCCATTCCAAAATGGGTTTTCGTTGATAAAATTGGTTTAACTATAGATCTTTCAACTCGTTCGCGGAAAGAAGGATTAGGTATATTATTTAATTCATCTATCATAGCTCTGTCAGCGACGTTTCTCCCTGCTGTATCAGTATGTTTAGCATAAGCTAGGTCATGACGAAAAGCCGCTGCATCAACCCTATCTACTGGTTTGCTCCAGTCTTTAGGTGTTCCGTCACTATTCAATCGCAAATCCAATCGAGTACCTGGACCCGTGAAAGAATGTCCTGGAAGATGCATTTCACCCGGGTACTTTGCCCATGGAAGTTTAATATTAGAAGTAGCAGAATTGAGCGCTGATACCAAATCACCTCCTTGTACAGTAGTGGACATTTTAGTAAACTGAGTTTTTCTAGCGCCACATTCAACGCATACACATCTAAGCATAGATCTACCATTCTTACTGAAGACTCGTTGAATTTCTCTACACTCAGTTTTTCGTTTACATTTTACACAATACGAGCTGTGCTCCATTTTAATATAATATAATTAAAATGGAAGTCCATGACCTGTCATGGAATGAAGATACATCTAAACGCTTTAACAGTCCTCTCCTACCAAGAAGCATCAGAGGTTTGATCGTAGGTAAGTCTCAATGTGGTAAAACAATATTACTACTTAATTTATTACTGAGACCTGGTTGGTTAGACTACGATAACCTGCATATCTTCGGCAAAAGTTTATTTCAATCAGAATACAAGATACTTAAAAAAGCATTCGAAGAGAAATTACCAAAGGAAGCAATTATAAGACTTTTTGATAATCGAGAAGAGATAATGAAATTAAATGTATCACCGACCGCCGTAGTCGAGGAGATGTCTAAAAACATGGAAAAGAAATCGGATATAGAATGCAAGTTCTTTGAAACCTCTGAAGATGTTCCAGATCCACGAGACTTAAGTCGAGATAAGAAGAATCTCATGATTTTTGATGATTTACAGTTAGAGCGACAAAATAAATGCGAATCCTATTATATAAGAGGTAGGCATAGTAATGTAGACTGCTTTTACCTAGCACAAAATTATTTCAAGCTACCTAGACAAACTATAAGAGAGAATGCTAACTTTATATGTCTATTCCCTCAAGACCTAAAAAATATTAATCATATATACAGCGATCATATAGGCGTAGATGATATGACTATTGAAGAATTTCGAAAACTATGCAAAACTGCGTGGGATGAAACGCATGGTTTTGTGGTTATTGACTTGACTAGCAAAACAAATAAGGGTAGGTATAGAAGTGGATTAGATACATTTTACATTAAATAAAAGCAATAATAAAATGATAACAAAATTTAAGATTTTATATTCTAGGTTTAAAAATAGCTATCTAAAATGGAAACCCTTCTTGACGAAATTTTATCTACTACTCAAACGATTGCACGCAACACAGAGGCTAAAGAATCCTTTTGCATTTTGTTGAGCGAAAGGAGCACACGAATTCGAACGAAATTTAATCCACTAATCGAACTGGATAAAAGTAAAAAATATGAAATGGCCCTTGTTAATCTTGAAACGTACTACAGTTTTCCTAATATAGACGAAACAAATAATAAATTCGTATATTCGTCAGATAACGGTGTAACGTGGAAAGATTTAGACATTCCAACCGGTTGCTATGAAATCGATGACTTAAACGAATACATACAGAGAATTTTAAAGGAAGAAGGTCATGGTCAATGTATAAAGTTGCGACCAAATAACAATACTTTGAAGGCTGTTTTGGAAATTGATAAGAACTATAAAATTGATTTTAGAGTACCAAATTCAATTAGTACCGTTCTAGGATTTCAGAGTCGTGTATACTCCGAAGGATATAACGAATCCGAGCACATAGTCGAAGTAAACAGCGTGAATAGTTTACGAATTACCAGTGATATAATAGGATCATCGTACGCTAACGGAACTACAGAGAACATAATTTATTCTTTCTTTCCATCGGTCGGGCCTGGTTACAAGATAATCGAATCTCCTCATAATCTCGTATATCTTCCAATAACGCTATACTCTATTTCATCGATGGAAACAAAACTAATAGACCAAAATGGAAAACTAATTAATTTAAGAGGTGAGGAATTGTCGATACGATTTCACATAAGAGAGGTTTAATTTAAAGTTTATATTTAATATAAGATGAGCACTTACGCTAAGGTCAAAGTTAATATTTCTGAAGGGCAAAAAGAGAAGATTAAGCGAGCTGCTCAAGCAGGATCTGGAGTGAGTATAAGACTTTCTCATGGAGATATAACTGGTGAGCATGTATTAGCTCTAAACCAGAGGCAAATTAACAAGTTAACTAAAGCGTATCAGAATGGAACTGGTTTGACAATTAAAATGGGTAAAAAGCAATTAGAAGACAATGCGAGAGTCGAAGGCGGATTTATTGGCGCTATTCTACCGTTCTTAGCAACAGCCGGAAAGTTTCTACTGTCTAGTGTTCTTCCGAGTTTAGCCACAGGAGCCTTAACAGGATTGGGTTCTGCAGCTGGTTCCAAAATTGTTGATAAAATTAGTGGATCTTCGATCTCAGACCCGGTAAGTGGATCAGGCGTGCTCTACGTAAAGAAAGGAGGAATATGCTGTAAGATAAGACCTGCTGGGGAAGGTCTTTTTCTATCTCCGTGGAAAAAGGGTACTTCAATAACGGGTTCTGGTTTGTTTATGAAAAGAGGAGCAGGATATATCAGCGGTGAAGGTCTTATACTTGGTCCCAATTCACCATTTAAAAATATTCCTATTCTTGGAATGTTACTTTAAACAATCTCTTATATAAATGTCTGGATACGGTCACCCAATACACAAATTTATCACCAAACGGAAGCCTCGTGTGAGTACAATAATTTGGTTGCCTAAAGTGGTCACTCATGCTCCTGCAAGACAACGAGCAGGCGACAGATATGAGATTTTTGCTCAGCAAGCGATAACGATTGAACCAAAGACAAATATTACAGTAGAAGTAGGCCTTGGAGTCCGAATGACCAGTGGAATGTGTCTAGTCTCTCTTAGACAGAAGTTGAAACAACTCAGACTGAGTCTTCAAGATGGTACTGTCCTAGAGGACGCAGAGGATATAATAATTACAATACAAAACAACTCCGATTCACCAGTTACTATAAACGAAAAAGACTCCATATGTTATGTTAATTACTACGATGCATAACGTGTCGTTTTACGTTATGTTTTACGTTATGTTTTACGTTTACGTTTTACGTTACGTTTTAAACATTATACTTATAATAAAAAATGTCGCTACTGAAAATTAGCGATCCTGCAAAAAGAGATTTTATTATCGAAGAGTTTTTAAAAACGAAAAAAAATATTAAACAAAACTTTCTCTCAGAGAGAATAGACGATCTTGGACTTCAACGAGAATTAACGAAAATCTACAAACCAATAGTCGACTCTCAATCGGCAATTTCAAAAGAACAAAACGCTTTGCTGTCGACAATAAAAGATAATTCTGCAGCAACATCACTTGCTCTAAAATCACTTCCAGATTCGTTGAAAACCATTCAATTTCCCCAGTATCCGTCTATAGAGGCGTACGAGGACGATGACCCAGTAGAAGACATTAGAAGGTTAGAATTAGGAAATATTGCAGTTGAATACCTTAAAAAATATGCTTCTGATAAAAGACTTGTGGATACAACATTCGGATTAAGATCAAGAGATGGAAAATTCTACATCGGTGACAGCGAAGCCTCAATCCAAGGAAATGATATTACAGTTGGAACCACAACTTATCAAGGAACTCCAGGATTATGGGAATTGTTAACGTTAGCTAGTCCAAACAGTTCAATTTATGATAATCGTGATCTCGAAGAATACGCCGAGATTCTAATTAAAACGAATGCCATGAGTCAGCCAAATAAACCAAACAAACCTAAATCGTCTAGAAGTGTAAAATATGCAAAGATAATAAAACCCATATGGGACGATTACATGAAGTTAAGAGGTAAAACAGGAAGCGGAATAATTACCATTCCTTCAGATCCTAACGAATTAGTAAAACAACTCGAGTTGCGAATATATAGCTACAAAGCGGGAAATACGGGTGTAAGAAATGAAATTGTAGGTATGACGGATGAGTTACTAAGACAAAGAGTGATAACCAAAGATGAATATAAAAAATTGATGATCTAATTAAAAATTGATGATCTAATTTAAAAATTGATGATATAGAAATGCTGGTCGTTGCGAGAAGAAGTTATAAAAAAGTACACGTTGTCGGTGGAGCAGGAATATTCGATTCCATTGCAGGATTTCTCAAGAGACTACTGACATCGAATGCAGCCAAACAAATTGCGAGCACAGCTGTCAAAGAGATTGGGAGTGTTGCTAAGGATAAGGCGATCGACGTTGGAAAACGATTACTCAATAAGATACTTCCACCAACTACAGCTCAGCAGCCGATAACTCAGGAAACTAAAGTCATTCTAGCTAGATTACTAGGATCGAATCCGCAAATGACGGGAGGAGCTATTAGAATTCAGGATCTCGTAAAACGCTTAAACGGAGGTGGTTTGAAAATGGCAGTTTAAATTTATTTTGCTTAAGTTTATTTTCTTATTTAGGTCTAAAAATTTATTTTCTTATTTAAAAATATATGTATAATAAAATGCAATCCGATATTCTAAGATTCACAGAGCAACCATTGATCGATGAAGGTATTGAGCGATACGAATGGCACGAGTACGAACCTGTAGCGAGAACTAACCTTAACAGTTCTGGTGAAATAAGAATAAATATTGAATTACAAGACTTATACAGTCACCCAGCAGAGTCATATCTGCAATTCGAAGGAAGACTAATTAAAGCCGATGACACCGCATACGTTAATGCCGATTTAGTCGCTCTTACGAATAATGGGCTTATGTATCTATTCAGTCAAATATCCTATCAGTTATCTAATCAAGAAATCGAAACGCTATTTCATCCGGGTCAAGCTACAACGATGCTCGGTTTACTTACGTATCCAAACGATTTTCAGCTGACTCAAGGCTTAAATCAGCTGTGGTATAAAGACACTGGAGCGACTGCTGTTATTGCGGACAACCCCGGATTTGCCACTAGACAAAGCTTTCTCATTCGCAAACCAAACACTAAAGGAATGTTCAGCTTTATTGTTCCGTTGAAGCATATTTTCGGGTTTTGCGATGATTACGACAAGATTATTTATGGCTTCAAACAGACGCTGACTTTAGTTCGTAAAGCGGACGATGATGCCATATTCCGAGATAACGCTGCAGCTGCTGGAAAAGTTGCGATAAACAAAATTTCATGGTTTATTCCGCACGTTATTCCTTCCGATATGGAACGAATGCAGTTGTATAAGACGATTGAATCGAAATTAACGTTACCAGTTGCGTATAGAGCTCGTCAATGCGACACAATAACGGTTCCTCAGTCGACAAGTTTCAGTTGGCGTCTTAGCGTAAAAACATCACCTGAGAAACCTAGATATATCATCGTAGGATTTCAGACGGACCGTAGCGGTAATCAGGAAAGTAATCCGTCGCTATTTAATCACTGCGATCTCAAGAACATTTATGTGATGATGAATCAAGAAAGATATCCAGCTGTAGACCATAACCTGTCGTTTCCTAATCAACAATTCTCCAGAGCGTACAGAGACGCGTCCTCCTTTAGTCAAAAATTCTATGGTATGGATAAGTTGATTACCCAAAGCAATATAACACCTGTTGATTATAAAGAATTATACCCATTGTTCGTGTTCGATGTAAGCAAACAATCCGAGCGTTTGAAATCGTCAGTCGTTGATATACAAATTAAGGCTCTTTTCAATGCAGCAGTGCCAGCCGACACCGAAGCGTATGCTGTCGTAATTTCAGATAGGTTGCTGCAGTTCCAATCGGATGGGCAGAAAATGAGTGTAGTGTATGGAAAATTGATTTAAAGAATACTTATATATTATGAAGCTACCAGAGCTTAGAATTTTGGCCAAGCATAACAATGTTACAGGCACTTCGCATCTCAACAAACCTCAAATGATAGCTGTACTGATTGAAAAGAATATTCTTCCGACGGACTACAAGTCTGTGTCATATCGACATGACACGCTGGGTAGTATCAGGAAACAACCGAGAAGAGTAGATATTATAGATCGAGAGACTGGCGTTGTTACCTCGTATCCATCGATGTATAAAGCTGCTAAGGCGTATGGTCAGAGTGCTGGCATAATAGCTTATCATAACGGAAATGTCTGGAGAGATAGATACGAAATTAAATTGTTCGAGAGATAGATAAGTGGATCTTCGATCTCACAGATAAGTGGATCTTCGATCTCACATGTTTTAATATTTTTGCGTGGTAAAAATAAAATGGATTTAAAGAAAAGTAGTTTAAGAAACATGAACCATGTTGAACACTTGCTCGATTCATCGGTTCCTGACATTAAGGTTCCTACGCTTACTCCCACACCTGGTGTGTACAAGCCAGTAGCGCCTAAGAGAAAATACAAAAATAGGGTTAGGACAAAAATAAATGATTTTGCGGATTGGCTACTTAGTTATGTGCCTGAACAAGACAATAAAGTCGTTAACGAAAAACTAGAATCGTTGAAGTCAACTGTTTCCAGGATATTCGATAAAACTAAAATTCGAGAAACGGCGTCGGCTATTAAAGGATTCACCAAGCAATATAGAATAGATGGAATTAATGGAATGGATGCCTCTTCGTTTCTTGATTTCGTCAGACCGCAGGTAGTAAATCTGTTGTCGACTAATCGCCAAACAAAGGTTAATCTAGTTCTTACTTGTACTATGGAACGAGTAGATATGAAATCTGGAATAGTGACTTCTGAGGATATACCATTCGTTTCCAGGGCAGAAGTTATTTTAGAAGCAACCGACTTGAATGAAATATACAGCAGAAAGAAGGATAAAATCATGGAGTCTATTGCTAGTTTTCAGATGCAAGGAAGTAATTGGAGATTTAAAGCTGTTGTAAAATTAGATATAAATACGGTAAAATATACCCCCTTAAGAGGTAGTTCTTACATTCCACTTCCCAGCTTCTTAGCTAATAAAAAGGCTATTATAAATATGAAAAACCACGACGAAGAATGCTTCAAATGGTGTATCACTAGAGCTTTGAATCCGGTGGATGACCATCCGGAAAAAATAACGAAAGCTTTGACAGAACAATCGAAAAAACTTAATTGGAGTGGCATTGAGTTTCCAGTTGCTGCTGATGCTAATGTGATAGGTAAATTTGAGAGAAATAATAATATTAGTGTTAATATATTTGGTTACGAAAAACATGTCTATCCGCTTTATCTGTCTAAGTGTGAAAGTAGTATTGATCTTTTGCTTATATCTGATGGAGAAAAAAAACATTATTGCTGGATCAAGAATTTTAACAGATTGATGACGTTCCGAACAGCAAATTCGCATTATTCAGCGCACTATTGTAAAAGGTGTATGAATGGTTTCACAACGACAGAAGCGCTTAACAACCATGATGAGTACTGCAAACACCATAACGCACAAAAAATAGAAATGCCAGAACCAGGAACTATGTTAAGTTTTAAAAATTATAACAATTCTATGAGGGTTCCGTTTATAGTCTACGCAGATTTTGAGTCTTTTGTAAAACCGATCGATACATGCCAACCAAATCCAGAGTTGTCGTACACTAATAAATATCAAAAGCATATTCCTAGCTCCTTTTGTTACCACATAAAATGTTTCGACGATAGTGTATATTCTCAAGATCCTGTGACGTTTACGGCTGAAAGCGAAGATGATGATGTTGGTCAAATATTTGTAGATAAACTAGAAGAGAATATAAAACAAATATATAATCAATTTAAATTCCCTAAGAAGATGATATTTACAGAAGAGGACAAGAAGTGTTTTGATGGAGTTACTATATGTCATATCTGTGAAAAAACGTTGGGCGAAGACCGAGTGAGAGATCACTGTCATCTTAGCGGTAAATTTAGAGGGGCTGCTCATAACATTTGTAATGTAAACTATAAAGTCCCCAAGTTTTTCCCTGTAGTGTTTCATAATCTTTCCGGGTACGATTGTCATCTGTTCATTAAGAAACTGAGAGGTAATAATGGAGAGAAAATTAATTGCATACCTAATAACGAGGAAAAGTATATATCTTTTAGCAGAGAGGTCGTTGTTGATAAGTTTGTAAATAAAGAGGGAAAAGAGATTACCGTCAAGCGACAACTGCGTTTTATCGACAGTTTTAAATTTATGGCTTCTAGTCTTGATGCTTTATCGAGGAACCTAAGCAAAGACCAGTGTAAAAATATAGGGAAACGATATACTGGAAAGAAGCTCGATCTTTTGCTGAGAAAAGGCATATATCCTTATGACTACGTCGATTCATTTACTACCTTTAATGAAACCGAACTACCACCAAAATCCGCATTCTATTCTAAGCTAAATGATTCGAATATTAGCGATGAAGACTACGAGCATGCAAAAACGGTATGGAAGGAATTTGGATGCAAAACATTCAGAGAATATCACGATTTATACAACGTTTCGGATGTTCTGTTACTTGCCGATGTTTTCGAAAACTTTAGAGATGTGTGTATGAAGAACTATACGCTTGACCCTGCATGGTATTTTACATCTCCTGGTTTAGCCTGGGATGCCGCTTTAAAATTGACAGGCGTGAAATTGGAGTTATTGAATGATTATGATATGATTCTGATGCTTAGGCAAGGGATGAGAGGAGGAGTGAGCACAATATCAAATCGTTACGGGAAAGCGAATAATAAATATATGAGCGATTTCAATAGTAACGAAAATTCTACATTTATTACTTACCTGGATGCGAATAATCTATATGGATGGGCTATGATCAAAAATTTACCTACTCACGGGTTCAAATGGATGAACGAAGATGAATTAAATAATTGGAGAAGTATTCCATGCATATTGGAAGTTGATTTGGAATATCCTAAAGAGTTACACGACCTGCATAACGATTTTCCGTTAGCCCCCGAAAGCATTGAGATTAACAAAGTCAAAAAGTTAATTCCAAACTTAAACCATAAAAAGAAGTATGTGCTGCATTACGATAATCTGAAGCTGTATGAGAGCTTGGGTTTGAAAATAACAAAAGTGCATAGAGGTGTACTATTCGAAGAAAGTGATTGGTTGAAAAAGTATATCGATTTAAATACAGCTCTTAGAACGAAAGCTACTAATGACTTTGAGAAAGACTTTTTCAAGTTAATGAATAACAGTGTCTTTGGAAAAACTTGTGAGAACATTGAAAATCGTGTTGATGTAGAGTTAGTGTGTCAAGAGGAGAGGGCTATTGAACTAGCCGCTAAACCTAATTATGAGAGATGTACTATTTTCGATGAAAATCTAATAGCCGTTCACATGAAAAAAACTAAATTGTACTATAATAAACCTATATATCTTGGCATGTGTATATTAGACTTGAGCAAAACGTTGATGTATGAATTTCATTACAATTACATCAAGGATAAATACGGAAATAGAGCTAAATTATTATTTACCGATACAGATTCTTTGACATACGAAATTAAAACTGAAGACTTTTACTCAGATATCGCAGGCGATATTAAGACTCGATTCGACACGAGTGAATACCCGAGAGATCATCCATCTGGTATTGAGGTTGGAGTAAATAAAAAAGTTATTGGAATGTTCAAGGATGAAACTAGTGGGAAACAGATAAAAGAATTTATCGGGTTGCGAGCAAAGTTGTATTCTTATAAGATGGCTGCTGGAGATGAGCACAAGAAATGTAAAGGTATTAAGAAGAATGTTGTCCAGAAAACTATTACTCACGAAGATTATAAAGACTGTTTATTTACTAAAAAAGAACAACAACGAACAATGAATGTTATTAGATCTTATCATCACGATATTTATACAGAAGAAATTAATAAAGTTGCATTATCTGCAGATGACGATAAACGGGTAATAATGGAGGATGGAATTCATACTTTGGCATATGGTCACTACTCGTTGAAAATTTTTAATTAATGTTTATATTAAATAAATGAGCGTCAAACAAATCGATGTTTGTGGAGTAGTGCTACCGAATATTGCTTTATCGAATGTGGATCTAATCGAAGCGGCTAAGAAACTAAATATTCCGAATTTTAGGGGTGTGTTCTTACGAGACGAGCTACCGAAGAAACCTAGACGGAATGAATGTGGAATATTGAATCTAGATGGTTCTAATGGGGTGGGCTCGCACTGGTGCTCTTTCTTAAAGAGCGGTAATGAGAAAATATATTTCGATAGTTACGGCCTTCCTCCCCCTCTGGAACTGATAAAGTATTTACGCCGTCCAGTGTTATATAACAGTGAGCGAATACAACCCGATAACGAAGTATTTTGTGGTCATTTGTGTCTGTATGTGACGAAGATGGTGGGTGATGGAATGAATTTCCAAGAAGTTATAAACGGCTTGCATTAAAAATTATTTTATATATATAATGCCCGTTGATAAATTTGGTCACACCGCTGCTGGAGGAACATCACGAAGAGTAATCGCTGGTGGTGTAACTCTTAGTCAAATAAATGCTAATTTTCTTCGATGTGATGGAGCAAATCTGCCGACTGGAAATTTAAAAATGAATGGACATGTGATAAAAGGTCTCCCAGTAACGAATACTTCGACTGCCGGAATGGATGAAGCTTTAAGTAGGGGACAAGCCATTGATTTGATAACGAATCACAACGATTCTCCGTCCAACGATAATCATTTGACGAATAAGAAATACGTTGATGCTTCAAAAGTGTCTAAGACTGGTGATACAATGACTGGCGACCTGTTCTTAAACGTTGGCTCCGATCGTCTGCGTTCAATGGGTTGTAAGGACTTGAGAGGAGAAAATAAAGAATTCACTATTTTCTTAGGTAGTATACGAAATAAACTACAATGTTCGTTAAACAATCCTATTACATTACAATCGACGGATGGATTACTGTGCAAAATGGGTGTAGAGAATATAATGAGAATCGGCAGAGCGTCTAACGATCGAAAAATCGACGTTTATCAAAATATCCTGATGAATAGTAATAATATCAACGATTTAAGCGATCCTCTTTTAGCTCAAGATGCTGCTACAAAGAATTACGTCGACAAATCTCTGAAAAAGTGCCGTGTTGGGTATATTCCTCCCTTGGAAGCTGATGTAAGTGTGACAGGATTCGTTGCTAGTGCCAGTGAGTGTTTATCCGGAAGCAAAGCCTACCATGCTTTCACTAATCTCAAGGACGATGTTAACACAGCTTGGAATTCAGGTCAAGTAATGGCTTGGTTACAAATTAAATGTCCTGAGCCAGTTAAAATTTGGAGAATTGCGATGAAAACCGTATCTGTATCTTATTTCGATTTTGACGCTAGCAATGATGGAGTAGTGTTTGAAAAATTACCCATATTCCCTTCTTCAACGAATTCACCGGCTGTTCCGAGATTTTGTAATATTACTAGACCTATGGGTGCGTATCAATATTACAGAGTTACATCAACGCAAGTGGATGATTTTTCTCCACGAGGGATTCAGGTAATGCAATTATATGTATACGATGACTAATCTGCATTAAAAATTATTATTATATATAAAATGCCTGTCGATAAATTCGGTCACACCGATGTTGGTTCATCGCAAAGAGTAATCGCTGGAGGTGTTACTCTTAGTCAAATAAATGAGAGTTTTCTTCGATTGGATGGAGCAAACATCGCGACTGGAAATTTAAAAATGGGTGGTCACAAAATTAAAGGACTACCAACAACGAAACCTTTGACAGCAGCAATGGATGAGGCTTTAAGTTGGGGTCAAGCCATTGATTTGATAACGAATCACGACGATTCTCCGTCCAACGATAATCATTTGACGAATAAGAAATACGTTGATGAACAAGTTACATTGAAGGTGTCTAAAACTGGTGATACCATGACTGGTGATCTAATCTTAAACGTTGGCTCCGATCGTCTGCGTTCAATGGGTTGTAAGGACTTGAGAGGAGAAAATAAAGAATTCACTATTTTCTTAGGTAGTATACGAAATAAACTACAATGTTCGTTAAACAATCCTATTACATTACAATCGATGGATGGATTTCGTTTTAGAATAAACAATGAAATCATGTTAGAGATGGTTAAGTCACTCGATGGCACTCCTCCGTCTAAAATAAATGTGTATAAGTCCATCTTTATGCATGATGCTTACATTACAGGACTACACGAACCCAACAACGCCAGCGATGCAGCTACGAAGCAGTATGTAGATTCTATCTCAATCGGTCCCGCGCTTAGCATTCATTCTTTAACTTGGCAATTCTTAATCGCTAAAACTCACACAAGAGTTACTTTCGATAGTGTAAGATTCAAAACCGATGGTGTTATAAGTGCGGGAATGACCCGTTTCACTCCCGGTAAAGCCGGATACTATTTCGTTTCGACGTACATAGAATTTGGTAACAGTAGTACCGCTCCTGGTAACGTCTACCTGTATAGAAATGGGGCGAATTACATGCAAATTGCGGGCGGAGGGGGAACGGGAGCTGCGTTTAACAATTCAACCGGTAGTTGCATAATTTTCGTAACCAACACCGATTTTCTCGAGATATTCGCTTATTCGCACATCGCACTAAATATATTAGCTAGAGACTTTTCGGTAGTATTCTTACGACCTTAATTTCCTTGCTGATCGAAATAATAAAAGGAGCTGGATGAGAGATGTGAGATGAGAGATGTGAGGAGGAATCAGGAAATAATAAAAGACCCCCAAAGGAGAAGAGGAGGAATCAGGAAGGAAATAATAAAAGACCTCTTGGTCGACAGTCCAGCGCGCTAACCACTGTACTACCGAGCACCCCCTCAGGAAATAATAAAAGACCCTCAGCTTGTTAACCCTATACTGGTCGACAGTCTAGCTCGCTAACCACTGTACTACCGAGCACTCCCCTCAGGAAAATAAAAGACCCTCAAAGGGCACAATTAACTACTACTAGCTTTGCTTAAGAATCTTCTACACTGTTTTCAATTGTGTATTTTTTTCTAAGTAGCCATACTCTCAATAATTGTGCAATGGTAGACATACAGCATTCTCAGCATTCTGCCTTGTTGTAATAATGGCGCTATAAAAACCTTAAACTGATCCTCTTACACCATAGATACAAACCGTCGGTGTAACGTCGGTTATTTTTAGATACACGAAGTTTAAACAAAAACATCATGGAAGCAGAACCAAAAAATGTTAATCCTTCGGGCGTTTCTTTTGGATTTTCGAAAACAATAAGCAAGAAGCCTCTCGAGTCGTCTGTGATCAACGAAACTGACGGGAAGGGGAGCGATACCGCACAGGCAGAGCCTGCGCAAACGTGGATGTATGTATTGGGCGATAATATAGCTTACAAGCTACTAAACATGCATGTACGAAGTATTTATTGTTGAAAAGTATTACAGTTACCGAATTTATAATTAGCGTACAAAGGTAAACACGCACACTTCATGCCCGTACTCCAAACAATATGGCTGCCAACGAATGCCGTAAAATTAGAACGCGACCGATCGACGACATCGCAACATGTAATTAATTAATGCAAAGCGTGAGGGTCGGTTAGGGCTCAGGTTAGGCGCCGTGAGGGTCGGTTAGGGTTAGTTTTAGGGTTAGTGCAGTCATTCAGCTGAAATTGAAGCCTCCTTGAATTTTCGCGGAAATATTAGGCCCCTTGTCGGGCCGCTCTGTTATGCACGCATCTACGGTGGCCATATTGTTTGGAGTACGGGCATGAAGTGTGCGTGTTTACCCGTACAAATGCTGCGTCAGTAAAAACAGGTGGTAACCCTGCAGTTTAGGTGCTTTTATTATTTTGCACTGTTATACAACATCTTTGTTGTTTTTCAGCGCAAAACCAAAGGCGGGAGACGAGAAACTTGTTATTCCGCTGAAATCTGAAAACTGGCCGCAGGAAAGGCGGAGAACTGAAGTTAAGAAGGATTCCGATTCGCAGAAGAGTAGAAGCACAGAGGTCGGAGACGAGGCTACAATTGCCGCTGTGCAGGAAATTCTTGCAGGTGAGATGAGTTGATGTCTGAAAGATTGTTTAATCGTAACATTTAATTTCTTAGGAGGCATATAGATTATTCATGGCGATCTAACCCCATGATTTATGTAACGCTTTTATAATATGTGCCTTTTGCAGTGTGATAAAGACGGTTTCTTAATTATATAAAATTATCTTAATATGCGACTTATCTGAATTCAATGATGTATAATGTCATGTCGTTTAAATGCTCAAGGTATGAAACAATTGATTATAACTGTTGATAGACATGTAACGAAATTAAGAAATGAAATACCTTTAAATACCTACGAGGAAAAGCGAGCCATTAGTTTAGCCCGTAGTGCGGGAGGAAGGTTATTCCAAATAGAGGAACCATCCACAGCAAACGCCCGATGTTGGGCAAGAGCAGTCCTAGTCCTGGGAACAGAAATGTCTAGGCAATCTGCAGAATACAATGAGCAAGATGAAGATGAAGATGAAGGCTTTTGCATCATTCCTATCATCTCATGAATCATTTCACTCATTAGTCAATTTCACAGCAAATAACAAACATAATATCTGACATTACAGAGGCAAAGCAGACGGAGAAGGATGAGAAGTTCTCGATCGCAATTGCGACTCAAAACGTCGAAGGAGTCGAGAGAAGCGGCAGCGGTCTCATCGGACGCAACCATCGCAACGACAACGATCGAGACGTGAGTCGCATCGCAATTCTCAAAATACTTTTGTCGTGCAATTAAATAATCAGTTAAAACTGATTATTGCGTTGAAAACAATTAATTTTGCCGCCATCTTGGATTTTCAATCAGCATTTACCTAAAATAATAATAATACTGATAACCTTCATATGTTTTAAAATTTATGGAACATACTATGATTATTATTTATTGTATGAACATCACATGTTATTACAGCAGTTGAATTTAACTGTTGGTCACCATGTAAGGCGTCCATCACGTCCTACTGCTCAGTTTACCAATGCCATCTGCCGAATGGAAGGTTGAGTGGACCTTTGAGAGGGTTGCGGGAAGTGATCCTGCATTCATTCGCTCTTCAATGCCACATGATTTAGTTTAGCATTGCACTAGCTACAATGTAAATTGATCTCTTAATTATCCACTCAAAAACGTCACAAATATCACTGTTCAGTGTTCACCATATTGTTTACTCCATCAGAAATGTCTGCTTAATATCGTGAAATAATTAAAAAATCAAACAAACCAAAATTAATCAGTTGAAAATATGCGCCCTAATTATATTCTAATCTAATCGATTGCAATTTTTACTGATTAACCGCTAAATAATCGTTACATTCATTACATTCATTCATTTTGAGAATTTATATAGTGCCTCTTCAAGAAATCTACTCAGAGGCGCTCTCAGTCCTGCCACAGCTAAAATAAATAGGATTACAATCCGCAGCCATGTTTTGTTTGGTTATGAATTAATTGTTGTCAATGTTGCAGATAGAAGACGAAGATTACGAGAAGATTCCGATTGGTCAATTCGGAAAGGCAATGTTGCGTGGCATGGGTTGGAACGACGAGGAAGAGAGGTGTGTTAATGGTATCGTGTTGTATTGTATATAGGCAAGTTAGTAAGTAAGTAGGTAGGTAAGGAGCCTTTATTTGCATCTTACAAACGCACATGCATTACATTGCATAAAGCAATTGCATACATTTAAAAAAAAAACATAACATCAGCAGATTTAAGGTTGATGAAACTGTTTTAAACAAATTTCATTTAATGAGAGACAGCGAGTAAGTATGTCCTCTGTTGTGGAGTAAATACTTGTCCAGTTTGTGTGCTACAGTAGGCAAGTCGGCTACTGTCCACACTGCCACTGTTTGTAAGTATTTTAGTGTTTAGCAAGACCATTTAATACGATTAGCATGACCATTGCGTGTTGCCTGTTTTGAGTGTTTCCCTCGTATTTTATTCTGGCTGTGGACTTAACACCAAAATACTGGGCACTGGCAGCATCAGATACTACAAATTTCAAGTTGATAGTTGAAAATTAATAATAAGATATCTGTTTGTTCGAACAGCAAATCTGATAAACCCTACGAAGCTCGGCCGCGACCTCAGGGCCTGGGACTGGGAGCCAATGTACCGCTGCATTCTGCGGCTTATGCTACGAAGGGCAAGATGGGGAACACGGAAGAGGAGAAACTGATGCTCAAGACAGGAGCGTACTGTCAAGTGCTGACGGGAAAACTGGAAGGACAGTATGGAACGGTTGGTGGATAATGGCAGTAGTATTGTTATTGCGAAGTTTATTGTTGTTCTTTCCTATTGTTGTTTGTGGTATTCTATTGTTGTTCTATTCTATTGGTATTTCTGTTTTGTTATTATTGTCTGTTGGTGGAAAGTAGCAGTCGTATTGTTATTGGGAAGTTTATTGTTATTCTTTCCTATTGTTGTTTGTGTTGTTCTGATTTTGTTCAATTCAATTGTTTTTAATGATACTGTATTGCTATTATTGTCTGTTGTTATTTCGATTATTTTTCTGTTATTTCTATTATTCTATTTTTATTCTATTTTATTCTATTTTTATTTATATTATTGTATTTTTTCTATTCTATTGGTTTTTTAACGTTTACTCTATTGTGATTCTAGGTTTCAGTTATTTGTATTATTCTGTTGTTATTCCATTCTATTATACTCTTGTGTTTCTTTTCCATTGTTATTTTTCTATTATTTCATCAATGTTGTTTCAATTTTGTTTTACAAAAGGAATTACTGTCGCTGTTATTCAGGTGACTGGCATAGAAGAAGACGCAGTGAGAGTGTACGTGACGATGTCGCTGAGTGGTGAGAACGTGACGCTCAGCCAATACGCGATAAAGCTCGTTACGAAGAAGGAATACGACAAGGAACATCGTTACATAAGTACGCTCACTTGCTTGCTCATCTGTGCGCTCATCACACCAGTGCGCTCATCAGTGCGCTCGGAAATGACGTGGTCACGATTTGGTTGCATTTGATGGTTCTTCTTTAAATAGCGGTGCCTATTAAATAGATTATAATAGGAAGTTATTCAAATTTTGTGCGCATTATGTCTCCATTTATTCACTGAAGGAGACTTTGGATGATGATTAGAAGTAATGACAACGATGGTGATGATGATGATGATGATGATAATTTTGATTGTGATGATGATTTTTATGTTGATTGTGATGATGATGATGATGAAATGGATTGCTTGTTAACTTGATTGATTTAGGATTTTATTGATTGATTGAATGTTTGTATGTCTTTAGAGTTTAGAACATAATTTCATAGATCAGTAAATGGTTTTGTTCTTTTAACATCGCAGATAAGAAGTCGGTTGAAAAATATCGATCTCAGAACGGTGACTTTAGAACGGATGGACGGAAGGAGGGAGGAGAAGAGACGAGAGATGAGGATGCCAGCGACCGCAACGGAGAACGAAGGAAAAGAGGAGAGGATGGCGAGGATGAAAGGAGGAGCTCTTCTAAAAGAAAATCACGGTGAGAGCGTTTAGTGTTGCTTCACCTCTCTCTTGTCGCCTCTCTTGTCGCCTCTCTTAGCGCCTCTCTTAGCGCCTCTCTTAGCGCCTCCAAGCTCAGACCAGACTTTTCGTGTACTATTATTATTGTTCTTATTATTTTTTTGTTTTTGGAACAGCTTATTGGATTGTTGTTGTTTTGTTATTATTGTATGTTGTTATTGTTATTGTTGTTACTATTGTTATTATTATTATTATTATTATTATTATTACTAATTAGTAGCTTCTATTGACGTCTGGTCAAGTTTTAAATGAAATATAAAATTTTTTCTTCAAGGTAAGAATTCATTGTCTTTTTGCCATTCATGTTGCCTATTGTCTCAATTCAAATCAACTAAATTTATTTCCTGAATCAACAAAATACAATTATGTGCGCAAATATTTCTGTGCAAACATTCTTGCATAGGGACATAAATTTTGTGTTGCTGGAATAAAAATTTTTTCCCCATGTGCAGTAGTGAAGAGAGAACGACACATAAGAAGAAGAAGAGGACGAAGGAAAGGGAGAGGGAGGAGGAGGAGGAGGGTGAGTCTTCGACTCCGATCTGGGTTCATCCCTGCCTCAGGGTACGCTTCGTCGACGAGAAATTCAAAAATGGAAAATTCTTCAAGACAAAGGTTTCATTTGTACTATTATTAATATTATTATTGTTTTCATCATCATCATTTTCATGACTCAGATTTACTTCAAAACTCACTATTTCTCTCTGGCTCTCAAGCACATGGATCTCGAGCTTCATATTCCTCTGACGGCTGACTATCCGCGTCTCAGATTCACATTTCGATCTTTCATGCATTACAAATTTATTTTTAATAATAGTAACGTTCTTATTATCATTGTTAAGTTGCTATTAGCATCTTATCATTGTTATAATTATTTTATTTACTGTTATTTTTTTGGCTATTATTTAAGCTTATTATTGTTTTATTTTCGTTATTGATTTCGATCATCATTGTTGATGTTATTTTTATTATTATTATCTAATTATTATTATGCACTGTCTTAACGCTGACGTCTTGGGTATAAGGGTCAAACCTGTACTTCACATTGCTTCAAAGTTATTTATCATGCTCTTTCTCGGTGGCTGGCCCTAGAGCCTGGAATGGGCTCCCTTTTGTTAGCTGCCTGGTGCCCAGAGGTCACAACGCTGGGCCTTTAGAACTTAAAATCTGCCTTATTTAGCTCTTTTTGGACTGGGAGCACTATAAAAAATTCAACAATAATGATAATTACAGTGCAGACACTGTATTGAACTGTCCTGCATAATAGATTTTAACATGGGATTAATGCTATTGTTTTTCTTTCAATGACAGGTCGTCATAATCGACGTCGTCAGCCGTGATTCCTGTATATGTCGGACGGATAATGGACAGCTATTAGAAGGTGATTATAATTTTAATCATAAAATCTAATTAAAAGAACTTTTTTGAAAACAAAAGGTATGATTATATTGTTGTTCTTATATTTCTACTCATATTCGTAGAACAATTGAACGCTTAAAAAAGGTGTTTACGGCTCGACGACTGCGGACTGCAGCTACAGAGGTTCTACTTTTATTTATATTATGATGAGTCGGCTTAGAAAAGGTGTTTAAGGACTGCTCTTTCCATGATAATCCAGTCCTGACCCTTTGAAATCTAGCAAGTATAGGGGTTCTTAATACTTACCTAAAAATTCAATCTTAATAATTATTTAATTATTAACAAAACCTATATTATAATTATACTTTGTGTGTGTGTATAAGCACTTATTATAGCGCTCCTTCAAGAATGCTACTCAGAGGCGCATCCGACCTCAGCACGGACACGGAATCGGAGTTTCACGCTGAAGCGCACGAGCAATTAAGAGTGAAGGACTTACTCACGGTCCCTACATGGCGGTTTGAGGTGGATTTGAACCCGCAACATTCTGGCTCTAAGGCAGCAAGCATACCACTACACCACCATGTTTAATTTATCTATGCTATGTTTGCAGATTCATTTTGGGTATAGTTATTTTTATATGCTCTCAGTCACTACTTTCTTTTGTACAAAAAGCGTCATTTGAACTGCTTTAAATCAAATTTTAGTTTTAAAATCAGCATTTACCTCAGATGCGAATAAATGCTTTGCTTTCCATTTATTGAGAATCAACTTTTCTGTTGTGTCTGTCGTTGTTGTTGAAGGTATTCGTCCGGATCAGCTTGAGACCGTCATTCCTCGTGATCTCACGTCAACGGTGATGATTGTCAAGGGAGGTCATAGGTCACAGGTAAGCAATCTGTTTATTTAGATTTTAGAGCAATGGTTACTCGTAAAGATTTTCATTATGAATTTATATAGCGCCACTTCAAGAAAAACTCCTCACTTCATGCCTGTAGCTGGTGATAGGGTGACAGGATCCTGAGGCAATTATTTATTTATTCTGAAAGCATAGTTATTCGTCAATCTGCCTTTATAATTATAATCGAATTATTGTGTTTTTAAGTAAACAAGATGTGAAATTTTTCTGATACATGATTATCGATAAAAAATCCTGTACAGTGATGTGGGATTCAAATCCTGAGGCTAAAAAGCTGAAGTTGCCAACAGTTCAAGTCTGTAGCTGGTGATGGGGTGAGATAAACCTGAAGCGGACAGGTGTTATTATTATTATTGACTTTTTATATAGCGCAGTTTCAAGGTAAACTGAAGCTACTCAGAAGCGCTCCCAGTCCAACAACGACTAAATAAGGCAGTTTTTAAGTGAGATATTGGTGGTGAGATTAGGAAAAGGAGCTGTATAAACGTACGCTTACATTACATGTTTATTTTACGTTGTACAGCTGGCAGAAATCGTTGAAAAGGACAAGGAACGCTGCAAAGCGGTTGTGCAGTTCATTCCGGATCGTGAAGAAGTCCTCAGTTTAGACTACGACAGCATCTGCGAATACGTTGGACATGTCGATTAAGACTTTTATTAAATAGGAATTTAGTTGAAAAGACAGAATAATGATAATTATAATAACAATAATAGTAATAATGATAATAATAATATAGTAGATGTTTCTCAATTTAGTGACCATGTATTCATTTATTCTTTCGTTCATTCTATGTTCTTATATGGCCCCCTTTAAAAGCTACTCAGGAGCGCTCCCATTCCAACCAATCTTAATGGAAACTGTGGATTTTGTGTTCACATTGTCAAATGATGAGCTAAATTACAAATTAACGGCCAAGCAAATAGGTTTGTGACTTTGTTTTTAATTTAAAATAATTTGCAAATATATCAATAGCTTGAACGGCCACTGAAAACCAGCCTACAGTTTGGAAAGGGCAATCGTGATTAAGAATCTCTCGTGTCTCATATTTATATAACACCATGTGTTTGCGTTTTAAAGGTGTCTAACGGAGTGCGCTCTATACAATTCTTTTCTATGACAAATACCCATTAATGAAGCTCTGTCTCTTTACTTATACACTTCCATCCGTCCACTTATTCGTAAATGGTGAACTGGATTTAGAAGCTATTTATAGCTCAACCAATCACAACGCACGAAAGATCCACACCTATTGCAGGAAAGATATTATGATTAATTCTTTATTAAGTACGCAAATAAGTAAGTAAGTACTTAATTGAACTCCCTGCAACGAATGAGTGTACAAAATAACATTAAAGAGAATGATTTTGTGTTTAATAGACATCTTAAGAACTGTCAGATAATTGTAGCTGCCGTAAACTGACGTAACTATTTAAACATATTAAATATATATATTTATTATATATATATATATATATATATATATATATATATATAAAGATTGTAGTAATAATAATTATTATAATATAGTAGCCTATTGCATTTTATGACAAGTTTTATGTTGAAATGAACGACTTTTACAGGCACTTAGACAATGCATCTCGAAAGTCCTTTCATCAAAGTGGTCACACCCCTCCCACCTTGAATTGCATATCAGAGCAGCGGCTTGGGAGCACACACTGTATTGTATCTATATATTTAATTGGCGCCTCTCACAGTGCACACTAACCAGAGGCACTCCCAGTGCATTAGACCAAGAAGTAACAAATGGTGTTGAGACAAAAAGCGGCAGTTGGTCCATCAATTAATAAGGACTCAGGAGGAACGTCTCGGAGGAATCAGGTACCACAGTGCATAGCCATAGTGGTCCTAGTGTGCAATCAGGGGCTTTGCAGGACGCTTCGAGCCCTAGTGACAAACACTAACCACTTGTTCCAGAGTTTTGTCACAAGATCAATAAAACAAAATGCCATTATATGTCTTTTTCCTGAAGGTGTTTTTACTCGAAATTTGTTTTCGACATGGCTGAAACCCAACACTATTTTCAAATCTCTTGCCTTCCAACAACTTTCCTTGGAAGAAATAATTATCTGATTTCTTACAGGTTTACCCAATCAATCAATCAATCAATCAATCATTGCAATCAATCAATCAATCAACTTTATTGAAAACCACCACAAAGTAATACAAGCTCACAGTTTACAAATTTGTGTGCAGGTTGTCAATAGGTAAACCCAAAGGAACATATGGTTCCGCAAAACAGGGTTCCCTATTTACATCAGTAATTTATCAGTTATTATACATTGATGGTCACCATTTTATCTTTATAATCATTTTAAAATATCAACAGTTGATTTTTATTGGGAGCTTAAGGCTCCTCACAAGATGGATAAAAGCATACTAAACACAGACAATTCATGCAGTGCATGTATATGAACAAGTGCATTATGCAAGCAACAATATCAATCAATCAATCAATCACATAAATAACAATAACATAACTCAAACAAGTGCAGCCAAAAGGTAACATTTGAATTTCCGTTTGAATTGATGAACAGTGTTTAAGGTCATTAGGCAGTGAGTTCCATAGCTGCAGTGGACCATAATTATATTCCAATGCTGTGTTGCCTAGCAGTGGTGTGTACCCTTCGCTGATGGTAGTTCATGGCAGAACGCGTATAATGGTCATGCACATCTGAATTTTTACAAAACCAGTAGTCAAAATTAGTAGGTATTTTATTCACTTTAAGTTTATACTTAAATAATAGGACATGTACGGGTATATTAAAGTATAATACAAATTGACAAGTATATGACTTGACAAGACATGCCGGACATGAGAGATGATACCTATATTTCTGATATTTTCTTGGAGATATAAATTACATGCTCCTTCCATGTTAAATTTTCGTCAATGTGGATGCCCAAAAATTTAGTGGAAAAACCCTAGTAATACCTTAGTCATCTATGTTAACATCTAAATCACAGTGTAACTTAAGTTCAGTTTTTCTTTTAGAATGAAACAATATAAAATTGGTCTTTTGTAAGTTGCATGGCAAATCTGCGACTCCTGTGTTGATGCCAGGATTGAAGTGCCTATAATTATATGAGATATCTTTGAGAGGTGCAAAAGGAATGCCTCAAATGAATGAATACTTATGGCCTGAAATCTGTGCATAAAGTGAATAAAAAATTTTAATTGCAAGTAAGGTTCATTTACAGTTCATATAATTCATATTATACATATTCACCACTGAAAAATAATTCAAATATGCATATCATATTCAATTTGATGACATATTTTCTGAGAGGAATCACATGTTGCTGATCCACATGCAGCAAACTCAAAATTCGTAGACATCTTCCATGAGTGATAAAAGAATATTGCAAATTTTGAAGGACGAAAAATAATTGGAAAACGAAAGATATCATTCACATACATGTAAGAATAGTTTAAAATGTTACTCTTAATATTCACTGCTGCAGAACAAGATCCTTGAGTCTCTTATTTCTGATCAACTGGGGGAAAAAATTGGGGGTTAAAAAGGGGAAATAGTACAAACGTACTTATTGCTATGCAAGGCAAATACAGAAAACCTCGCCTTCTTGCAGTTACAAGTTGTACACAGTGTCACAATTAATGATTGCAGTGTGACCGATTAATGATTGATGAATTATAACAAAAATTAACTTGCAACAAATAAACCAAGACATTGAAATCTAAAAATGTCACCTTCTATTCCAGGTGGCTACTGTAGAGACAACAGTTTTGGTCTAAAAAACATGACAGTAACATCTCGCAGTGTTCATCCTGGAATGAACATGCCTTTTCCGTAATGGCCATATCCCAAGGTGTCTGTTACACCTCGGGGACAAAACAGTCAATCCTGCAGCTGCTATTCCATAACATAATTTTATGACACATCTGCATCATGGTTTTGGATCAGGTTTCTTCTCAGAAGCCCTAGTTGTATCTCCTTGCGCTCATCATGCGTCGGTTTCGATAAAGTGCTGCTGGAAGCAGTTGGGACTCGACGCTTGACGGTTGAGAAGAATCGTCTTTGTTTCTCGATGTTTTTGTTGCTTGATTCCTTGCAGCTGTCAGCAGATGGCACTAAGCTGGCTGATGTCATCATTGTCTTCCCAGCACGAACTGCAGTCACCTTTGGCTTTATGCTGCACAATGTAGCGTCAGCAATTTCTATTTCCTCCACACTTGTCAGTGACCTGACAAACAACGATGTCTCCAAGAGATGCTCTTCAAATCGTTTCTGCTTTTCCTCAAGCTTTGTCGTCGTGTGAGAGAGTTGCTGAATGTGAGCTGCTGCCTCACACTCCTGACGAAGTTGCATACCGTGAGTGGAACCAATGTAGAATTGGCCGCTGTCAGCACTATCCGAGTCTCCAGAATTGTGCAGAAGAACTGCTGGCTCTGTTGTCTGATGATTCATGCGTACATTCAACATTCCTATGTAATGGATATGTTTGCACATGTTGAAGAATGTTTGGTTGTCTGGACAATTGCAGGAATATCTGTGAATGCAGGCTACACAGTCGTTGCACTTGATGTTGCAGTCACAATCTTTGTTGGCCAGACGCACTGTGTAGTAGTCGGTTTCTTCCGACTCGGATCGAACGCACCATTCCTTACCAGGGATCATCTCGCAACTGATGGACTTCATAGCGATTCCAGTTGCATGTCTTTTTCGTAGCTCGGACAGCTTCTTCGTGTATTTCCCTTTACAGATGCTGGTTAGCCGGTCGAACTGTTTGTCAGATACAAGGTTTGCTAGTGAAGCAATATCCACTGGCAAACAGCTGGCAAATGTAAATATTAGAAGCCCGAACAACTATAATATCTTTTTTGCGATTGGTGGATCTTTCGTGCGCTGTGATTGGTTGAGCTATAAATAGCTTCTAAATCCAGTTCACCATTTACGAATAAGTCATCCGTCCTCTCTTGTTGGTCACATAGAAAATGTTCTATAATTATCAGAAAAGAATTGTTTAGAAGCATACTCTCTTCGACACCTTTAAAACGTAAATACACGGTGTTATATAAACATGAGACACGAAAGGCGATTAATAGTACGTACTATTGATTTTTGCAGTACGTTAAACACCTTTAAAACGCTGCTAAGCGGTGCTATAGTAATAATTACGAGACATGAAAATCAAATTATTTCGATTATCCGAGACATGTCGAAGACACTGTTTGAAACGTTAACGACCACCAGGTCTACTATTTTGCCCGCTTGAGGAATAGCTGCCAGCCTGCCACTCGTTTAAGAGATCTTTATAGGTATTCGCTTGTCCGATATTTAAGTATAGTGAAATAATACTCCGACTTTAGATTTGTTGATTCATATAGCCCAACAATATGTTTGTCTAGAATTTTTTAAGTCTACCGAAACTGGACTGTCACCGAGGACTGACTGGCAATTATGAATAATTTGTTGAGCACTGTTCGATTTTAGCACACAATTTATATTGAACTAGTCAATCCTGTGCTATAAATTCCATGTGATGCAAAATCTAGTGACGTTTACCGCCAGCCATTTACTACTGACGCCTAATAAATAGGCAATGGTTAACTGCGCAATGCGCATATCGTGTGGCAAAATTTCATTTCCGTGATGACAAGGGACATAAATTATAGAAAAACTTAACTATAAAAGGTGTTTAACGTTAAACGTAACATGCACTAAAACAATTGAATTTAAACCCTCCTCCAAGGAAGACACTCGCTGACGATCGTAGAAAAATAGCATTTATTCCAATTGTCAAACAGATTCAAAGGAAAAGTGAATACAGACTGTTTGTTGTTGACAAGTATGAAAATACATCAGATCCGTTAGAAAAATTGAAAAATACATTTCGACTAGTATAGTCTAAAGAGTTAAACATGCGGGACATAAAGGGTTAAACATTGAGTGACACGTATATTGATAGCACCTTTTTTATCTGGCAAGATTTCATTTCAGTGATGACTAGGGACATAAATTATAGAATATCTGCACTATAAAAGGTGTTTAAATTATAGAATATCTGCGGTATAAGAGGTGTTTAAATTATAGAATAGCTGCACTATAAAAGGTGTTTAAATTATACAATATCTGAACTATAAAAGGTGTTTAACGCTAAACGTAACATATTATATCAAAACAATTGAATTTGAAAGGCACATGCAAAGCGTTACACAGTAACAAGCACAAAACCACAGATAATTAACAGGTAGAAGCAGTATAGTTTCAGTTAAACAACAATGTGCGATAACAAAGATCATTAGCGTTACCCTCCTCCTTCATCTGGGCTTGGGACTGGCAATGTGAGATTTACGTGGCGGAGTTTTATGTGTGAGTAATTTCAGTTTAACGATATTGTGAAAACAAAGATCACTAGAGTCTTCCTCATTCTTCATCGTGGCGTATGACTCATACTGACTGATGTAGCGCCTTTTTACAAACGCATTATAACTATAAACTGACAAAACAGGATTGATACATAGTTGACTTGAATATATCATACATACTTAGAAAATTCTGGAATTTGATCAACGCTAGATGTCTTTGACAACCCAGAGATTCAACAAAAATGGCACACAACATATTCGCATGCACAGGACCGACGTGAGAATTCCGGGGCCTCTGGCAGAGCAATTAAGGCGACTAAACTACCTTCAGGCTTTGAGAAACACATTTTTTTAAAGAAACAAATCGAAGTTATAAAAGTGCAAATAATTAAACTACCCACAATTTCATATTTGTATAATTATGCAAAATATGATCTTATTCTGTCGTCAACTTTAACTTTCAACTGATTGTAATCAATTTTCTACGCAATATTACATCTTAAAAGGCATAGATCGTACATTTTCCTCTGTATTATTAGACTGTATAACTATTTAGCCCGGGGCCCCTAATAGACGCCGGGCCCGTAGGCATTTGCCCCCTACCCATGCACACTACCCCTCTCTCAGCGGCCATGCATATACGTAACAATAGAAGGCCACATGGTCTAGTTGCTGGTGGCCACATTAATTTTCTCTGCCAGCCTAGTAAACAATTGACATCTGGAACGTTATAAGCAAATTAGTTTCTCGCGTCGTCGCTAGAGCGCATCTTGACATTGAGATGTCACGATTCTTTGTTCTAAGCTTCACTTGCGGAATGACCGTTGTTTGTCTGTAATAACAATGAAATGCAGCAGCTGTTAGAAAGTGCTACCTGATATTATATAGCAGTTAAAAGGTGCAATTGTAAACATCGACAACTGCATTTTCAACTACAGTAGCATTTGTGACAGATAGTGCTGTAACAGTTGGTCACATCCGATTTGAACCGGATCTGGAAAAACTGCAGTTAGCAAGTACTAATTAGCAATTACGTAGTATTGCAACATGTGCTATTGAAGTTAAGAAATAAAGAATATACTTAGTTGTTAGCAATTGCTCGTGCACCAATAAACAATTGCGTAAGTAGCAGTTAACCACCAGTAGGCCTAATAAAGCAACAATAAGCACCAAAATGTAGGCATAGCCATCAACAATAATATAGCAGTTAAGAAGTGCCCAAATAGCTGTTGACAAATAATAACGCAACATTTAGCAAGTGCTAATGTAGCAGTTAACAATTCCTCATGACTGTATCTATTAACCACAGCGCTGCTGATAAATCGAACACTTACACACTCCACAGTTATCACCTATATATACCCAACGTCCAATTGCAAATGAAGGTGTTACGAGTAATCAACGCTCACCTGGTCGCCATGGTTACCAGCGTCCCTGGCCGGCGGCGGCGTGCTGGCCGCCTGCCTCTGCATCTGGGCTTGCATCTTTGAGATCACTTCCTGCATCTTCCGCAACTGTGTGACAAAACAAGCACAAAGCAAATGCCTCTAAAATCCAACTGCTTTGCATGGAACAGTCTTCCCGACCATGTGAAGAATGCATCATCTCTGGAGGGATTCAAATCAAGACTCAAGACCTTTTTATTTAAACTATCATATAACTGCCAGTAACTTTTGAACTCTTGTACAGCGCCCTTTCCTTCGGCCTCGGCTGAGCTACGGTGCTATATAAATAGTCTTATTATTATTATTATTATTAGAGCTGTGATAAATAATTATGTTCGACACCTTTAAATAATAGATTACACATGCTATATAAATACGAGACACGAAAAACAATCAAATTCAGAAATAGCTGTATTTTAGACACCTTTAAAACGTAATAACCTACGTTATACATTGTAAGAATTCGAACAACACACAGTGTATTCCCTATTATAGCCGTCTCAGCTTAGTTATTAATACAAAATAACGTTGTATACCGATACAAAATAATAACAGGGCCGAGCGGTCTCGGTTCAGTTAAACACCTGCATAATGTGACCATGATCTGCTATATAACCATAAGATGGCGAAACGCAATATATGCGTCATCATCATTTCATGCAAAACAAAATTGTCCCTAAACTCTGGAGCGATCTGGCAATAAATGCCCGTCCCAAGCACGGATAAAGTAGGAGGGCGATATGAATGATCCTTGTCATCATACAGTATCGTCAAACTGAAATTACTACAACTGCTAATGAGTGCCAACCACGCTTTTGGTTGCCTCTTTCGGCGTCCGTACACATCAGGAACCCTCTTGTCGTCCACTCTTGTTATTATTTTATTTACTGAGAATTTGATATAGCGCTCCTTCAAGGTTACTACTCAGGAGCGCTCCCAGTCCAACCACTCTTGTTACGTGCCTGAACAACGTGAGCTTTCTTTTCCCGATCTTGTCCACTAGTCTCCCTCTGTTCAAATTCATCCATGTCTCACTCTGTCCTATTTCCTCCAGGGTCGCCTCACTTCTGATTTTCTCTCTCCTCCTTCTGCCCAGTATTCTTCACAGTCAGCCAATTTCCACACCAACAGTCTCCTCTCATCTCCTCTGCGCATGCGCTCGGATCCCTCCTATAGCAGCACCAGGATAAGAAATTCTGCGATGCAATATAAATAAGAAACACGAAAGTCGAACAATATTAGCTAACGCAGCTGCATTTCCATCGCTGTCTCTTAGACACCTTCAAACCGTAGATAATTGATGCCATATAGGTGAAAAACACGAACAATGTTAGCTAAATGCAGAAAATGCAAAATGCAGTATGCAAAATGCAGTATCAAAAAGAGTGATTGCAGATGAAGCAAGAGTTAGCTGGGAAACCTATTGTGGTGAATTAAATAACCAATCAAAATTATCATCTATATGGAATATGGCAAGGAGAATGGAAGGCGTGACATCTGCAATATCTATTCCTACCCTACAATATCAAGGCGCCAAAGCTGAATCAAACTTGCAGAAAGCTAATGTTTTAGGAAAAAATTACTCCCGTGCCAGTAGTAGCTCCAATTATACGGACAAATTCTTATATTATTTACGAAACAAAAACGATGAAAATGAAATTATCCCAAATTATTGTAGTAATGGCGCATTGGATTTAAATATGGCCTTCACTATTCGAGAACTTCAAGATGCCATAGACTCATCAAAAAATAACAAATCTCCCGGGGAGGATCGTATCCCTTATGATCTTATTAAGCACCTCCATAAAAGTGTTCTAAAAGTGTTGTTAACCTTTTACAATAAAGTTTGGACAACAGGCATACTCCCGAGGGAATGGAATCATGCAATAATTTTACCTATTCTTAAACCTAATAAAGATACTACAGCTCCTGAATCTTATAGACCTATCTCACTTACACCAACTCTGTGCAAAATAATGGAAAAAATGATAACAAATCGGTTACAGTGGTTTTTGGAAGCAAATAAACTTCTCACTCCGTATCAAACTGGTTTTAGAAAGCATAAAAGCACAATAGATCAAGTTCTAAGGCTTCAAGATTATATCCATAAAAAACTTAAAAATAAACAAAATGTCTTGGCTGTGTTTATAGATTTTGAAAAAGCATATGATATGCTGCACGTTCCAACTTTGTTAGAAAAACTACGAAAAATTGGAATAACAGGAAATATTTTTGATTGGATTTATAAATTCTTAACCAACAGAACTTTTCAAGTCAAAGTTGGAATAGAATTTTCTGATATATTCTCACAAGAAAATGGAACGCCGCAGGGTTCCGTCATCTCACCATTATTGTTTTTAATAATGATCAATGATCTGGATCCTGGATTGGAAAATGTAGGACTGTCTTTATTTGCAGATGATAGTGCTATTTTTTATGCAAATCGAGATTTGAAATTGCTTCAAAATAAAATCCAAAATGCCATAATTAAAATAGATGATTGGTGCAATGAAAATGGTTTTAAAATATCTGTAAGTAAAACCACGGGTGTACTATTTACCAAAAGGAAAACATTACAAAAGCTACACATTACCCTTAATAATAAGGATATAAAAATTGAAAATACTGCCAGGTTCTTGGGAGTCATTTTTGATTCTAAATTAAGCTGGAAGCCCCATATAGATTACATTGTAACCAAATGTAAAAAGAGAATAAATGTAATGAGGGCTGTGTCAGGGTATAAATGGGGGGCCTCAAAGCGGGAACTGCTCTCCATCTATAGAGCACTCGTGAGGTCAGTCCTTGACTATGGAGACGTGGCATATGCTACAGCTAGTGCTACACAATTGAAAAGGCTGCAAAATGTACAATCTGAGGCTTTGCGGTTGGCTTGTGGAACAGCTAAAGGCACCCCTGTAATGGCCCTCCAGAATGAGTGTGGAGAGGTGCCCCTCCACCTGCGTCGATTGAGTAACTCAATCAAGTTTGGATCAAAAATATTAGGTTCAAATGATCATCCAGCAGCAGAGACCATGCGAGATCACTGGTCAAATTACTATTGTGCATCTTCTGTGAACCAAAATTCTATTTTTAAAAGAACTGAACATTTCTTTTCAATTACATCCGAACCATTTAAATCTCCAATTTTTCAGTCAACCGCTCCATGGTTTAACAGAACCACTAAAGTCGATCTGTCCTTGAAAAAACATATAAACAAAAAGAAGGACTCTCCTAACATTATGTCATCCCTATCATTAAGATTAATTGATAAATATGTTGATCGCACATCAATCTATACAGATGGTTCTAAAATTGAAAATGTCGTTTCTGCAGCTTTCTATGTACCCTCCATGAATTCTCACAATGTTTATAGGATTGCAGATAATTCCTCCATTTATTCTGCTGAATTAACGGCCATTATTGAAGCGATAAAATGGATTATCCTAAATGAAAATGTGAATGAAACTGCAAATGCAAATAAGTATATTATATATACTGATTCATTAAGTGTGGCCACATCTATAAAAGAAAACAAGTCTTCTTCACGGCCTAATTTATTTCTGGAATTTATAGATAATGTTAATAAACTTAAAAGCAGCAGTTTAATCATAGCATGGATCCCTAGTCATATTGGATTATCTGGAAATGAAATGGCAGACACCCTTGCAAAGAAAGGTCAAGAGCTATTGGAGATTAATTCAACAAATTATCTAGAATTAACGGAAATCTATTCTTTAATAAGGAAATATGTTATTAATAAATGGCAAATTGAATACGATACTGAAGGAAAAGGGAGATTTTATAAATCTATCCAGCCTTTGGTATCCACTGATATAAAATTTATGGACTCTATAAGGAAACGAGAAGTTCAAATTACCAGACTTAGAATGGGGCATGTCCTTAATAACAGCTGGTTGAAAGTGATAGGTAAAAGCACAACAGACCTGTGCTCTGGATGCCAATTGCCAGAAACAATCGAACATACGCTGTTCGCTTGTAAAAAGAATGACATTTCAATCCTACTACTTAAAAAATGTGTAGAGAAAAAAGTGGAATGTAGTGTTAAAAATATTTTCTCTATTCAAGATATTTATCTTGAAGCTTATAATATACTTATGACCATAACTAATGGAAAAATTATGTAAGAAGTATTGCATGTGAATTATAATTTTAGTTGTATTTGTTTGCTTTTTTTAGTGCGGTTTGTGTGTGTATGTGGGTGTGTGTGTGTGTGTGTTTGTGTGTGTGTGTGTTAACTAATTCTGTAATAGATTAAATAGGCATTGAATCAAACGATTTTCGATATTATTGTTCAAGCTTATTAATAGATGATGGCTGAATGATTTGATTTTCATATTAATGTTGAATATCTAATCTATTTGCTTATATATGTATTAATTAAAAATAAATGAAAATTAAAATCAGAAAATGAATGTATATTTAAATATATGCATGTTTATGCATGTATGTGAAATGGTGACACTAAAAAATGACAAATGCATCAAAGAGGATCTACAGCAACCACCTTATGAACACTGTCGCCATGGAAATACAAATTCCAGAAGAAGAACAATGAAAAGAAAAAATATAGACATTATAGACAGAAACTGCGGAACATTTAAACAACAGTGAACTGAAATACATTGATACTGTAACTTTAACCCTTTGGAGAAAGACTTAGAAAGAGGATCTACAGCAACCAAATTCCAGAAGAACTATGAAAAGAAAAAAGATAGACAATACAGACAGAAACTGCGGAACATTTAAACAACAGTGAACTGAAATACTTCGATACCGTAACTTTAAAGACGTCAACAGCCTTTGTTGCTATAAGATGTCGTTAAACTCTTGAATAATAAATAAATGTTAGCTAATACAGCTGCACTTCCATTTCTATCGCTGTCTTTTAGACACCTTTAAAACGCAAATAACCGACGCCATATAAGTGAAAAACACGGAAAGCGAATAATGTTAGCTCATACAGCTCTAATCGTTTCGATGTCCTTTTGACACCTTCATAACGTAAACAAAGATGCCATATAAATAAAAGGAAGACAAAAAATCGTACGGTAGTCTATGTAACAAGGATAATAATTATTACCATCGCCTCCTACTTTATCTGGGCTTGAGACTGGCGCTGACACAGTGCAACCAACGGCGAAGTTTTAGTTATTTCGCTGTATATTTGACACCTTTAAAACGCTGGCCAACGATGCGATATAAATATGAAACGCGATTGGTAAATAATAATTCACAACACTATAATTCCTTTAGGCAACACAAGCTTTTAAATAAGACGGTTTCCTGCTCAGAATTTTCTGCTGAATAACATATCTAAAATCCGACAAAATCCGACCATGGCGTCACCCCCCAAAATGGGGTTCAAAATATAATGGGTTTGTGCTTTTTTACATTGAATATTGGGCTGCTAGTACAGCGGCCTGGATAAAAATTGTTCCCTTTGTGATACAAGCATAACATTTGGTACATTCTATGAACATGTCATAAGAATAAGATTTGGCTATAGGGCCATCACATATTTGACCCCTGGCCCAAATGGCAGCCATTTTTCAAAATGGCCCCGGTTTGCAGATTTTAAATTATCTCAGCTTCCAGTACACTTAGAATCGTCATCTTGGTGTCTAAACATACATAGTTAGGGGCGAGGATTCCAACAGAGCCATTGCAAATGTTCTAAAAGGCTTCGATGGCAGCCATTTTCCAAAATGGCCGACCGTAATTTGGCATTTTCGATATATCAGCTTCCAGTACACTTAGAAACGTCATCTTGGTGTCTAAACACACATAGTTAAGTGCATCAATAACAATAATAATAATGTATGTATGTGCAATTTTGCCCAGGTTCATCATATATTTGAGCTAGATTGCCTGGACTATGATTGTTTTATTTAATAAATTCGAAGTTTGCATCACATCACAAATTAATGTCTTGTTCCGAAAAGAGCCAAAATGGCCAATTAAAAGATGTGTAAGTGCATGGTCAGATTAAAGACACAGCGTTCAAATTGACAAATATGGATGACAACATTTGTTCAACAAAGAATTTAACTCCGCCACTGTTCGCGCTCTGGCAGTGCCAGACCCTAGCCTCGACAAAGGAGGAGGGCAATACTAATACTTTTTGTCATCAGACAGCCAGCTGAGACTGCCATTGGTTACACAGCACCATCGATAAATGCTTTGTCATTAGATAATAAATAATGATAACAATGACGATAGACAATAAGAATTGTCTAGCATCATTATTCTAATTCTTAGTTTAAATCCATTATATTATTAATTATTATTATTATTATAATGCATCTTAGTCAAGCGAGGATGTACAATGCTGTACATACCGCTAGATAATACTAATTAAATATCACCATCATTCTATTTTGATCAACTGCTTTTTTTACCTGATAGTGGTGTGTCTATCAGTTTTTTTCACCACTAAACGAATATAATAACAACACCACCACCACCAAAATCTAAAGAAGAGAAAACGATTATGCCATACTTCAGCATCTTTCTCGACCAGCTGTCTCTCTTTCTCCGTCAGTTTCTCGTCCTTCTCGTAAACATCACTCGACGTATTTCGTGCTTTGCTAAACAGAAAAACAGAAAAATCACCAGAAACTCATTTTTTAAAACGATGACGAAATTGTTCTGTATTTTGTCTACAAATTTCAAAAGCGTCTCTCACAATGCCAAAACACCAAACAGGCACTCGCAGTGAAAAAGACTCATAGAAAAGAAAGTAGTTTTCAGACAGCAGGAAGATGTTATATGGGCACCAGCTAATGACGAAGAACGTGTCAATGGAGAGAGTTGATTCCAAAGTGGAGGAGCAATGAAGGCAAAAGCTCGAGTTTTGGCCAAAGCAGTCTTTGCTCAAGGCATGAACGTAGTGTACGAAGAGAGGATGCTGAGCCTGAGGATATAATCAGCATCAACATCAGCATACGAAATAAAACCGATGACGATGCAACAAGTCAATACATAGCACATGTAGTTGATCTCATGAAGCAATAATGGTAGGACCCTCAACCTGGAATGGTCTTCCTCTGACACTCTGCCCCCTTTCATTTGGCCGCACTGAGTTTGGGAGCACTTCTGAGTAGCCCCTTGAAGAGGTGCTATATAAATGCATTTAATGAATGAATGAATGAATGAATGAATGAACGAAGCAATAAAATAATAGATAGATGGCGCCACATGACGTACTTCACCAGTCTCTTCGTTGCTCCTCCTCCTCCATTCGCCATCTTATCTGATCGAAAGTTCTCGTAGTGGATCTCGTGAGTCACCTCTTGCAGGTCCTGCATGTGAGTTCTGAAAAAGATACAATGACAAAATTGGTGTCAATAAAGTGATACAAATGGTGTAAAAAGCCTTTATATAAAAGGAGACAAAAACGTCATCAAAAGAAGTCGAATTTGCAACAGAAAGTCAGAAAAACTGTGTCAAAAAGATGATAAAAACGTTGATAGAATAGTCACAAAAGGTTAGAAAAATGTCGTCAAAAAGTTGACTAAAATAGATGAAAAAATGTGAGAAAATGTTGTAAAAAGGTGATATACAACGAGAACATGTTGTCAAAGAAGTGCTAAAAGGTGACAAAATAGGTGATGAACAAGCGATAAAAAAGGCATCAAGAGGAAAAACCTGTCCTGTTACCGTACATAAGCCATGTCATCGTACATAAGCTGTGTCCTCTTGCATAAGACCTATCCTCATACAAAAGCATCATCCTCATACAAAAGCATCTTGCTCTTACATTAGCATTGTCTTCTTACATAAGTATCGTCCTCATACATAAGTAATGTCCTCTTACATAAGTATTGTCCTCTTACATAAGCATTGTCCTCAGCTTGACGAAGTCGCACTGTTCGGGGTTTTCCACCTCCACGACTCCCCACGGATACTGGCGACCTCTGACCTTTCGCGATCGAACCTCCAGAACAGCGTCCGATCCAATGACAGCGAATGGAATCGAGTCCTGTAATGTAAACAAATCATCACATTTATGTAGCACCAGCACAAAATAAAATGTAGTGTCAATTCAACAGGTATAATGTGATCATGTGTGTCAAAAACTAATAATAACAATGATGATGATGGTGGTGATTAATTAATTAAGTAATTCATTAATTCATTCAAGTATTTATATAGTGCCTCTTCAAGGAAACTTCTCAGAGGTGCTCCCGACTCCAGCACGGCCAAACAGAATATTATAATATGAGTAATTATGACAATTTTTATGGTGCCGTTACATAGCCATGCGGCACTTATGACGATGGTAGTAATAATAATAGTAATATTATTATTATTAAATATTATTGTAGTACTACAAAAATAATAATTATAATAGTAATAAAATAAAATTAACAATAATAATATCTTAGTCAAAATAAAGCTTAAGTTCGTTGTATGTTGTTTTCGAGTGGTTGGTGAATCTGTCCAAGGTCCAAGGAGAAAGATTGTGATTGGAAGAGTACTGTGGACATATTTCATAATGAGAGTACAGCATTAAAATGGGTGTTTTATGTCGCAATAAAAACAACAACAATAATAATAATAATAATAACCAAAATAATAAAATGATAATAATAATAACAACAGTAACAACAATGATAATAATAATAATAATAATAATAATAATAATAAGAAGAAGAAGAATAATAATAATAACAATAACAATAATACTAACGACAACAACAACAACAACAACAACAACAACAACAACAACAACAACAACAAACAAGCAATAATAACAACAAGTATGGACCACAGACCATAACAATGACAATAATAATAACAATGGAAATAAACCTTGAGCTGTTTGCATTGGTCTTTGTATTCTGGATCCTCGTCATCATCACATTCCGGCAGAACATACAACTGAATTCCATACTTCTCAATTTCGCTCATCACCTGCAAACAATTACATTACAGCGTAACATTGTAATCCACCTTATTGTAATTGTGCACAAGTAGACAGGTATTAGAGTGTACTGTAATAAGGATCCGAGTGGCTGACCCCTCGCCAGAGGGAATAATTCTAGCCTGAAGGGAAAGAAGAAGAGAATGTACTGTAATTTCATATGGCATTCGCAGAGCAAAAGATCAAAGAGAACTCGTGATTTTATTCTTACCACAAACTGTAATTGAACCACATGGACCACAGCCCATAAGACTACAAAATGTCATGGACCACAAACTAGAGTCAACAGCCCATAACACTACAGAACACAAACTCATAGTCTACAAAAACCTTAGACCATAGAACCATAAACCATAGTAACCAAGGACCGAAGCCCATAAGACCACAGAACACAAAACTATAAACCACGAAAACCACAGGCCATACATTAGTCCACAGTGGACATACCAGGTAGTCACATAAAACCATAAACCATTAACCATAAAAGCCATGAGCCACAAACCATAAGACTGACAACCATGAAAAATATAAACCCACAGACCAAAAACAGCACAAACGACAGAACCCAGATAACATAACACACACGGGAGGCGTGGTGGCGTAGTGGTGGCGTCGTTGCCTTGGAGCCAGAAGGTTCGAGGTTCGAATTCACCTCGCCGCGTAAGGACCTTGGGCAAGTCCTTCAATCACAATTGCTCAGCGCTTCGGCGTGAAACTCCGAAGCAGTGTCCGCTCTGCATTCGGGAGCGCCTCTGAGTAGCGAGAGCTTGAAGGGGCGCTATAACAAGTGTACATACAAACCCCAATGACCTCACCACACCAATTTCACACAGCAACTGACTCCCCATTCCCCAAGACCCTTTCAAACATACCCCCCCCACCCCCAACAACAACAATGAAAAAAAGAAAGTAAACTCACGCGCTGCTTAAGAACGGCCAACTCTGCTTTTGTCAGCGTATCAGCTTTCGCGATGATTGGAACAATGTTGACTTTGCTGTGCACGGATTTCATGAATGCCACATCTAACGGCTTCAGTCTGAAAAACAAACAACAAATCGGTTCGTTAATAACACCTCTGTTTAATTAAACGACCTTGTTTGATATTGTGAAGAACATTGGCGTCACCCTCCCACTTTATTAATGCTTTGGATTGGCAATATCAGAGTCCGAGCATTTGCGAAGTTGTGGAGGTAATGGTATAGCAGGTAACTAGTAGTAGTAGCACTGGTGGTAGCACTGGTGGTAGCAGCAGCAGCAGCAACAACAGCAGCGATGGTGGTGGGCTGTTTGTTTGCATGTTTGTAAATTTGCACTTGTTATAGCGCCCCTTGAAGCTCTCTCTACTCAGAGGCGCTCCCAAATGCAGAGTGAACACTGCATCGGAGTTTCACGCAGAAGTGCTGAGCAATTGTGAGTGAAGGACTTGCCAAGGTCCTTACGCGGCGAGGTGGATTCGAACCTCGAACCTTCCGGCTCCAAGGCAACGACGCCACCACTACACCACGGTGGTAGTAGTAGTGGTGAATAAATAACTAACTAATAATTTGGTAGTTGCACTAGCATTAGTAGCAGCAACAGCGGCTGTAATAGTAGTGGCGACTTTCAAGACCGTTCATTTGAGACTGGTATCGCCTGCCACTATAATTATCTGAAAGGAGCACCCTCAATGCACATTGGTAAGCAATATCTTCTCTCGATACTTATACGACAACTGCACATCACAACAGAGGTGTGCTGGGCTAATTTAACAATGCTCTCATACCAAATAATTATGTATGGATGGATCCGAATTGACCAGGGTCTATGACAACAGTGGCCGTTACTCTGGACAGAAATTTGCTCGGCATATTACAGCACTTAAGAGCATTGTACTAGACCAGTAATAATCTTACAATAATGTATTATGTTTCGCTCTTCTTTTATACAGTCCGTGGACTGGACAGGTGTTACCATAGACCAGTATAGCTGGATTTCCGGTCACCCTACGTAATAGTCATCCAATTTTTGTAATGATCTCTACTTATTGGTTCACTGCATTCCATAAAATGGTGTCTAACAAACCGCTGGAATGTATGTCGCATTTCGACAAAGTAATATCTATAATTAAATAATAATTATCTATGCAGGAGAATGTGTGTTAAGTGTATGTGTGTGCATGTATGTTTGCCCAGAATGCACATCAACAGTTTCGCAACTATTGTATGTGCATGTATGCATGTGCACATGTAATAGCGCACATTCAAACTTTTTACTCATAAGCGCTCCCGACTATAGCGCGGACACTGAATTGGAGTTTCACGCCGAACGCCATGAGCAATTGCGAGTGAAGGACTTGCATGCTCAAGGTCTCTACCAGGCTTTGACCTGTTGATCTGAGAGGGCCAGCAGTAGGCTACCACCCAGTGGAGGGGCTGGCGAATCCTATGACCATGGGAGGGTGGGAGGGGCGAAAATAGAAATGTCACTATTTCCACCACTTCGCCACAGTTTCGCATCGTAGAATTGCAGAATGTCATCACGACCACTCCGCCCCAGGGCCACCTCGTTCCCACCTCACCTTGAGGAGGTAGTGCGGGCGAAATCCGAAATTTTGCGGGTAACGCCGGATATCCATCCCATCTAGTATTATTATAATAATGAAGCAATTTGCAGTAGTCGTTATACTATTTTCCAGAGAAACACAAGTCACATGCCATGAAGAAAACTGTTTAAAAATATAAGTAGCAATTACTTATATGGTCACTGTATTCTACAAGAAAGGTGTATACGAAACTATTGCATAAAAAAGCCAGTCACTCTATATCAACCCCATAATAATGGAAATGAAATTTTAAAAAAAATGACGAATACGTCCAATGGATATGATTTTACTTCACCCATGCTAATGGAGGGTAGTTATTTAACACATGTTTAATTGCAAACATGGTCTCATGGGGAAGTGTTGGGTTGGAATGGAGATTTTTTTTTTACCCATGTCCGATGGGGTTGATGAAGTAGTAGCAACAGTGAACTCTGCTGTCGATGATGTGTCTCCTATTCAAACCAGATTCGTCCTGAAGATATTTCTCGAACTGCGAGTCAACGTATTCAACGATCGGATTGAAGCTAACAACGACAACAACAAAAACAAAAGAAGATTTTCATTGTCGTCATTGTCATCATCGTCGTCCTCGTTTCCGCCACCGCCACCCATTCGTATTTCTACAGTGCCAGTCCCAAGTCTGAACACAGGAGGGTGACACCAAAATAATGATCTTTTGTTATCAATCGTTAAACTGACACCACAATAGTAGCAGTACATATAGTTGCAATTTATCGACACTGTGTGATAGCAAAAATCATTAGCGTCGCCCTCCTCCTTTACCGAGGCTTGGGACGGACACTCTCAGAATGTACGAACAGAGGCAAAATGCTATTACTATATTAATTTTAAAATTAATTAATTATTATTAATTTTTATTTATTTATAAGCATTAATTTTAATTGCAAGCAACGAATACCAATAGGCGATAATGACAATGCATGCACAACGAGCCACTGCTTATATATACCATCGAAATACCATCTTTTAAAGGTGTCTAAGGAGAGCGCTAAAACGATCAGCTTTCAACAGTGTTTATCATTATAACACCTTTTCTCTAGCACCTGAACACTATCTCCTACTCAAATTAAAATAAGATTATTTAAAAATAGTTTTAAAAACCGGTTTTTACCAGTTTTCGCTGTTTATGGCATCAGCAAATCCTGGCGTATCGACCACAGTTAGTCTTAACTTCACTCCCCTCTCCTCAATGTCCACTGTTGTTGCCTCGATCTTTACCGTTCTTTCGACGTTCTCTGGATGACGAGAAGAACACCAGCAACGAACGTTTAGGGGTCAACAGGGACGTAGATAGAAAACAAATTGGGGGTCCCAATGGACGTGGTAATAAAAAATACGTAGATAACTGTTTTTAAATATTAATTTACATAGCATTAGCACATTATTAACATATCATTAATAAATTAACATATCATTAATATATTTACATATAATTAGCACATTATTAACATATTTTTAATATATTAACATATCATTAATATTGTAATTGCAATCGAACATTTATATAGCGCCACTTCAAGAGAACTCCTCAGAATTTTTTTTAGCATATCATTAACACGTTAACATATCATTAATATATTAACATATCATTAATATAATAACATAACTCCTATAGATCGGCGAACTCGATAAGCTGCCAGACAAGCCTTCATGGCTGTATTGAGCTGTCCATCTAGAATGAGCTCACTTCCTTCAAGCTTCAGTTATTACATTTGACCAGTCAAACTTTGTTTCACTAATCTCTCAAATCCTTTTTTCTTCCGCTGTGGCTGGGCTGAGTACATTTCTTGAAGGGGCGCTATATAAATCCATATAACGAATGAATGAATACTAATAAATTCGGTAATTTCATTATTATCGAAAAATTATTGAGGCGCCTTTGTATAAGTATGTGCTTATAAAATTTAAAGACAATCGTCAGAAATATTAACATATCATTAGCATATAATTAGCATATTCTTCGAATCGATGATACTCTAATAATCTGGCAAGTAACATTCAAAGTGTGCTAAATTTAGCCTAACTGTAGCCTTAAGATCACAAATCAAAACCATGTAGGAAAAATGGATCGTGAAACGCATGTATCCCGTACACACCTTTTAAACGTAAATCATCCGTAATATTTATTTGTCAATGCGATAAAAATCGCAATTTAGTGCTTATGAAGTTATTTACGAGGTGCAACTCACAATCCATTAGTTCCAACATGTTTATTTAAGTCTATTATAGTCGCAGAATTTAATTTAATTTCAACCGTCTCAACGACAAAAATCGAATTCTTGGTAATTCTTGCCTTGAGCGGAAGGTATAATTCGGTTGGCATATACGTCCGCTTGAAAAAGACTCTTGATGAGTGTCGACTTTCCGAGACCGGATTCACCTTTAAAAGAAACATTCAAAATATCAAAAATTTAGCTCAACTGCAGGCTTAAGGTAAAAATTCAAGAACATACGTGTAGGAAATAATGGATCGTAAAACGCATGTATCCCGTACACACCTTTTAAACGCAAATCATCAGTCTTATTTAAACACATCAACGACAAAACATTTCAATAGTTTGATCGAGCAACGCCTGTTTTTGAAGGTGATAACAAAATGCAGCTCACAATCCATCAGTTCCATTTTATTTAATAGCAACCGCAATAATAGAACTCCGACACTGCATATACTCTGACAGTGCCAGTCCCAAGGCTGGGTGATGAAGGATGGTGCCGCTAATGATCTTTGTTATCACAGTGTGGCTGAACTGAAACAACCAACCGTAATTTTAACAATGGTCACAATAATTATACGAATTTTTAATGACTGCGAGCTAACTGAGATACATAATTATGTAAGGCCAGAAATATTTAGCGAATTATTATTTATGTAGTTTTTGCTGCATGTACACATGAGTGAATCAAGACTAGATTTATCTACCATCCCCACCTCCTCCTCCTCCTCGCCGCCCCCGCCACCACAAAAAAACAACATCGTCATCTTTCGGTGTTAAATTGCTGCAAAGCAAGTTATTATTCTGACATTCATTTAGCGCTACTATCTAACGAGAAAGCATTGATCGATGGCGCTGAGCAGAGAGCAATTATGAATAAAAATGACTTTTGCTTATAGTCCTTAAACAGCAACCGTCTCAGTGGAGTGGGAGGATCGAACTCTTCATGCTGCAAGGAAACCACTTCGAACCACTGGTCTTTCTCGCCCCCCGTCAAGTGTAATAATACTACTATAATTAATAATACTACTACTACTCACAAATTGAACACACCTTTACAATGAAATCTTTGAGGACTGAAATACCTCATAAGCATTAAATATTAAATCATCCTTGCAAAAGTACATGATTTAATACAATCGATTCAGCACGTTTTAAAGGTGTCTAAAATTGACCCTAAAACATGGAAGATCGAGACAGTACGTAACTGTAGGCCTACTATAGTATACTCACACGCCTAACATCACTATGGAGATTGGAGATCAAATCAAAATCAAATCAAATCAAATCAAGTTTATTGCTCCCATAAAAGAAAATAAAAATATACAGCAATTACATAATATGAGTTGCTATTAAAGCTAAGAGTGTTAGATATGAATACATGTGGATACGAGTAGCAATTCCATGGAAACAATAGGAGAGGGAGATTTTACGCGCAGTTATCATTATGCATAAAATTTACCCTCAATGCCACACTCCGATAACGAAGCATCAATCGATTTAGTTGAGCAATTGTGAGTGAAGACTTAATTTCTACACAGCAAACCGTCTCAGAGAAGAGGGGAGGAACTCTCCAAGTTACAAGGCAATTGCTTGTTGACAGGGATACCACTCTGAATAACAAAAGAGTCAGATTCGGGTCCGGAAAAAGGCTACAAAAAGCTAGAATGGTCTTACGTTGAAAAATACGTGGAATTTGTCTGAAATTCTATTGAATTATACAGGTTTGAACACATAATATTATACTAAATATTTCACAGATCTTCAGAGTGTGGAATGTCAATTTTTGTGAAATGCCAAAAACTAAGAAATGTTTAAGTAATTGCTGACAATGCACCTTTTACCGTGAAAAAGCCTACGCGGGAACGAAAGCTAGGTCTAAAAAATGCACCTAGAAACCTAGACAAGAGCGAAAACCAAGATCTTGCTGGAAAAGTTATGAGCGGCATCTGGCAAAGTTTGATTAACTTAAATTACCATTCCTAAAAATACCCTTATATAGCATTGGGCGTCCCAATTTAAAAGGTGTGAAAATTTTCTGTCGTATGCAATAAATACAGTAATTATCACAACCGTTTGACTCTCTGTCTATTTTACCGTCTGTCTATCGTCCATTGTAACTGACAGTCAGCTTCCTGCTAACACGTGTGTTCCTACAATTACAAACGAAAAAGCACGTGACGAGCATGCGCATTTTGCTCTGCTTAGAAACCGAAACCAGTTTCATGTCAAACCGGTATAAATACAGGTTTCGTTTCAGGCCGCGATGTGTAGCAAAATTTGATTGACTGGTCAAGGAAAACAACCGGATTCAAAGTTCAATTACACTGTTGCTAAAGGTATAGGAAGATATCTTATCTATCAATCTGCTAGTCTGTCTGTCTGCCTGCCTGCCTGTTTGTCTGTCTGTCTGTGTGTCTGTCTATCTGTCTGTGTGTCTTTAGACAGTCTGTCTGTCTGTCTGTCTGTCTGTCTATCTATCTATCTATCTATCTATCTATCTATCTATCTATCTATCTATCTATCTATCTATCTATCTATCTATCTATCTATCTATCTATCTATCTATCTATCTATCTATCTATCTATCTATCTATCTATCTGCGTATGTCAGTAAGTATGCAGTCTGTGTGTCTGTCTGTCGGTGTGTCCATCCATCCATTTCTCTGTCTGTGTGTCTGTATATCGACCTGGTTATCTATTCATTCTGTCTGTTTGTATGTCTGTCTATCTGTCTACTTGTCTGTCTCAATGCCTATCTGTCCGTTTCCTTACTTTCCTTTTCCGGGTCCCTGTCTATGTCTTGACTGCGCATGCGTCTGACCCTACCTGACCTCTGATCGAAGAGGTCAATGAATGAACTCTCATGCATAATAATTATTATAATATTATTGTTAATAATTATTAAAATATTATGCGGATCTCACGCAGACGAACCACTGACTTCTACTTACAGCACACACGCAAATTAAATACCGTCAATGGCATAGTATGAAAACAATTAAAAAAATTATAATACTAGTCTTCCATGTGAAAGTGCGAAGGTTTACATAGCGAAGACGTAGGAAACGGTGAACTGCATAATGAAGGCTTAAAGAACGGAGATAATTATACGTAAAAATATTTGAATAGGAAATATTTACATAACGAAGATTCCCAAAACCGAGCACTAAAGCATTAAATAACATTTAAAAAAGCATTAAATAACATTAAATAAGAAGCATTAAATAACGAAACTCTAAATTACAGACCTTTAAATAACGGAGATTTAAATAACGGAGATTTATGTAATGGCGAGCACAATTATTTATTTTCACAACTTTCCAGCAGGTCTCATACTGTTACCACGGTAACTAGGTTGATTTACAGTGTAGCGACAGCTTATGACACCAAAACCTTTGTCGTCGACGTCAATTACTTCGACCAAAAACAGCTCATCACTTATAATAGAGGAAAAATTTCGCTTCAAATAGATGCGTAATTGTTTTTTGAAAAGTTCTCACCGCTCTTAATTTCTGGACAATTCATCCCTGTTATCAGCAACTGAATACTCCGTATAAAATATATTACATACGATAAACATATTTTAAAGGTGTATAAGAAACAAAAACAGCTCATCGCTTATAATAGAAGAAAAATTTCGCTTCAAATAGATGCGTAAATGTTTTTGAAAAGTTCTCACCGCTCTTAACTTCTGGACAATCGACCGAGGACTTGTATCATCAACTGAATACTACATCTAAATATATATTGCTTATGATAAACATGTTTTAAAGGTGTATAAGAAAGCACAGAGGAACGCACAATAATTATTGTTCCAGCGAGTTACGATATATACTGATTAGCGGTAATTGTAATTATAATCGTACATTTTTATAGCGCCCCATCAAAAGAACTCATCAGAGGCGGTGTCCTTCTTTTATGCATTCTTGCAACTGGCACCATATGACGTGGTTGTTACTGTGCCTGACCTGTAGCGAGATCCACTATATAAGTTTACACAAAGGGCTCACATTTTCATCCTCCCCAATAAAGACTTGAAAAAACGGTACCGGTATCCCCAAGAATACTATACAAAAACATGTATATGTCTTTTTTTTAACTGGGTGTGGTGTGTCACCCTGATTTGTCTCAACTAAACGAATATTATTATTAATAATCTCAACCATAAATGCGAAGTAGCCACATACTATCAATTGTGCTAATGTAAATCTACAGCGTTCTACCTGTCGTTTTCTTTAACTAAACGAATATACATAACATAGCGGCGGAATGAAGAGCATTACCAGGCTGACACCAGGGCTATTAAGTTAACATACACTGTACACGGTTTCGGTCTGTCAACCGGATTGTTCAATAAAGGAACATCTTATAAACATCGACCTTTCATCGCCTAAGGTACTAAGTCTTGTATTATAGCTATAGAACGCGACATTTTTTGCCACAAAGCAAAAATATTTCCGCCCGAGTTTCAAAACATGTAGTAATCATTACCATCATACGTAAGAATTTAAGTTGGGTGACTTGATGCACAATTCCCTCTCTGCAGTCTCTTCCCGCCCTCTCTGGTCAATCAATCTGTAACGCCCGCCCCCTCGGACACTCCCGGAGTCGCCACTTCCGGTCCAGCGTGTGAGAGGACCGCGTGCGGTTGCAGGTCGTAGTTCAGAGAAATAGAGGGAGGAAGAGAGGCGGTAGCTTCGGGGTTCGAATCCCGTCGGATTCGGGATGGCCAGGTATCTCGACCTCTTAGCTCTCCGTATGAAACTGGGGCCTTACTGGCCAGTCTTTCACTCCGGCGTAGGATTCCGGGGTTAACCGGAAGTGAAAGGTCCTTAGGCCTAGCCCCCGAAGCTCTTCCCAGGCCGATGGCTGAGTGGTAAGGTCTATCCGCGGTGGTACCAAAGGGAAATATTGTTCCTGGGTTCGAACCTGCAACCGGCTTCGGAGAGGCCCTGGGCGTCGTTTCTAAGCGTTCTATACGCGCGACGACTTCCGTCAGCGCTTCCCTAACGTTACTTTGTACCACGGAAATTGCCTCTTCTACATTACTTTGTACCACGGAAATTGCCTCCTGGGTATCTCTAGCATTATTTTGTATTGCATCTTGTGTGGACCTAGCATTCATTTGCATAGTTGCCTGCACATCAGTTTTTACTGAGGAAATCGCTTCTTGAACATTAGCCTGCATAGACTTGGCGTTTGACTGCATTGCCTCTAGTAAAATGCCTATTTCCAGCGCAGAGGGTGGTCTGGATGGCTGAGAGGGAGTTGATGCTCCGCTTCTATCCATGGCGCTATACAAGTTTTGGCTAAGTCGAATCCTAACTCTAGCAAGAAGTAAATCAAAAAGTTTAATCAATGAATCTTATTATTATCAGAACCATTTAATAATTATTCGCAATGTTAATCAACAGCTTACAGTTTAAAGCAACAGATAATAATATGCAACACAGTTCAAACAGACTTCAATCGGAGCAGACAAAATGAATCCCCAATTTTTGTACTTAGATGCCAATCTTAATTTCTCTGCCCAAAAGATCAATTTAATGTTGTATTGAAAACCCAAGCAAAATTGTACCTTCTACTAGAGACACAGGACCAGGACGACGATATGCGAGAAAAGGCGCAGATGGGTCGTCGAATCCAGGACGATCGACGACGATATGCGAGAAAAGGCGCCGATGGAGCGTCGAATCCAGGACGTGCGTCGACGATAAGTGACTCAGAGGAATCCACAACAATCGACGCTGACAGGACGATAAAACGGAGCTGACACGTCGAGAACAGGGAATCCACGAAAAGATATTTATAATAATAGATTGACGCCCGTAGGCTAACTGCGCAGAAGATATCGACGACAGAAAGATCGAAAACCAGAACGAAAGACTTAACTCCTTTACGAAGATGCGAAACAGAACCACAGTGCTGACAATTCGCTCGTAACACCAAACCGCAATGCAAACAGCTCCTTGCCGCTTTAGAATTTCCGTACAGAATCCGTGAAGTAAATACGCGACAACGCAATAACTCAGACGACGAATCCAAACTGACTTAAATAAACTATTATCTTTCTAAAATAATCAAACTCTGATTTTGTAACTTGCTCTCCAGAGCTACGCGTCTATCCTCGTCGAAGTCCGTCGTGAATCTCCCCTCGATTGCGCGTTTCTGCCTTTTTAGCAACGCCTCTAGGTGACGCACACGCATGCGCAGAAGGCACTGCACGAGCCGTGATCACGCATGTACCGCGTGATCAGATAAAGCGCGCTGAATTCCTATGCAGCTGCGACCACCTATCTCCCTTTAAGCGTCTGTCTGCAGCTCACTGTCTTTCTCTCTCTTCCTCTTGCTCTGACACGTACGCACGAGTTGCACTGAGTCAACCGTGCTAAAAATAGACCAGGTCACCTCGTACAGCGTGAAGGAAAAATACCACACATGCATTCAATGACAGCGGCCAGCAGGGCGTATTGCTCCGTCCGTCTGCCTATCTGTTTATCTGTACTGCTCTGTCATATCGGCCGACTCCTCTTCCTCCTTTTCGGCCGACCCTCCATTCGCTGAGCGTATGCAAGAAGCGATCAATAATCTGGTAGCTATGGCGACCGCTTACGTCATCTCTGTCGGCGACTAGTATCACACACGAGCTCAACATTAAAATCTAGGTCACCAATATTATCTAGGTCACCGAATGCAGCTCAAAAATTAATAATATTATAATATATATATAATTGATGGACCCCGAAAATGCCATGCAGAATTCAAGAATATATAATATAATATTGCAACTAAAATTCCGTAGCGTCTAGTTATACGCAAACGCTACACTCTCACCGCCCAAGAGATTTATTTCAGACGATGTTTAAGTGGTAAAACAGCCTCTGAAATTGTAAAGTAAGGCTACATATTATGTCTGTTCCGACTGTTACAGCAAAAGTTCAAACATTAAATGCATAAATCAACCAATATGCGACGCACAATCGTAACAGCGGCAGCACAAGCGTTGAGCAATAATCGGTTCACCCGATTCATAGTTTAGTCTAGAGTGTCAATAAAAGTTCTGAATTTATATAGCTCCATATAATTATTTATATATCTATATAGGCCTGTCATTATCACAAACTTTCCTCAGTTCAGTTTATACAGAAAAGTCTACGGCAAGCCCTAATGCAATTTACAGACAGCAGTTTAAGCTCGACCCACTCAGGTCATCATAATCAGCCTTTCACTTCGGCTTATAACGGCGTTTCAACACACACAAGGTTTCTTAGGCTTTTCATGTGGTAAATTCTGTGGGTACAGATATAGCTTACCTAACATTTCGCCAAAACCTCCAATTAACGCCTAGTTACAATTCTATCCTCTATTAACGGCCTTTAACACCATAGCCTATAATAGCACACAGCTAACTCACTATAATATTATTATAACTGCCTATCTGCGTAATATTATTAGCATTTGCCATAGAGAAATCAGCATAACTCCAATTTAACATTAGGCATAGGCCTGCTTCTAACAATAGCATCCATCACTAGGCCTATTTACATAATTATTAATTAATAAAATGCAAACGGCAGACGCCGAAATGAAAGTGGACAGCCATTAAGCCTAATCACATCCTAATTAATCTTAATGTTTAAAATGCGACAGCAATATATAATAACTGCAGGCGCATCTTTTTGAATAGGCCGAATATTAGACTATAGTGAAACATAAGCCTACATTTCCGGTATGGTTTATCACAGTCTTAGAAAGCCAAATTTGATTTAATATACATCAGCCGATGCGCAGAACACTTACGGCAACATAAGCGTAATTAGGTCAACTTAATATAGTTCAATTTACACTAAAGTACGAGGTTACACTGTAATCTCGTTCACGATATAGCGTAACCAAATATAATTATCATAGGCCTATGTCTGTAGTTATCAGAGGCTCATCATGATTATAAAGCTAAAATTAAGCCTACAGTCTATGCACGAATCTATATACTATTATTATTAATTCACAGTCATTGCTGTCTTCTTATTTTCCGTAAGCTTAGCACGATTATATTGCAGCTATGCTCATCCTTTCTTCAATCTATCATTTCTCGTATACATTAAACAGACCACACAGGCCGTGGGAGAATCACCTGGTCGACCGTCTGCGGCTCCTCTTTGGAGCTCGGACTTAACCGTCCTCCCCCACACCGACTGCAATAGCATCTGCAGGGCGTGGAAAATTCTTAGACCACCCACCAAAATAGAATCTTATCTTCTCACGACATCCGATTATATGTGAATGCAGATACCGCGTCACCCATAAGCAAGCGCTAATTAAACGTGTACTCATTGGCTCGTACACTGCTCCAAATATTGATCTGTACACAGCATCGCCGTATATATATATACGTCGCTGGTAGGCTACACATCGTACACATAACAGATTTAGACCCATAATTATAAACATTGAGCAAATCTGAAAACTAGGTCATTCACTGCACAGATGAAAATCCTACACAGCGGATAATGAACAATAATAATAATATTATTATTACGAATCTAAATGCGTCTTGCAGAATTAATGTATAATTTTAGGCCACCAGTTCTACAGTTAATAATATAATAATAATAATATAAATCGCTAAGCTAATGCTTCGGCCCAATATTATTATTCTAAGCCGTGAAATAAATGTAAACATGGCACGGCGGCGTATTTAAAAAGTGCAGCGATTTTCTTTTCCCGCAAGCCTAAAATTAAATATTATTATCATCAATGCCTTAATATTATTCTAAACGGTAGGCCTACAAAAAGAGAATATATATTTATAATCAACCTGAGCAAATACATTTTTGATGTAGGGCTCCGACCGATCGGTTGATACGATATTATTATATCAGCTAAACACGATTATATATAATTATAGCCTATCCATTCCAGCTTATCTATGCTAAGGCTTATTATTATTATTAAACTAAAAACATATATATAGGTCTATGCACATTTATGGCAGGTAAATATTATTATTAAATCATGCATCTAGAAATTATATAAGCCTATCCGTCGTTAATCAACAGTATAATATTATTATCACTTTTAGGCCTACTTTAAGCCTATAATTTAATTATACGATGCCTCTTCGAAATATAAGCCTACAATTTAATATTATAACCGTGTGTACTCTAGGCTTAAAATATATTTATATGGCGCCGTGCACTATGTACAGTTTACAATCACCACAGCTGAACAAAGCAGAATATATAGGTCCTCCAACAAAACAGGACATAGTATAGGCCCATGTCTCAACATTATCAATGCAAACTATATCGCTGCGAATGCTACAATATTACACGAAGGGCCTCTAGAATTTTTATATAGCGCCATTTTAAATCAGCAATAATGCCTCTATCATTTATTATTATATATCTGCTATGCTATGACCACAAAGTCTTATGTAGACCTATCCCTGCATCAAAACCTAATAATGAGTGAATTAATTAATCACGCTATTTATATATATGCAGCGAAACATAAGCCTATTATTATAATTATAAAACAGGACATCTAAGGTCACACAATTATTATCATCCTGGCCAACGCCTTAATGAAAACCAGGCGACCTTAGCCATTATAACATATATATCTCCTCAGGTCAGAAAATCATTCATATAGCGCCAACTAATTGATGTAGCGCCAAACCACAATATATATCATCCAAAGCAATATTAAAACCTGTCCATCGTTATAATGCAATGCAATTATTAATTTATGCAATTCAGTACAAATACACAGTTCAGTCAACCTACAATACAACATTACAGTATTTACACAGTAACTCACACATGTAAAAACCATTACATGTAAAAATAACTCATTATCATCAGAATCGAACCAAAAAAATGTTACAGATACTTCTGCATTCAGATAATCCCCCGCGATTAAGCGGTCGTTAATCACAGTACCGGGCCGGCATCTTAATGTTACGGCGAGGTCTTGATAGTTCCACAGGGGCGTCGGTAGTGTCCTCGGTTCCAGGAAACTCGATCGGCTCCTGTGGTTGTAGGTCGGGTTCGGTCCAACCAGACGGAGGGTCACCCAGATACGGTTTTAGCTTGTCGACGTACACAAGCAGCGCTTGTGATCTGGCCGATTTCTGGATCCTGTACAGGACCGGACTCACTTGTTCCAGGATCTTGTAAGGTCCGGAAAACCATTTTGCCCATTTATCTTTGATGTGGACACGCTTCCGAGGGTAGTAGTACCAGACCCACTGTCCTTTTGTAAATTCCGGCTTCCTGACTCGAAGATCATACCGGAAAGCTCGGCGAACGGCCTGTTTCTGCATGCACTCTCGCGCCAACTGGAATACATCTCGCATCTCGTCCGTTCTCTTCTGTACATAATCGTCCACTGAGAGCCGTTCATGGTTCGGATTGCAGTCTCCGAGTACCAAATCGATCGGAAGGCAGGTCTCACGTGAAAGGAAGAGTTTGTTAGGTGTGAATCCCGTGCTTTCATGCTGACTGGCCCGATACGCTCCCATGATCCAGGGCAGATGAACGTCCCAGTCTTTCTGATTTTGCGAAACTACTTTGCCAATCATTGAATTCAAGGTTCTATGTAGTCTCTCCACCATTCCGTTTGTGCTCGGTTTATAAGGGGACGTCCTAATCTTGTCAATTTGCATCAGGCGACATAGGTCACGGAATAAGGCGGCCTCGAAGCAGGGGCCTTGGTCGGTTAGAAGCTGTTTTGGACAACCGAACCTCGGAATCCACTGGTCCATCAGCATCCGGGCGACGGTGGCGGCCTCCTGGTTGCGAATAGGGTATGCTTCTGCCCAGCGACTGTAATGGTCGATCACCGTCATTATGTAGCGGTACCCTCGGCTGCTCACTGGGTGTGGTCCGGTGATGTCGACCCCGAGACATTCCATTGGTTCTCCGACGGCCATGTCCTGTAGTTGCCCTTGTCTGGGTGGCTTCCCTCGGATATATCGGGCGCAGTTGTCGCATCGCTTCAGCTGTTGGTACACCTGTTCTCCCCAGCCCGGCCAGTAGGCTCGCTGTTGTACTTGAGCCATGGTTCGCCGAACACCCAGGTGTCCGCCAGACATCCCTTCGTGTGCCAGTCGGATAATAGTTGGCCGTCGTCCAACTGGCGGTATTAACTGATCGCGAACAGGTTTGCCTTCAGAGTCCAGCCACGTACGGTGCAAGAGTCCATTTTTTACGACTACCTGGGGCCACTGATGGAGCAACCTTTTGGTCGAGGCACTGCAGCTCCGTATTTCATCTCCGGTGGGCATTTCGGTCGATTTCTCCTTCCATTGAAAAATCCGATTTAGATCCGGATCTTGTCGTTGCTCCTCCGCTATGACCGACGGGTCCCAATCTGCGATTTCCGATAAGACAGGATGAGCTGGTGGCTGTCGCTCCTGAATGACGTTGACCTGGATTGGCCTTCGAGATAGCGCATCAGCATTTTGATGCGCCGCTCCAGACCGATGTTGTATATCGAATTCAAATTCCTCCATTACCGAGAGCCACCGTGCCTGTTGTCCAATGGGAAGAGGCGTCCGTCGCAGCCATTGGAGCGCCGAGTGATCCGTTCGTAGGATAAACTTCCGTCCGAGGAGATACGGTCTGAACGCTTTAAGAAAGTTGATCACCGCCAGCAACTCTCTTCTCGTCACGTCGTAATTCTGTTCCGCTACCGAGCACACCCGGCTTCCGTAACAGATGACCCGCTCCTGTGATTCTTGGATCTGGGAGAGTACCGCGCCGATGGACTCTCCTGATGCATCAGTATCCAGTATATACATTCCGGTGTCATTCGGAAGTGCGAGGATGGGAGATTCTGTTAGACAGTCCTTTAGCTTCTGGAACGCTTCCTCACACTGGTCGGACCAGACAAACTTCAACCCTTTCTTAGTCAGTTGGTGGAGCGGCCGTGCGACGTGGGCGAAGCCGGGTACAAATTTACGGTAGTAGGAGCATAATCCGAGATACGCTCTCACGTCCTTGACCTTGTTTGGAGTGGGCCATTCACGGACCGCTCGAATCTTTTCTGGATCAGTAGTGACCCCGTGCTCGCTAACCACGTGACCCAGGAACAACACCTGCTTCCGTAGCAGTTTACATTTCGATGGCTTCAGCTTCAGATTCACGGCTTCCAAACGAGACAGGACTTGTTCTAATCGCTCCAGGTGGGTCTCCAGGTCCCCAGCGAAGACGATGATGTCGTCGAGATAGATCAAGCAGATCTCGAAGTTTAATCCCGCCATGACTAGGTTCATCATGCGACCAAATGAAGCCGGCGAATTGCAGAGCCCGAACGGAAGCACTTTGAATTGGAAACTCCCGCGTCGGGTGACGAAAGCGGTCTTGTGGCGATCCTTCTCGTGGACGGCCAGTTGATGGTAACCGGCTCGGAGATCAAATGTACTAAACCATTTAGCATCCCCAAGAGAATCCAAGCTCTCACTGATCAGCGGAAGTGGGTACGCGTCCTTACGCGTCTTGGCATTCACCGCCCTGTAATCCACGCAGAAGCGGGGGGTCCCGTCTCGCTTCTGGACCATGACCACATTACTGGCCCAAGGTGACAGTGAAGGTTCGATCAGTCCTTGTTCCAACATCGCGTGAACTTGTTCATCTATGATAGGGAGCAACGACAGTGGTTGTCGTCTCAGCGGTTGTCGCACTGGTGTTTCGTTGCCGGTGTCAATTTCATGCTGCAGAATGTCCGTAAATCCTAGATCCCATTCGCCGAGAGAGAAGGCCGCCCGGTGATTCAACAGTAACTCCCGAAGCCGACGCTGCATCTCTGATGGAACATCGTCGGCGATCTCCGACCACAACGGACCCAACACAGTCTCTACGTTCTCTGCATCGGAATAGTTACTGACTCCAGCGACCATGGCGCAGGTCGCGGCGGAGCTGTCGTTCTGATCATCCTCAGCCAACATCACTTCTTCCACCGTACATTGGACTCCTTTCGGCATTCTGATCACTTTAGCGGTCGGGTTCAGCACTCTGACGGTAAGGTCAATCGCTCTTTCTGGCAGAAGTGTTCCGGCGATTATCAGTCCTGAGGCCAGTACATGCGGTGGCGTGGCCCAGTGCGTGTTAGTCGGTTTCAGATCCGACAGTATGGCGTACACTTCCACATCCATCTCCGACAACGCTGGAACGTTCACGTTCTGAGCCGCAGCAATCCTCCGACATATTCCCATCCGGTCTCGGTTGAGAAGTGGAAAGATGCTCCCTTGGTACGTTATCGTTTTCTCTGGGAAGTTTATATGGGCCGGTTGTCCCATCAACCAACCGAGTCCCAGAATCAGTTCGCTGACCTGAGCCGTTACCAAACAGGGCAGGTCGAATTGTTTGTCCCCCGCTTGGCAAGGCAGTACGGTTTCGCCCAGTATCCGGATATCCGTTCCATTCGCCGCTTTCAACAACTGCGTAGACGTCGATATGTCCTTCTTTCTGACGAGGGACGCAGGCGCCAGCGACATTTCGCTCCCTGTGTCCACCAGCGCCATTACGTCCTTGCCGTTGACCTTCAGAGCCCAGTAAGCGTTGGAGCTACCTTGTACATGGTAGACGTTCGCTGGTTCGTTCGGAACATCGTTCGTCTCAGCCTCTCTTGTTCGTCGAATCGGGCAGTTGCGTACTAGATGGTCAGTGGCGGAACATTCGTAGCACCTCCGCTCCGGTCGTCCAACTTCCGGTTCCATGCCTCTCCGCGGTCCACTTCTGCAGGCCGAGCTTAAATGGCCGAGTCGATGACATATATAACACCGTGGACTTCCCCGCTCGTTATTTCCATTGGTGTTCGACCAATTATTTCTGGCTGGAGCGTTCTGGCCACTCCACGACCCGCGATTATTGTCTCCGTGTTGAGGCGCCGACACCGGTTGTTGCCCTTTCTTTAATTGCTCTATTTCTCCATTCATCCTCTCTATCTGCCGTTTCAGGTCTACCACTATCGGATCCTCGTTTTCTTTAACGGCGTTGACCCGTCCATGTCGTCGTTCGTGCTGTTCATGGCCACCGACTTCTGCTTTCTGATAGCTATCCAATCTCATAGCTACCTTGTAGGCTTCATCGAGCGATTTAGGTTCTCGCTCACGGGTCTTCAGCGCGAGATTTCGGTCGCTCAAGGCATCCACGAATGCCCGAATGGCAATGGCTTCACGGTGAGCTGTCGAAGCACCAGGATACGCTCGCGAAGACAGAAGTCGAACGTCATCAATTAATACTCCCATGTCTTCGTCGCTTTTCTGCTTTCGGGTGCTAAGTTGCGTCTGGAACAGGGTCTGCTGCTCGGCGCTACCGTACCGTTCTCGAAGTCGCTGGACCAACGCCGTCCATGTATCTAAGCTGTCAGATTCGGCCAGTAAATGGGTCGCCGGTTCCACCAAGGAAACCACCAGTTGGTCCAATTTCTCTTCGTCCGTCCAACCGTTGTTCCTTGCGAAGACGGCGAATTTGCGCAAGAACACCTCCACATCGGTCCTTCCGCTGAAAGAACCGAGTTTCGTCCATTGCTTTTGTCTAGGAGGCCAAGCCAACGACGATTTGACCTCAGCCGCTTTAACTGTCGTAGAGGGGGTCGGTTCCGGTTCCTTGCTTGTTCCACGAATGCTACTCATCGGAAGTTCCCAGTCACCAGGTGTGGTCTGTGTCGCAACTGATGTCATGGGAACGGATCTGATAGGACCGACGTAAGCGTTGACAGGCGGCAGCACCTTCATTTCACCAACCGCAGACATTGTCGCTTTGTCGTCTCCAGTTGTTTCGATTTTATTCAGGAAAGTCGGTTTCAGAAGAGCTTGACGAGGCAATTCGGTGTTACGACTAAATCCAAAATTCTGAGCACCGAGACATGAGTTCATCCTTGCCGACTCCACGACGGTCGGCCACCGAGGAAAGGCGACGTCGCTGGGACGAGGTGGGTCGAGACAGCGAAGCGGGTCGAGCCACACCCGGTTGTCGATGCTGTTGTAGAGCGCGTTCGGAGCGTAGTTCGAAGCGTAGGTCGAAGCAGGCGTCCATGACATGTATGGATGCTCAAGGCGTGCGCTCGGTTGCATCCAGTCGACCGCTGTAGTTGCCACTGGACCAGGTCGAAGGTCAGGTCGAGCGTAGTCTCGACCAACCGTGGTCGAAGTAACCCGACCATCGAAGATGCAGTCAGGCATCGAGTGGTAGGTCGGCCTTCCCGACGTTGATTGGAAAGCGTCGACGCGATTTGCCGTCACTTCCGTTCTTGGCTGAACCGCATGCACGAACGATTCATGCATTCTCCATTGCGGGTCCGGTCGAAGATAATCCACGTGAGAGGGCGAAGAAGAGGCCAAAGGGACTGGGTTGACCTTATCACCCCCCTCCCGAAACAATTTATTTGCGATCGGTTTATTTATTTCAAAATTTCTAGACTCCGATTGCTGTGCTGCTTGCATTCTTTTATCAATTATTTTCACAGTTTTAGGTCTAGATTCCATTATTTTGCTAACTTCAATGTCTATGCTACCATCATCATCAGACATAATTTCTACATTATCAGCAAATTCCCTTTCCTTCCTTCTTTCAAAAGATAATGCAGTTTCTCTTATTCCGACTTTTTCCGTTTCCTCCTCCTCGTCCAAATCTCTAGAACTAAATCGACCCCACTGGCTGGGACCAATTGTAACGCCCGCCCCCTCGGACACTCCCGGAGTCGCCACTTCCGGTCCAGCGTGTGAGAGGACCGCGTGCGGTTGCAGGTCGTAGTTCAGAGAAATAGAGGGAGGAAGAGAGGCGGTAGCTTCGGGGTTCGAATCCCGTCGGATTCGGGATGGCCAGGTATCTCGACCTCTTAGCTCTCCGTATGAAACTGGGGCCTTACTGGCCAGTCTTTCACTCCGGCGTAGGATTCCGGGGTTAACCGGAAGTGAAAGGTCCTTAGGCCTAGCCCCCGAAGCTCTTCCCAGGCCGATGGCTGAGTGGTAAGGTCTATCCGCGGTGGTACCAAAGGGAAATATTGTTCCTGGGTTCGAACCTGCAACCGGCTTCGGAGAGGCCCTGGGCGTCGTTTCTAAGCGTTCTATACGCGCGACGACTTCCGTCAGCGCTTCCCTAACGTTACTTTGTACCACGGAAATTGCCTCTTCTACATTACTTTGTACCACGGAAATTGCCTCCTGGGTATCTCTAGCATTATTTTGTATTGCATCTTGTGTGGACCTAGCATTCATTTGCATAGTTGCCTGCACATCAGTTTTTACTGAGGAAATCGCTTCTTGAACATTAGCCTGCATAGACTTGGCGTTTGACTGCATTGCCTCTAGTAAAATGCCTATTTCCAGCGCAGAGGGTGGTCTGGATGGCTGAGAGGGAGTTGATGCTCCGCTTCTATCCATGGCGCTATACAAGTTTTGGCTAAGTCGAATCCTAACTCTAGCAAGAAGTAAATCAAAAAGTTTAATCAATGAATCTTATTATTATCAGAACCATTTAATAATTATTCGCAATGTTAATCAACAGCTTACAGTTTAAAGCAACAGATAATAATATGCAACACAGTTCAAACAGACTTCAATCGGAGCAGACAAAATGAATCCCCAATTTTTGTACTTAGATGCCAATCTTAATTTCTCTGCCCAAAAGATCAATTTAATGTTGTATTGAAAACCCAAGCAAAATTGTACCTTCTACTAGAGACACAGGACCAGGACGACGATATGCGAGAAAAGGCGCAGATGGGTCGTCGAATCCAGGACGATCGACGACGATATGCGAGAAAAGGCGCCGATGGAGCGTCGAATCCAGGACGTGCGTCGACGATAAGTGACTCAGAGGAATCCACAACAATCGACGCTGACAGGACGATAAAACGGAGCTGACACGTCGAGAACAGGGAATCCACGAAAAGATATTTATAATAATAGATTGACGCCCGTAGGCTAACTGCGCAGAAGATATCGACGACAGAAAGATCGAAAACCAGAACGAAAGACTTAACTCCTTTACGAAGATGCGAAACAGAACCACAGTGCTGACAATTCGCTCGTAACACCAAACCGCAATGCAAACAGCTCCTTGCCGCTTTAGAATTTCCGTACAGAATCCGTGAAGTAAATACGCGACAACGCAATAACTCAGACGACGAATCCAAACTGACTTAAATAAACTATTATCTTTCTAAAATAATCAAACTCTGATTTTGTAACTTGCTCTCCAGAGCTACGCGTCTATCCTCGTCGAAGTCCGTCGTGAATCTCCCCTCGATTGCGCGTTTCTGCCTTTTTAGCAACGCCTCTAGGTGACGCACACGCATGCGCAGAAGGCACTGCACGAGCCGTGATCACGCATGTACCGCGTGATCAGATAAAGCGCGCTGAATTCCTATGCAGCTGCGACCACCTATCTCCCTTTAAGCGTCTGTCTGCAGCTCACTGTCTTTCTCTCTCTTCCTCTTGCTCTGACACGTACGCACGAGTTGCACTGAGTCAACCGTGCTAAAAATAGACCAGGTCACCTCGTACAGCGTGAAGGAAAAATACCACACATGCATTCAATGACAGCGGCCAGCAGGGCGTATTGCTCCGTCCGTCTGCCTATCTGTTTATCTGTACTGCTCTGTCATATCGGCCGACTCCTCTTCCTCCTTTTCGGCCGACCCTCCATTCGCTGAGCGTATGCAAGAAGCGATCAATAATCTGGTAGCTATGGCGACCGCTTACGTCATCTCTGTCGGCGACTAGTATCACACACGAGCTCAACATTAAAATCTAGGTCACCAATATTATCTAGGTCACCGAATGCAGCTCAAAAATTAATAATATTATAATATATATATAATTGATGGACCCCGAAAATGCCATGCAGAATTCAAGAATATATAATATAATATTGCAACTAAAATTCCGTAGCGTCTAGTTATACGCAAACGCTACAAATCAATCAATCAATCAATCAATCAATCAATCAATCAATCAATCAATCAATCAATCAATCAATCAATCAATCAATCAATCAATCAATCAATCAATCAATCAATCAATCAATCAATCAATCAATCAATCAATCAATCAATCAATCAATCAATCAATCAATCAATCAATCAATCAATCAATCAATCAATCAATCAATCAATCAATCAATCAATCAATCAATCAATCAATCAATCAATCAATCAATCAGTCAGTCAGTCAGTCAGTCAATCAATCAATCAATCAGAATTTAACTATCATCAATCCAGTCAAACAATAATACCGATCACCTTTGAGCAGCTTTTTCCAACTACATGCCTACATGATAATGCTGATAAAAGAGTAAGGGTAAAATATGCAAACAATGTATAACTCACATTTATATAAAATCAGGTGATTGTATTTCAAAGGTGTGTAAGGATAGCGCTCAGCAAAATAATAACCTGCACCCCAGGTTGGTTTCAAAACTCGTGGCGCTATACAATCTAAAGTTACAAAACATTCCGCATGGTAACTGTAATAAAAAATTTACATAGCGCAAATTGGAAAGAAAACTAACCAGGACGTGAGATAATAGATAGAACATTACAAAAGGTTTCTTAAAGTGGCGCTATATAAGCCTGTATAGAATGAATGAGGATCAACTCTGGGTTCGGCTTCTTGGTTCTTCTAAATAATGCGCAATCTATGAACCCGGGCTAACTGGGAGAAATATAGGTCATGATTCAGAACTAACCGCTTTTACTAAGAGTCCTCTCTGCTCTGTTCCTTAAGAACCTAAAAACTGTTTTATTTAGCCGTGGTTGGGCCGGGAGCGCTTATGAGTAGCCCACCTTGAAGATGCGCTATATAAATTTCCGAAATAAATAAATAAATAAATAAGTTGCTTCCATTGTATTTATACTGAATAGCCGTTGACCTTCAAATTGCCGTTGGGGTACAAATCGCTCTAAAAACAAAACGTGCAACTGATGTCTATAATTTATAACATTGGATACTTGCTTTTCAAAGGTGTCCAATGATAACGCTCAGCCTATGGTGTCAAAATACAGAAGCTATGCCGAACCGGCTGCAACGACCCACAATTATTGCATACCATGAATATAGGTTCTTGCGCCTTACCGTCGCAAGTATGCAGTATTTCGCGACAACTTCAAGTGATTACCGACCACTGCAGGTACTTACCGACAACTGCAAATACTTACTGACAACTGCAAGTACTTAATGACAACTGCTAGTACTTATTGACAACTTTAAGTAATTTCCAACAGATTGAAGCACATAGAGACCATTTTCCGACAGGAAATAATAATGATCGTAATCGCAATCTCGACCCTTTAAAGCGCCAATTGAAAGCTAAGCAAATTTATTCAGAAACACCAACAGTTTACAGTAGACTAAAGAGTGCGCACAGACTTCTACACATGGTATTTTGCGCCTCAATGCCTGCATCTCTTCGCTGTTTGAACACCTTTCTTTTATTATGAGCTCGTCACTCTGAGAGCGCTTTTGAATTTATACATGTAGCTCTGCTGTGAGAAGCCCTTTACAAAAGTTCATAATTATTAGAGTAGGTTAAATTATAATTTATACTGCTGCATACTTGAAGTTACAGGCATTCACTGGAAGCTAAAGTATACCAACAGGAAGTTATTTAACAACAGCTGCCAGTCACTGATGTACCAAAATAAAGCCTTCAGTACTGGTGGTGGTATTTGCAGTTTAACGTCAGTGTGGTAACAAAGACCATTAGCGACGCCCTCCTCCTTTATCCAGCGCTGGATCTGGCACTGGCAGTTCTTTCCTTCAGTACTAACAACAACTAAAGCCTTTAACAACAGCCGTCAATGAATAAACTGAGGTGTACAAGTACCTGAATAAATCTGCGAGTACTTACCGACCACCATCAGCGTGAACTCGAAACCCTTCTTGACCGACTTTCGGTGAACCTGATTGGGTAGATTGGCAAACCCTACGTAACCAGGCATCTCCGGGTTCACGAACTGTAACATAGTAAACAACAAACAGTAACAGTAAAGTAACTACAGAAATTTAACTTTGCGCCTGCAAAAGCTATTTCTTCATTCGTCCGCTTCTATTATACTCAATACCTCGTAGTCAACCGATGTTATAATTATTATAAATATCATAAGAATTATAGTTGAAGGACTTCCTTAAACACCATAAAGATTACAGTTCATGGTTCTCCTTAAACACCTTAAAAACGCACACATCTGATACTATATAAGTTTTGTACATGGCATGCACGGTCGATTTGTGATGTACTTCAAATGAGTCTGTGAACCTTTAACACGTATTCAACCGATTTCTATACAAAAACAAATTCTCGCCACATTCTTCTTTAAGTTGTATGACTTTCGGCAGGTTTCAACTCCTAATGATGAATCTCTTCGCTTCGCTTTTCTCTTCAGTCCGTTGTATCCGTCAGTCATCATCCATCCCAGCATCATAATGTCTCGGTCTTCCTTTCTTTCCTCTTTCCCTTCAATATCATATCTATGATTTCTCTCAGGAGGGAGTCTCCTCTTAATACGTGTCCAATCGAGTTATTTTGCCGTTCTCTTAACGCTGTAGCCATGAATGATCTTCTCCTGCTCTTTGCAGCATCTCTTCATTCGTCACTCGCTCCGACCATCTCACCTTCTCAATTTTTCTCATATCCACATTTCAAAGGCTTCCAATCTCTCTGCTTTCACGATGGTCCACATCTCCGACCTATTATAACACAGTACCACACTACATCCCAGTCACATTAAGAGCTGTAATATGCTAAACATTTTTTTCGTCGGCAACGGTAAAAAGATGCCGTTAAACTATGGATCCATCTATCCACTGCACTCCGACAGTGCCAGTCCCAAGCATGAATAAAGACGGAGGGCGACGCTAGAATCTTTCTTATCACACAGTGGCGGACTGAAACCACAACTATTGCCACATTGGTTGACGGTCTTCCTTATACACCCTTAAAACGTATTAACCTGATGCTATATAAATTTGAATCGCACGATTCGAGTCAAATATTATTAGTTTTGGCGGTGACGAATAAAATAATAATAAAAATTTAAAAAGTAATAATAATAAAAAATAAATCAATTAATCAATCAATCAATTAATCAACCAATCTCTATTTCCACTCCACTGTCTTGGGTTTGTGACGAGCTTATCTTGAAGTTATGCGAGTTTTATGCGTTTAATAGCGTCCTGTGTGTACGTAAGAGCCACACAGTGGTGACCCACTTCCCTGCCCCTCCGCCATTCAAGATTGAAAGGTTAGATACAAAATGTTCAACCTCACGGCTCAAAGGTGTGACTGGACGTCCATGCACTTATTTTAAAAGCTGAACGCCGTCCTGTCACGTATTAGACCAGGGAAGGGTACTACGGGGCTTGTTACTGTTTGACAACAGTGCCAAAAACACAGATCATTAACAGTTTCGACAAAGTTTGCTTTCAGCCCCTTTTGCTCGTAGCTCCACAATGTAGGACCGTGCCTTCTCGAAATCAGCTCCCAAAGTTTCTGGAACTCATTCTCAGGCTTTTGCTCTCTCTCATCCTAAGACTGTTCTAACTGGCAGCGATGAGGCTGGGAGCGCTTCTGAGTATAATTCAACTTCAACTTGTTTATTGATCCCAAGAATATCAAACAGACAATTATGCATTCATAATAGTACACAGAGTGAACAATTGCAGTTTACAATTGCGATGGTAAAGCTTAGTGTACAATCATTACTGTGAAATGTAACGTAAAATAATTAAGAGGCGCTATACAAATTTATTTGATGACTGAATGAATTAATTTCGTAGGGTCGAGTCAGGATCATGGGAGCGATTCAGTAGGTCGCGGACAATTATCAAATGCAAGGAAGACATTAAAAAATTTCCAAAGATTTTTGTTCAGGTCACGAGACATGTCGGGAATAAAAATAGGAATGTCCTTCCGCGACCTATCATGGCGCCACCACCACTGCTGTGAAGTTAATGTAGTCGCCCTACCACGCAACCATCAGCGACCCGATGTTATAATGATCTCTCCACTCACAGGTCCGTGGCCCAGCAGGCGGGTCATGAATATGCATGAATGGCAGTGGGCGCTGTTCTGTTGTTGGGTCATGAATATGCATGAGGCAGTGGGGCGATGTTCCGTTGTTAGATCACTCGCCCAGCGCCACTGTCAAATGCAGCATTAATTTGAAATCTGCTGGGCTATGTTCTTGCAGTCAACAAGCACAAATATTTATTTTACAGTCAAGTGTTTGTGTGTGTGTGTGTGTGTGTGTGTGTGTGTGTGTGTGTGTGTGTGTGTGTGTGTGTGTGTGTGCGCGCGGGGGGGGGGCGCCTGTGTGTCTATATATTTAGAATTCAGATCCTGATAATTAGGCCTACTCGAAATATGAAACAAATAACAGAGGGCCCACAAGTTCTGTGATAATAACAATTATATCATAGTAAATAAAACTGAAAATGCTATGTATTTAGATCTGTATGTATGCCCGGTAGCGCAATGGGTAACACGCTGGCGTAGAGTGCGAGAAGTAGTGAGTTCGAGCCCCAGTTGGGCGGATTTGCTTTGTAGGCTGCTATTAGCGCCATGTAATTGCAAAGCTGTCTGTTCAGTTAGTAGTTAAGTTTAAAGGCTATCAATATAATGGACGTAACTTGTAAAGTTAAAGCGCAGTGCGTCTTGCAGGCGTTTGATTAAAGAAAAGATTATTATATATTTTATTTATATTCGTTTATACCGCTATCATGGTCATCGTGAATATATTATGTTGTTATCATACTTCGCAAGCAGCAAAAGCTCTTGACCTGTTCCACCTGCTCTTCACTTTTTAATCGCATTTAGACACCTCTGAATCAATTGTTCCTGAAATTATATATTCTTTGTTTCGTTTATTCGCACATGTTAGAAAATTAACCGACTTTTCATCCGAGACCTAGGGTATTCGGTTTTGCCAAGACTAAAAAGCAACAAGAAGTCGGCGTACACTGTACACAGTGTACAGTGACACTATACGGCTACTAATGATCAAATTTACAAGTATATGTACAAAGAGAGCCCTGCTATGGAAAAGCGAAGCAGCTTAACCTGCCAAATTTACTCTTGAAGTTTTAACATATTTTTCTATTTAATTTCTTTGACTAGTTATGAATAGCTCTCCTAAATAGAGTCTTCCAGTACAGAAATCTCTGGCTATACCATGACCCTGGCGCGATCTCCTGCTAGGCCAGAGTAGGCCTAGGACCGGTAAATTCAAGGTTCCTCCGCCAAGGCACACTCGAATATAAATGCATTTATAACAATACGACTTTTAGTGCAATTTAAGTCTAAATTTAAGACTTGTTAATGTCATTCATTGCTTAACTTTGTTAATAATTGTCGTTCGTATCAGAATTTATAGACCCATTTTTTACAACGAACGACAGTAATCTGTTGTGACGAACTTTGGATGATCATGATTAGTGCAAAGATGTTTTGGATGTAATTTTAATAATTTTTAAAATTATTATTCCAAAGTTCAACGTTATCATAATTATGACAACAAAGGCCGTTGACGACAATTATACAAGTGTACAGAGCAGTAAAAATATGTGGCGGACCTACCCGTCTCGTCACAAGCGGCACAAGCCCCCTCGCCGCCGGCGCATCGACCGACGCACGAGGGGTCGCGAGCTGGGCCTCTCGACTCGGGCGCTGCTCCCTTGCTTCAAATTGATCGGAGCCGCCCGAGTCGCTCTCTCGCCGGTGTCTACTCTCCGTGTAACGGGCCGCCAAGGCCTCGTCACTCCCTTCACTGTCCGGCCAAGACGGCTCTGAAACGGTCGCTCGTGAGAGGGTATAGAGCTCGGAGGCGTTGGAGTCCGACTCTGCCCCGTCCGCGGCCACCGGGTGGGTAGCAACCTGAGCGCCAGGATGGCCGCCTGTGCTCAAATCAGGGTTCGCTCCTCTCCGGGCAGCCGACCCTCGCCTGGAGCTCCCCTTCACGGCCACGGGCTTCTTCATTCGTTTGCCCGACCGCTCAGACCTCCGTCGTATCATATTACACGCCACAGCTCGTGTACTGGTGCCACCGACGGGCATCACTGAAGACTGTCTTTTCTCCGCAGGCCAAAACGCCCGAAACCACGGCCATTCGAGGGGTCCGAGCCCCAAGCCGCGCCAAAACGACATTATCAACTTCAAAACCAGGGAATGGAAAACACGGACAATATACTAGGTCGCTGCGTCGATTCGCAAACGGCAACCTAACCAGCTGGTACCAGGATCAATTTTACAACGCCCAGTACGACCAGGTCGCTGTGTCGATCGATCGGCGGCCGGAGATCCGGACGACCGCCGTCAATTTGTTTCACGAACGGAGGCGAAGACGGTCTTCAAAGAAAAGACGGACCGCTTGCTCTCCGATGGATCACTGTCTCTCACGCCCGTAGGCAATGCACTGAATGCGGCTGTACTGTCGCCACCGAGAGGGACCTTCAAATTCGCTTTCCCTCAACCCTTCCGCCCGTAGGCCACGAACCTTCACACGGCCAAGCACCGACTCCGAGGGTGTCCACAAATTCCCTCCTTCAACTCCCGTCTTCTCGCCCGTAACCAAGCCCGCTTCACGCGGTCGAACTTTGCCTGAAACACTCTGACGCGCGCTCGACGTCGCTCAGAACAGCATCGGTCGACCCCAGGCGCTTAAAAGGCCGGGGACCTAGCAATGCAATTGAGCTAACGCCTAGGGCACTTAGGGTAACGTGATTAGAGGCTGGTAACTGACTTACAAGGACCGTTAACTACCCCGACGGATCGGTTGGCTGCGACCGATACGTTCGTTGCCGGTCCGCCTCAGATACCAGGCCGACAACGAACCTTACAGGGCCTGTGGCAATATTTCCCTTCTCTCGCTCCCTGCTCGTTAAGGGGAGGAAAGATGCGGCTCGGAACAGGTAACACGGCGGTGAAAAGCGCTTGTCGATAGCTCACCCCGTCTAAAAGTTATGAATGAATTAAGACCCACGGCGCGTAGCCTCGGGCACTCTTCCCGGGCCGATACCGATCAGGCCAAGGCCTCCAGCGGCGCACCTACTGACAAGTTATCTCACGATGGATTTCCTGGGCAGAACGCGCCCGTCAAATACACGAACAGGTTACAAGGCACTAGAGAGCGTCGATGCCTACTCTCAATATTATCTCCGCTCGTTTCAGGCCACGTTCGAAGTCGGCGCGAAGCTGCAGGCACTCAATCGAGCCCGCGCCGAAGGAACCAACACTCACGAGGATGAACTGACGATGAATCTATGGGCAGAACGCGCCCGTCGATCACCCTGACAAATTTCACGTTGATCGGACCACGGGAAACGAACCGCGCGCGTCGCTCTGTCAAGAATCGCGGGCGCGGGGCGTAGCCCGGGGAAAGACCGCAGCGAACCTTCGACACCAGGTACAAAATGAACCAGGAGAGCACCAGTCAAGCTCTCGATATATTATCACTCACACACCCGTCCTGCACAGTTTGACACCAAGAACGTGCGGATCGGTCAACAGACGACAAAGTTACGCGAGAGCGGGGCTCTACGCGCGCCTTGAAATTCAGAATCAAATGATATTGCGGGGAAAGACCGGGTGGCCTCCCTTCTAACGTAAATATCTCGAAAACCGTTCTACGGGCACTCAACGGTACCGTGAGGTGGATCAAGCAGCGGTCCTCGCTGCGTAGTTCAACACTAGCCGCTCGCCGATCGGACGAAAACCGACCGAGATATCGTCAATCAAAGTTAACACACTTTTATCGAACCAACACTGATAATTTCAACGGTCACTGCACCGACCTCTCGCCGCGAGCAGGAAGGCAGAATTATCTGAGTGACCTGAGAGGGGAACCAACGGAATGTAACGGGCTAGGCCGACCCGGCGCGCCTACCCTTGTTTTACGATGCGCGGCGCCCGCCCGGAAGGACGAGCGTCTCAAGATGCACTGGATACCGGTGTCGGCCGCTTGGTCTCGGCCGACGATGAAACACCGACTCTAGCTGACACTGAACGAACTCTCCACACCGTGCAGAAAACTCACCACGCGCGTCGTGCGCCGGAGTGGACTCAACCCTTAACTCTCGAACACGCCGGTATGGCTAGCGATCACCCGACACGGCCCTGCTACCGGCCGAACGACAGACCAAAGTGTAAAGGAAAGATAATATAATAGTCAAAGAATCGTTTTGTTATGCATGTATATCTATAAAGAGGCTCGGCGGCCGACAGAGTATGGCCGACCGCCTACACGACGGGGTCACTCTGTATTTCGTATCTTATGTTTTTACGTGCTCTCCTGCAGACTCGAGGCGCTGCAGCGTCGCCTTCACAGACCTGTGCTAGCGCGCGCGCTCGGGGGCGGGTGCCGAAGCCGTCCGACCGAGGCGCGAGTGCGAAGCCAACGGTGTTTCAAATGAACTACAAAGTTTGATCTCCGAAACTGAACGATTACTGGCAAAGTTTGACACAAGAGGAAAAAGACTCACACGGCGCTCCGAGAGCGAGCGCTCCCTCAGACCCGGCGCTGAGGCGTCGCCAACAAAGCTTTCAACGAGGCGGGTAGCACCTTCTTTCTGAAACCACGAATGAAAATTATCAGTTGACTGTCGACAGTGAAGTCAACGGCTGAGAATCCGTTCGGAGCGATCAATCGTCAGATGAGTACAGAATTGTTTACTCCCCGAGGGCAGCCCGAGTGCGGCCGCTGCTCCCCGTCCTCGGACCACTGGCGCCGAGGCGTCGCCCACCGAAGACCCGATCGGTCGTGAACCACCGAGGCAGTTCTACCTGTTGACTCTTCCAGTCGAAGCTATCCACCTTCTGCTGGAGGGGATTCAGAATACAGACGACAACGAGCGTGCTCTGAAAACGAGCGATCGGAAACACGGTATCAATTCACGTACGAGCCCTACCCGCGGCGTCCGTGGCCGTGCGGTGCCGAAGCGCAGCGACCGGGACGTCCGACGAGTGAATGATGAGTTAGCGCGGATATATGTATGTATATTGAGATTTCAACGGCCAAAGCCGGTCACCAAGCAACTGTCACACACGTCTGATCGAGCAGGGAGGGAGCCCAAACCCTTGCCCTACTGATATTTTAACATGCACCACGGAACGCGGGTCTTCCGACGGTCGGGGACCGCGGATAATCGAACCGGTATCAATTTGCCCTCGAACTCTTAACCGAAACAGCTATGACGCAGAAGAGCCGGGTTAGCAGCTATCTATACGCCACCGGATACGTTTGGCCGTCAACGACGTCGAATACCAGGGTATTGAGTGGTCGTCAGCGCACCGTATATGTATCTAGAAATGCAGAATCATCCACAGAGTGTTGTCTTGCTGTACCTCTAGACGTATAAAGCACAGCAGCGTGTGGCAGGCTCTATTCCACGGATGTTTTAACGATTTTTATAGATGTAGCTCTCTATATCCAGTCATTTGCCAATGCACGTAAATTCGACCGTAATTCGAATAAAATTCATATCTTTCGATCGGATACAGTTATCGCTTAGCTCTCAACGGCAATTCGGCAGCCCGATAATTTATCTTTCGAATGGTGTATTCAGAAATTCGATACCATTATCCGCGCAAATTTCAGATGCGCCCAAAGTCAAATGTTGCTGCTTGCACACTATACTTTGGCTATAAAACACGAATCGGTCTTCCGTAGGTGAAACTTTTCACCGTGAATTTTGACCGCTTAACGCCTCATGGCAAATTTGTAGCGAAACGACTTACCGGACGACTCGCATATACCGCGAATTTCTATCGGCCATAGCTCCGGCGCTATAAGGAATCCCGCGACCCTACCTTGGCCGCCCATGTATTGTCAGTTACCAGCTTATGTTTCATATTCGAAAATTCATCTTGTGGCATTTCCGCCACACTCCTCCCACCTTACCTTGATGCGGAGCATCCGTTGGCAAGATGCGTACGTGGGTAAGCCTAGAGGGACCCCCCTCTAACGCCTACCTACCTGGAATCTTGGGAGATAACACTAACACGTTATCTCCCGATCAAGAAAGCAACACGAACACGTTTACAATTCAACAGAAACAGCAATGCAAAAGTCAGTTATCACAAATTCACATAATCTTCTTTTCTCTTCCGTACATTCGAAGCCCTTTTCTCGTAGTCGCAGCTCTTTCCTTCGTCGTTCGTATAGCCCTCGTTTCAGGCCTTGATCCCTCCGTCTCCAGCGCCTCGTTGCAGCGAGTCCACCGGTTGGGACTAAGACGGGAATCCATCTCGTATATCCACGGAGCCTGTCGGCGGCTTCCGTCTCCGTCTACACCACAAAGCATTTCACATCCAGCGACATGCTGAATCTCCTCGTCTCTCGAACCATCCACGTTGCACCATTGTTCCATCACCATCTGCAACAGAAAATACAATTTACTTGTCGCAGGGCCTATCCTTCGGAAATTTTAGGCCAGAAGTGGGGTATCACCATCCGTTCACCATCAGCGATCTATCCTTCGGAAATTCAAGACCAGAAGTGGGGAATCCTCAACCAAACTTGTCTCAGTCAACCGTCCCGACGTCCAGAAGCGAGGTCTTCCGCTACGGGAGCTATCGGTCCAGCAGTAGAGTAACCGTCAATTAAACCACGTCGAACTGTGAGCCTACAGTCCAGAAGTGGGGTAACCGTCACGTAAAAGCTATCTAAGAATACCGTCTCAGACAGAAGTGGGTACCTGTCAACCGAAACAAAAGGTCTACGTGCGAGTCTCCGCTCGCTGAAAGCTAACCAGTCAGAAGTGGGGTATCCTTATTTCGAAAATAAAAACAGCTTCCTAGCGCTAGAGTCGCTAGACCAGAAGTGGAGTCCTTTCTCCGACACAAGTGGGGTGATTTACCGCCACAAAATAAACCGTTGCTAGTCCCGAGGCCCTTTATTGCACCATGAAACGCTACAGCGGCGTCTCGTATACGAAATGGGTTATCAAAAGGAACGTAAACAAGGTCTTCCGACCATTCTCCGAAAAGTCCACCGAATTAATCGGTCCAATCTCTGTAGTTCATCACCTCTCCAACACTAACCGTTCATCGGTGCAACACACCGGCTTCAGGAACTGAGACAATCCACCGTGACAGAAACACGCCAACTTGGCTTCGATTAGAGTGCGAGTATCCGAGCAACATCACGGATGCAGAATGGCCCAACAACAACTGGACGACTTACCGATCGCGTCCCCAGACACCGTTCCGCTACCAAGCACAGGCCGAGCACCACCGCCGGCTTTGGCATTTACAGCGCGTAGAACACAGACAACAGGAACCTCAACTTCCGACCTCGCCCGATCGTTGGGTAACTACACGAGAGACAAGACCCGGAGACGCGCTTTAGGTGCTGATCAAAGACCGCAAACCATGTTCACACAAACTCCGAAGCAAATCCTCTTACCGACAACGTCAGCCTGACAGGTGTGAGTTATTCCGAGCAATTGGAGCCTCGGCTTCCTACCTGACCCGTTGCCTACGGCGACAACGACTCGCTCAGGTGCGAGTAACTCCACGAACCAAATACCATCTGCTTGGTATCTCGTCTCAACGCCACGAGCCTACCAACCTCAAAAGCCCCTCTGTCTCTCCGTCAAGCTCCACCTAACTCGATTGCTAGGGGACTGGTGGCGAGAAAAGTCACCAAACGAGTCCAGAACCTGCGATGTCACCATCTCATCGCACTACCGTAATCTCAAAAGAAACCAGTGTCAAAAAGGAAAAACGACCCAGACCTTGAGTCATCCGGCCAATGCTCGGACAGTCCCACCGTAGACAACACGGTCAGCAGATCGAAATAGAATGAAAGACTGCACCAAGTCTATATCAAACAAACGCCATTACGCGTTGCGCGAGACCCCACAGGCACCACTTTACTGTAGGCTTACGGCCCTCCGTGTGTCGTCTCGCGGAGAGAAAAAGGTACCACTTTATACCCTGAACAGAAACAGATTCATCAAAAGGAAACGTAAAAGTATCGTCCACCGACAATGTCTCGAACCACCGCAATTAAACGGAGACTAACCCCGCAATCCTTGTGCCGTCCCGACTTGTTGGACACATGGCAAACATAATTGTAGTGTATCATAAAGCGAACTAAAATCATTCTCTACGTCGTGCACCTCGACGTGTCTCTAACCCGCGCAATTAAGCGCAGTCTTTTAACGTTAGCCACTAGGGCAGCTGCACTCGACGAGGGCGTCGATGCAAGCGTCGGCTGGGTCTTCCGACGCTATCCACAACAGGCGCGGGGGACTCCGCGGGGATTGCACTGGATCCCACCAATTCTGTGTCATCAGGGAAAGGTCCGGCCTCCATAGTAGGCTCTACGTCCTCTCCCGACACCCAGCTACGCGGGGTCTCACCGTAGAACTTCTTGAGTTTATCTACGTGGACTACCATCGCGTGCGATCTGACACTCCTCTGTATACGATACAGGACCGTGCTCAAGACTTGAATCACAAGAAAGGGACCGGTATACACTCGAGTCCACTTAATCTTTCTACCGCACCGTAACCTGGGGTAGTAGTAGTACACCCAGTCTCCAGCGACGAACTTATTGGGCTTCACCCTAAGATCGTACGCCTTTTTCCTGCGTTCAGCGACGCGACCCAACTGCTCTCGCACCAGTTGGTAAGCAGCTTCCATCTCCGCCTGCTGCTTCTTGACGTATTCCTCAATTTCTACTGCCGGCGGTCGATCGCAGTCTGTCAGCTGCGCGAGAATCAAATCTAACGGCGTATGGTTCTCACGACCGAGGAACAGGAAATTCGGCGTCCGCTGCGTCGCCTCGTGCTCCGTCGCACGGTACGCAGCCATCACGTACGGGATATGCAAATCCCAATCTTTCTGTTTCACTGACACAACCTTGCCGATCATGGCGTTCAACGTTCTATGGAACCGTTCGATCATACCATTCCCAGAAGGATGGTACGCCGTCGTTCGGACTTTGTCTACCTCTGTGAGCTTGCACAGCTGCTGGAACAAAGCCGACTCGAAACACGCGCCCTGATCCGTAAGAATCTGGCGCGGCATTCCGAAGCGCGAGAACACGTGCACCATTAACGTCCTTGCAACCGTGACTGCTTCTTGATTCTTCATGGGCAGAGCTTCAGCCCAACGAGAGAAGTAATCAATAGCCGTCAGTATGTACTTGTACCCTCTGTTCGAAACTGGATGAGGACCGGTAATGTCTATACCGAACCTCTCCATCGGCTCACCAACGACGGGACACTGTAGGAGGCCTTGTCTCGGAGGCTTTTCCCGCCGGTACCGAGCACAATTATCACAACTCTGGCACCACCGCCGTACGTCGTCTTTCCAACTCGGCCAATAAGCACGACGTTTCACCTTTTCGAGGCTCTTCCGCAGCCCGAAGTGTCCACCGCCAAAGCCACCGTGTATGACTTTGAACATCTCTTTTCGTAACTGGATCGGAACAACCAGCTGATACAGCTCCGTCTCTCCGGAATCCCCGTGGATATATCGCCTGAAGAGGACGCCCTGTCGAACCTCTAACAGATCCCAATGACTCAGAATTGTCTTTGTCTCAGCGCTCAGTCGCACCGCCTCATCTTCGTTAGGTTGGCGGCCCAATTCTTTCCACTGCAAGACCGGACCAACCCTGAGGTCGGACAACTGTTCTTTGCGTAACATTTCTCTAGTCCAGCCCGTCTCATGGCCGGCTATATTCTCGTACGTAGCAGCGGGTCTCATTGCCTCAACAGGACAAATCCAAGCCGTGTTCTCGGATGTCTCATCATTCTCCTCTGTCTCTTCTGTTACCTCTCCCATCGGTCCACGCGACATGGCGTCCGCGTTACCGTGCTGTGTTCCCGCTCGATGAACGATTTCGAAGTCGAACTCCTCCATCGTTTCAAGCCAACGTGCCTGCTGACCAATGGGTTCCGGAGTCTTCCGTAGCCATTGCAGCGCAGAATGGTCTGTCCGTAACCGAAACCGTTTTCCTAGGAGATACTGTCGAAACTCCTTCAGGAAATATATCACAGCTAAAAGTTCCCGACGTGTCACATTGTAATTCCGTTCGGCCGTAGATAACAATCGGCTCGCGTAACAGATTACCCTCTCCTCTCCGTCCTGCACCTGGGACAACACCGCACCAATCGCGAAGGCAGAGGCGTCCGTATCTAGGATATACTGACCCTCGTCTTCTGGCACCGACAAGATCGGAGCAGACACCAGTCTCTTCTTCAATTCCACGAAAGCCGCCTGACATTCCTCAGTCCATCGGAACGGGACGTTCTTCCGCGTAAGAAAATGAAGTGGTTGGGCCACAACCGCAAAGTCGAGAATGAAACGCCGATAATACGAACAGAGACCAATAAACGATCGAACCTCACGGAGGTTCTTAGGAACAGTCCAACCCTCCACAGCCGTAATCTTGCTCGGGTCCGTCGCGACACCTTGCTCGCTCAGGATATGCCCAAGAAAAAGTACCTCGCGCTGCATCAGGTGGCACTTCGATGGCTTCAGCTTCAGGTTGTACTCCTGGAGCCTTTTGAACACCATCTCGAGTCGTTTCATATGAGTTTCAATATCACGAGAAAACACGATAATGTCGTCAAGGTAGACTAGACAAATATCGTAATTCAAGCCCGTTAGAACCAAATTCATCAGCCGACAAAACGAAGCGGGACTATTGCACAATCCGAAGGGCAACACCTTGAATTGAAAGCTTCCCCTCCTCGTTATGAAACCGGTCTTGTGTTTGTCTCGCGGATGCAAAGCCATCTGGTGATAACCCGCCCGCAGATCGAACGTAGAGTACCAACGGGCACCGCCGAGGGTATCTAGGCTTTCACGTATCAACGGCAAAGGATGAGCATCCTTCCGTGTCTTCAAATTCAGCTGGCGGTAGTCGATGCAGAAACGCATGCTGCCGTCCTTTTTCTTCACCATAACCACGTTCGAAGCCCACTCCGACATGGAGGGCTCGATGATCCCTTGGGACAACATGTCCTCCACCTGCCGATCGATCTCCGGTATCATCATTAACGGTTGCCGTCTCAGCGGCTGACGAACCGGTCGCTCCTGTTGCGTGTCGATCTCATGCTGAATCACAGACGTAAAACCAAGGTCCATTTCACTGAGCGAGAACGTCGTTCGATAAGCCATAATGAGCTCTCGAAGCCGTTCCTTTTCGTCTGGGGAGACTGCTCCAGGCACTTCCTCCCACAGACGTTTTAACACTGATTCCGCTACTACGTCGTCTGGCTGACTGGCAGTTGCACGAATCATAGACGTAGGCGCTCGTACACTGTTTTCACGTGCCGTTGCACTCGTAACGTTCAGGAGCTCCACCCGCTCCAATCGACACTCTGTTTTGCCCTGAACTGTCAAGTCTTTGTCGCTGACATTCAACATCCGTACCCACACCGTTGGCTCCTTTCCCGAGACCAACGTTCGTCCAATCACCAACCCTTTCGTCACTTCAACAGGCGTCGTCGTCCACACGTCCGTGTCCACTCGCAGATGCGGGTATACGACAGATGCTGGAACGTCGACCTCACATCGTGCTGGAACCACGATGTCTTCTTGTACAATGATCCTGCGGCACATCGTTTCGGAAGCCGCTTCACGTAACGGAATCTGTCTATCACCCAGGTACACGTTCCTTCCTGCAAAGTCCCATCGTGCTTGATTGGCCTCAAGCCACGATAGACCCAGGATAACTTCATTCACCTGATCAGTTATCAAGCAATGCAACGGATACGACTGTTTCCCGATGCAAAGCTGTAACGTGGACTCACCATCCACCCGAATTTCACTACCGTTCGCCGCCAACAGTCGTTGCTGCGAAGGCGTCATTACCGATTTAACCATAAAGCGTCGTGGGACCAGAGACATTTCGCTCCCTGAGTCCAGTAGACAGTTCCTGCGCACTCCGTCTACGCGAGCCACAACATAAGCCATGCGGCTTCCCTTCACCAGCCTGTTTTGCGCCTTCTCCGGCGCGGCATCGTTCTTAGTCGGTTCAATAACCTTCCCGTTGTCACGTTGCTCTGGTAACGGTTGCGTACAGAATCTTTGTGAATGCCCCTTTTGTCGACATCGAAAGCATTCCATCTCTGCGTTTCGGAATCGTGGCGGGAACTCACGTCGCTGAAAAGCTGGAGCTTCATTCCTCCACGGTCCATCCGGTGCCCTTCCCGGATTCCTCCAGTTCTCAAACGGTTTACCCGAAGTAAAGTCGTCCTTGGGTTGCGTTACCAATCGACTTACTTCCTTTGTCAAATTCCGGATCTCTCGTTCCAAATCGTCTATGCGATTATTCTGCTGATCGTTAGACGGCTGCACCGTCCGATCCTCCTTTGCGGCTTTTACTCGCCCTTGCCTTCGGTCGCCGTCTCCTCCGGTCGTAGACGATCGGCCGTAGGCCTCGAGTCTCACCGCGTGCTTGTACGCCGATTCCAGGCTGACGGGCTCTCGTTCCCGCACCTTCTGCGCTAGTTCCTGATTGGACAGCGCGTCTAGAAACGCGTCACAAGCAATCGTCTCAACGAGCTCGCTCGACGGCCCAGGATACGCTAAAACCATTAGTCGCCTGACCTCTTGAACCACACTGCTCAACGGTTCGTTATTCGTCTGACGGTATGCACGTAACTTTACCCTGTACAGGCTCGTCTGTTCTTCCGAACCGTACCTTGCTTTCAATTTATCAACCAACGCCTGCCAAGTAACGTCGCCCTGGGCACCCATGTCCCATAGCAACTGCGAAGCTGGCCCCGTCAAGGCACACATCAATTGGTCGGCCTTCTCGCGGTCGCTCCAATTGTTGCACCGGGCACAGACTTCAAACTTCGCTAGAAAAGCAGCGATGGCTGTCTTGCCGTCGTACTTCTCAAGCTTGATACGGATACCACGGTCAGCTGGACTCCGGCCTCTCGTCTCCCGTTCCACAGACCGACGTTGCGAACCCGCGCGGTGACGGCGTCTCCTCGGACGGTCGTCGTCGTCGCTAGTCTCACCTTCATCGACTGTGCTGGAAACTACAGGCCGTTTCTCATGCCTTCCGCTCACATGTAGGATAGATTTCCGTTCCGTTCGCACTTTTGCCGGAGACGCGTCCTCGTCACTGGACGTCTCCTTTTCCTCTCTTCTGGCCCTTCCCGGCCGACGCTCCTTTTGCGTCTCTCGCTCACGACTCTTGTCGGCACGATGCTTCGTGGAGGAAGTCATCGGCTTGCGGTAGACACCCGCCTCATCTGAGGCCCCTCGCTCACGATCCTTGTCGGCACGATGCTTCGAGGTCGAAGACATCGGCTTGCGGTAGACACCCGCCTCATCTGAGAACCGTAGTTTTCTGGGCCTCTCGCCCTTCTTATGCGCCTGACGACTGACACTTTGCTTATCCGGAGTTGTACGCCGATAGTTGATGTCCGCCTCTGTTGACGCGTCATCCGACGATAACAACCTCCGTTTGGAACTCGTTCCCCGTGGAGCCACTGTCGGTAAGTCACGATACACGGTATCATCAGGCGTCCAGCTGTCGATCGGGACAGTAGACCGATGAACCCGTTCAGGCCTGTCTCGGTAGCCTGTTTCCCTAGGGTCTCTGGCCCTAGCCTCACGTACTACTAGTCTCCGGACCTCTGGCGGTCCACGTAACCTTGATGGCATCACCTCCATCGGTACTGTCTCACGCGGGTCATCACGAAACTCTGGGTACGATACTGTTCTCGCCGCCTGAGCCCAAGGCGCGTCTCTTTCTCTTGCAACAGGAACCGTTAACTCTTCGAACCGCTGTGTCATCCACGCCATGCTGTCGCGCAGGTATGACACTTCGGCCCGAACATCGGCCACGTCGTCTCTCCGCGACGACCTCGACTCTGCTGACCCTCTTTCAGCATTCACTAAACTTTCCCTTCGCTCTGGACACTGCGGACGGTAGCTTTGACTGTCTACCTGTCTCACACTTGGTCTTTCAGCGGCTGCTAAACCTGCTGAACTTCGTTCACTGAAATTAACAAGTAACCGTGCGTCTTCTGAAGCAACTGGGGAACCAGATCGCAAACGGTTCGACCGGCGCTCATCTCCAGTCTCTTGAGACTCTGGAACAGAACGAAGCCAATTCTCAACTCCCACAGTAGCCGAAGAACGAGGATCCCGAACATCGACAGCAGCAGAAGCGATTGGACCGACTGCACCAAAATCATCAGGCGAAACCTGCTGTGAAACTTTGGGACGAGCACCGGAATATTCACCAAAACGAACATCAGGACGAGCCAAATTCCTGGAGACCGCATCTGCTGCTACGGCTCCCAAATCGGGTCTTGGCGGAAAAGACATCTTCGTTCGCGCCACCCGCTCTCCATCTGATTCAACTTCACCCGCCGCAGCTTGTCCTGCGGCAACCAGAAGCGAGTCAAAATGAACCCCACTTCTGGTACCACTTTGTGGCGGACCTACCCGTCTCGTCACAAGCGGCACAAGCCCCCTCGCCGCCGGCGCATCGACCGACGCACGAGGGGTCGCGAGCTGGGCCTCTCGACTCGGGCGCTGCTCCCTTGCTTCAAATTGATCGGAGCCGCCCGAGTCGCTCTCTCGCCGGTGTCTACTCTCCGTGTAACGGGCCGCCAAGGCCTCGTCACTCCCTTCACTGTCCGGCCAAGACGGCTCTGAAACGGTCGCTCGTGAGAGGGTATAGAGCTCGGAGGCGTTGGAGTCCGACTCTGCCCCGTCCGCGGCCACCGGGTGGGTAGCAACCTGAGCGCCAGGATGGCCGCCTGTGCTCAAATCAGGGTTCGCTCCTCTCCGGGCAGCCGACCCTCGCCTGGAGCTCCCCTTCACGGCCACGGGCTTCTTCATTCGTTTGCCCGACCGCTCAGACCTCCGTCGTATCATATTACACGCCACAGCTCGTGTACTGGTGCCACCGACGGGCATCACTGAAGACTGTCTTTTCTCCGCAGGCCAAAACGCCCGAAACCACGGCCATTCGAGGGGTCCGAGCCCCAAGCCGCGCCAAAACGACATTATCAACTTCAAAACCAGGGAATGGAAAACACGGACAATATACTAGGTCGCTGCGTCGATTCGCAAACGGCAACCTAACCAGCTGGTACCAGGATCAATTTTACAACGCCCAGTACGACCAGGTCGCTGTGTCGATCGATCGGCGGCCGGAGATCCGGACGACCGCCGTCAATTTGTTTCACGAACGGAGGCGAAGACGGTCTTCAAAGAAAAGACGGACCGCTTGCTCTCCGATGGATCACTGTCTCTCACGCCCGTAGGCAATGCACTGAATGCGGCTGTACTGTCGCCACCGAGAGGGACCTTCAAATTCGCTTTCCCTCAACCCTTCCGCCCGTAGGCCACGAACCTTCACACGGCCAAGCACCGACTCCGAGGGTGTCCACAAATTCCCTCCTTCAACTCCCGTCTTCTCGCCCGTAACCAAGCCCGCTTCACGCGGTCGAACTTTGCCTGAAACACTCTGACGCGCGCTCGACGTCGCTCAGAACAGCATCGGTCGACCCCAGGCGCTTAAAAGGCCGGGGACCTAGCAATGCAATTGAGCTAACGCCTAGGGCACTTAGGGTAACGTGATTAGAGGCTGGTAACTGACTTACAAGGACCGTTAACTACCCCGACGGATCGGTTGGCTGCGACCGATACGTTCGTTGCCGGTCCGCCTCAGATACCAGGCCGACAACGAACCTTACAGGGCCTGTGGCAATATTTCCCTTCTCTCGCTCCCTGCTCGTTAAGGGGAGGAAAGATGCGGCTCGGAACAGGTAACACGGCGGTGAAAAGCGCTTGTCGATAGCTCACCCCGTCTAAAAGTTATGAATGAATTAAGACCCACGGCGCGTAGCCTCGGGCACTCTTCCCGGGCCGATACCGATCAGGCCAAGGCCTCCAGCGGCGCACCTACTGACAAGTTATCTCACGATGGATTTCCTGGGCAGAACGCGCCCGTCAAATACACGAACAGGTTACAAGGCACTAGAGAGCGTCGATGCCTACTCTCAATATTATCTCCGCTCGTTTCAGGCCACGTTCGAAGTCGGCGCGAAGCTGCAGGCACTCAATCGAGCCCGCGCCGAAGGAACCAACACTCACGAGGATGAACTGACGATGAATCTATGGGCAGAACGCGCCCGTCGATCACCCTGACAAATTTCACGTTGATCGGACCACGGGAAACGAACCGCGCGCGTCGCTCTGTCAAGAATCGCGGGCGCGGGGCGTAGCCCGGGGAAAGACCGCAGCGAACCTTCGACACCAGGTACAAAATGAACCAGGAGAGCACCAGTCAAGCTCTCGATATATTATCACTCACACACCCGTCCTGCACAGTTTGACACCAAGAACGTGCGGATCGGTCAACAGACGACAAAGTTACGCGAGAGCGGGGCTCTACGCGCGCCTTGAAATTCAGAATCAAATGATATTGCGGGGAAAGACCGGGTGGCCTCCCTTCTAACGTAAATATCTCGAAAACCGTTCTACGGGCACTCAACGGTACCGTGAGGTGGATCAAGCAGCGGTCCTCGCTGCGTAGTTCAACACTAGCCGCTCGCCGATCGGACGAAAACCGACCGAGATATCGTCAATCAAAGTTAACACACTTTTATCGAACCAACACTGATAATTTCAACGGTCACTGCACCGACCTCTCGCCGCGAGCAGGAAGGCAGAATTATCTGAGTGACCTGAGAGGGGAACCAACGGAATGTAACGGGCTAGGCCGACCCGGCGCGCCTACCCTTGTTTTACGATGCGCGGCGCCCGCCCGGAAGGACGAGCGTCTCAAGATGCACTGGATACCGGTGTCGGCCGCTTGGTCTCGGCCGACGATGAAACACCGACTCTAGCTGACACTGAACGAACTCTCCACACCGTGCAGAAAACTCACCACGCGCGTCGTGCGCCGGAGTGGACTCAACCCTTAACTCTCGAACACGCCGGTATGGCTAGCGATCACCCGACACGGCCCTGCTACCGGCCGAACGACAGACCAAAGTGTAAAGGAAAGATAATATAATAGTCAAAGAATCGTTTTGTTATGCATGTATATCTATAAAGAGGCTCGGCGGCCGACAGAGTATGGCCGACCGCCTACACGACGGGGTCACTCTGTATTTCGTATCTTATGTTTTTACGTGCTCTCCTGCAGACTCGAGGCGCTGCAGCGTCGCCTTCACAGACCTGTGCTAGCGCGCGCGCTCGGGGGCGGGTGCCGAAGCCGTCCGACCGAGGCGCGAGTGCGAAGCCAACGGTGTTTCAAATGAACTACAAAGTTTGATCTCCGAAACTGAACGATTACTGGCAAAGTTTGACACAAGAGGAAAAAGACTCACACGGCGCTCCGAGAGCGAGCGCTCCCTCAGACCCGGCGCTGAGGCGTCGCCAACAAAGCTTTCAACGAGGCGGGTAGCACCTTCTTTCTGAAACCACGAATGAAAATTATCAGTTGACTGTCGACAGTGAAGTCAACGGCTGAGAATCCGTTCGGAGCGATCAATCGTCAGATGAGTACAGAATTGTTTACTCCCCGAGGGCAGCCCGAGTGCGGCCGCTGCTCCCCGTCCTCGGACCACTGGCGCCGAGGCGTCGCCCACCGAAGACCCGATCGGTCGTGAACCACCGAGGCAGTTCTACCTGTTGACTCTTCCAGTCGAAGCTATCCACCTTCTGCTGGAGGGGATTCAGAATACAGACGACAACGAGCGTGCTCTGAAAACGAGCGATCGGAAACACGGTATCAATTCACGTACGAGCCCTACCCGCGGCGTCCGTGGCCGTGCGGTGCCGAAGCGCAGCGACCGGGACGTCCGACGAGTGAATGATGAGTTAGCGCGGATATATGTATGTATATTGAGATTTCAACGGCCAAAGCCGGTCACCAAGCAACTGTCACACACGTCTGATCGAGCAGGGAGGGAGCCCAAACCCTTGCCCTACTGATATTTTAACATGCACCACGGAACGCGGGTCTTCCGACGGTCGGGGACCGCGGATAATCGAACCGGTATCAATTTGCCCTCGAACTCTTAACCGAAACAGCTATGACGCAGAAGAGCCGGGTTAGCAGCTATCTATACGCCACCGGATACGTTTGGCCGTCAACGACGTCGAATACCAGGGTATTGAGTGGTCGTCAGCGCACCGTATATGTATCTAGAAATGCAGAATCATCCACAGAGTGTTGTCTTGCTGTACCTCTAGACGTATAAAGCACAGCAGCGTGTGGCAGGCTCTATTCCACGGATGTTTTAACGATTTTTATAGATGTAGCTCTCTATATCCAGTCATTTGCCAATGCACGTAAATTCGACCGTAATTCGAATAAAATTCATATCTTTCGATCGGATACAGTTATCGCTTAGCTCTCAACGGCAATTCGGCAGCCCGATAATTTATCTTTCGAATGGTGTATTCAGAAATTCGATACCATTATCCGCGCAAATTTCAGATGCGCCCAAAGTCAAATGTTGCTGCTTGCACACTATACTTTGGCTATAAAACACGAATCGGTCTTCCGTAGGTGAAACTTTTCACCGTGAATTTTGACCGCTTAACGCCTCATGGCAAATTTGTAGCGAAACGACTTACCGGACGACTCGCATATACCGCGAATTTCTATCGGCCATAGCTCCGGCGCTATAAGGAATCCCGCGACCCTACCTTGGCCGCCCATGTATTGTCAGTTACCAGCTTATGTTTCATATTCGAAAATTCATCTTGTGGCATTTCCGCCACAAATAAACTTATAATTTTAATAATACAATATCGAATTCACAAATATACACCTTCCGAGTTACAACAAAGCCCGGTAGAGTAATGGATAACACGCTGGCCAAGAGTGCGAAAGGTATAAAGTGAGTTCAAGCCCCCGTTGGGCGGATATGCTTTGTAGGCTGCTATTAGCGCCATGTATTGCAGGCGGTCAATATAATTATATAGTTAAGATTTTGTGTATTCTGTAATCTGAGTTCGTGTAAATTGTTTCAATTTTGTTTAATAAACGAAAATCATGCATTACATCTGAAAAATAAAAAAATTCTACCCGAAATCCTTGGTCCGCTCCTTATGTAGCAGCGATCAAAAATATATTAAGGGTGTGTGAGAGCTCTCTTCTTGAATAAACGAAAATTATTAAAACATTTATTTAACGACGCCGTCATTACTTCGACGGTTGGAGTCGATCCATATATAATACACCTTAACACTAATCGCTAGTTAACTCCATTCACAAAGTAAAAATCCAGACATGGCTGTCGGCTGAGAAGAAAGTTTTAAATTGGTTTGCAACCAGCACCGCGTTTAATTTAATTGCTAGCTCCCGCGGCCAAGACCCGATCTTCTTATAAACCCTTGAAACGGTTACACTTGATGCTATATATATGGAGGAACCAACAATTTGTGTATTTTTGCCCTGCAAAATGTTATTTTTGTTTCACACTGCATTAATATAGAGCATATCGAATTGCGTAGAGGTGTCGCCTTATAACTTGGAGAATATAATAATTATATTAATTAAGTTCGATCCCCATTCTCTTCTGAGACGGTTACTATGGAGGGATCTTGAGCGAAACAAGTCCTTCACTCGCACAATTACTGCTGACAATTAGACACCTTTAAAACGGTTTTAACCAGTGCTATAATACCAAGTGGTACACAAAACGTGATTGATAACGGACGTCTGTACATTAAATTTATGTCAGTGGGACAGTATAATGGTTAGAACGGTCAATCCCTGTAACTTTGAGAGTTTGGGTTCGATCCTCCTTCACCTCTGACACGGTTACTGCGTTGTTGGGACACTGAGCAACAATGCAACAAGTCCTTTAACCACAATTGCCGATGACAGTTAAACCCCTTTTAAACAGTACTATATAGTGGGGCGCGGCTGTGTAGTGGGTATACTATGTTCGTCGCCTTGCAGCCGAAGGGTTTCAGGTTCGAATCCACTTCAATTCGCCGCGTATAGGGACCTTGGGCAGGTCTTTCACTCGCAATTGCTCAGCGCTTCGGCGTGAAATTCCGATGCAGTGTCCGCTCTGCATTCGGGAGCGCCTCCGAGTAGAGAGAGAGCTTAAAGGGGCGCTATAACAAGTGCACATACAAACAAATAAATGGTGGCACACGAAAGGTAATTAATGGCAAGAAGAAAAAAGAAAAAAGAAAAAAGAGAGACAATATAGACATAAACTGCGGAACATTTAAACAAAAGTGAACTGAAATACATTGATAACTTTAAAGACGTCAACAGCCTTTGTTGCTATAAGATGTCGTTAAACTGCTGAATAATAAAAGTAATTAATGGCACACGGCAATGCTTTTAACAGTGGGACAGCATGTATATACGAATGATTAATCCTTGTGACTTTGATGAGAGTCTATAGTTTCGATCCACCTTTCCCTCTGAGACGGTTTAAACAGACTGTGTTGTAGGGTCCTTGAGCAACATGACATTGTCCTGAACTCGCAATTACCCATGTTAGTTAGACACCTTTAAAACAATGTTAACCGATACTATATGTAAGTTTAACGCACTCTGCGATTAATTTACACCCCCTCTCTAACTATGAGACGGTTTCTGTGTTGTAAGGTCCTTAATAACATGCCCTTAACTCGAAATTATTGTTGATGACAGTTAGACACCTTTAAAACGGTGTAAACCAATGATATATAAACGTCGGCACAACATATGATTAATTGAATGTCTTTCAGTTAAGGTGGTTACTGTGTCTAGCGAGTAGTAAGGACGTTGAGCAACAAGCCATTCACTATATATATATATATATATATATATATATATATATATATATATATATATATATATATACACACACTATATATATATATATACACTAAGCGCCATCGATTGATGCTTCGTCATGGTGGCTAATAGCAGCATAATAAATCTGTGTAAGTAGTCTGGAAACCAGAAACCCAGCGACAAGCAAAACTTAATGAGTTTCCTTTAAAAAGTAGGGCGCCTTACAGCTTCGCCCTCGATGGGATAGACATAATTATAATAATATGCACACAAGAATGATGTTAGAAAACATGCACAAAGAGGCTGCTCAGACAAAAGAACAAACACGAATGCAGACAGACAGACATAGAGACAGAGATATAGACAGACGGACGGACGGACGGACATGCAGACAGACAGACACATAGACAGATAGGTAGACAGACAGAGGGAAGACATACAAACATAAATACAGACAGACCGATGGAAGGCGGAGAGAAAACAAGACAAACAGAGAGACAGAAATATAGACAGACTGACGAACATGCAGACAGACAAACAGACAGACAGACAAACAAAGACAGACCGATGGACAGGAAGGCAGAGAGAGCCATACAGACAAACGTACAGACAGACAGACAGAAATATAGACAGGAACCAGTCTGAATGTTTTATTTAGTATTCTTGGAAGATAAACTTTCACATCATTCCCACGCTAGCAGCACTGACTGCTTCACCATTTCTAATTATTAATAGACTAGAGGACGACAGATGGGGGCAGTATATCGGGGAAAGGGCAAAACATTAGCACCTACCCCCAACCAGATAATCTTATCACCTCTTCCCCCACATGACCTGACCCGAATGACCAGCCTTCAACGCTGGTCAGGGAGGCCCATGACTGGCCTTAGCTGCCCAGCTAAGACGCACAGCCAAGACAAAGACAAGGAAACCGAGCGGCCGAAAGAGGTCGGTAAGGCGCGCCGAGAGAGAGAGAGATAGAAAGAGAGAGAGAGACAGACAGACAGACAGACTCTTTCTCTGTCTGTCTATCTGTCAGACAGACAGACAAAGAGAGAGAAATGAAAAATAAGGAGGGAGGTAGATTCACTAAAGACTAAAGAGGTCAGGCAGGAACCGTCGGTAAGAGGTCGCTCTGTAACATGCAGACAGACAAAGAGTAGGACAGAGAGAGAGAGAGAGAGAGAGAGAGAGAGAGAGAGAGAGAGAGAGAGAGAGAGGAGAGAGAGGGAGGGAGGGACGGAGAAAGGGATGGACGGAGGAAGACAGACAGAAAGACAGAGACATAGACAAAGAAAGAGAGAAATGAAAACTAAGAAAACGTCGGTAGGTTTACTAAAGAGGTCAGGCAGGAACCGGCGGTAAGAGGTCGCTATGGTTCACTCTGCAACATGCAGACGAACAAAGAGTAGGACAGGCAGACAGATAAAGTAATTAGTTAAAGACTGGCTGTGTCTGGTTATCGTGCGGATGATTCGAAACAAGGAACTAGCAACTGTTACTGGCTGCAGCAGAGTTACGTTACTGTAGACATCGTCCTTACTGGACAGACCAACAAGGGCTACTATATCTTTAGCGCAATATGTATCTAGATGTCTATGGACAGACGTATGGATGGATGGATGGATGAGTGGAGGCATCGCTCGCTCCCTGACTCATCCTCTCACACACTCTCATTGTCTGACTGACTGTCTGTCTGTCTGAATCTGTCAGACAGAATCATACACACACACACACACCCACACACACTATCGTTTTATTGACACAGCGCGACAGTTAACAAGCATAGAGAGAGAGAGAGAGCAGCGGATTCAAAGCCTTGTAAACGTTCTTGTACAGCATCCGTGTTATGAAGTTTTTTTTGTTTTTACTGATTAGTTCAAATGGATGCGGCCTTGAATTTTACTAGACAGATAGACAGACAGACAGACAGATAGACAGACAAACAGCCTGAGAACAAGCAATGAAGAGCTATTTAGACAGACTGGTAGACAGACAGACAGACAGACAGACAGACAGACAGACAGGCAGACAGACAGACAGTGTGGATATACTTCTAAACACATAAAGGAAAGAGAGAGAGAGACGGTTAGACAGTGAACAGCAGAGCAGACACACACACAGAGACAGCTAAACAGACGGACAGACAGACAGACAGACAGACAGACTGACAGACAGACAGACAGACAGACTGACGGACAGACAGACAGACAGGCAGACAGACAGACAGACATACATACAGACAGGACAGATAACGCAGAAAATCTGACTCTCTTCTCTCTTCCTGCCCCCCATCCTTTCTTCCCTATCTCCCCATCCATTCCCTCCACTCCTACCACTCCTCTCCTCTCAACCATAAGTTATCACACAAAGGCGAACATTAAGAATGCAGTCGCAATCTGAAACCGGATCATACCAGAGAGAGATTAAAGCGGTGTATAGTAATTGCTTCGATAACCTACAAAGTGTAAGGGAAAATGGAACTTAGTTAATTTCCACAGTTTGTTTGTATGTGCACTTGTTATAGCGCCCCTTCAAGCTCTCTCTATTCAGAGGCGCTCCCGAATGCAGAGCGGACACGGCATCTGAATAGGCTGAAGATTGTGAAAAACTGGCGATGGACAGTGAACGAGTGCACGGAAAAGTTCAGAGCCTTCTATAGATTTGTGGGGCGCGGTGGTGTAGTGGTGGCGTCGTTGCCTTGGAGCCGGAAGGTTCGAGGTTCGAATCCACCTCAAGTCGCTACGTGGGGACCTTGGGCAAGTCCTTCGTTCACAATTGCTCAGCGCTTCGGCGTGAAACTCCGATGCAGTGTCCGCTCTGCATTCGGGAGCGCCTCTGTGTAGTAGAGAGCTTGAAGGGGCGCTATAACAAGTGTACATACAAATATACTGTAATAGAAGGCTCTGGAGAAAGTGCCTTGCCCCTGGGAATAATATTCGGTATTAATTAATCCCAGGTTGCCAGATGTGCTGCAGACCTAAGTAAGTAAGTTGCTTATCTATCTACCACAAAGAAAGCTTTTAGCGAGCTTCGCACAACTCAAAATGACAAATTAACGAGACCTTGTTGAACCTTGTCGGAAAGCCTTTTGCTGAGGAGGTATAGCTTAACACTAGAGGCCTAAGTGCTGGAACGATCCTGGTACGGCCAAGCCAGGAGTGGGAAGGGCTGTCTTATTTTCAGCAGAACCCGAGTCAAGCAACACAACAGCAAAACGCCAATGACACCATACATTTTATTGCTTCATGTAGACACCTTTCGAAATTTGTCAAACGATGCTATATAAGGATGGAAGACGTTGTGCGACTAATACAACAGACTGTGCGGGTTACGTATTTCTTTATCATCTTGCCTTGCCTTCAACCTTCCTCGACACGAGGTTGGCCGCGTTTTGAACTAAAAATAAATTTATATATTAGACACCTTCATTTTAGATGTTCAATGTCAGTATATAAACGCTACGGCTTCGAATCCCGCATGTAGCTTCCAAGCGTACTAAGTTTCCCGTATAGGGCGTTGAGAGAATTCCAATAATTATAATAATCCATTATATCATAATCATTATAATCGGCATAATTATGCATATAAACACAGTAACCGTCTCACAGGAGAAGGGGGATCGAACCTAGGCAACACGCGTCTCCAGGCGAACGCTCTAACCAATCAGTCATTTGAACTATGACCCTAATATTATCCATAAACTATCGGCTAAGTACCTAGCAACAATTTGTGGGGCGAGGTGGTGTAGTGGTGGCGTCATTGCCTTAGAGCCGGAAGGTTATAGGTTTGAATCCACCTAAACAATTGCTCAGCGCTTGGGCGTGAGACTCTGATGCAGTGTCCGCTCTGCAGTCGGGAGCGCCTCTGAGAAGCGAGAGCTTGAAGGGGCGCTATAACAAGTGCACATGTGAACAAACAATAATAAATTAATACTTTTCGAAAATGACACCAAAGTTCACTTAAGACAGAAAATACGAGCCACTGAAGCTGCAGGTCCCACACACACACACGTAGCACACAGGATATTTCGACTGATAGGTCAGAGGTCAGAATTCCTTTCAACTACAAGTACAATGACTCATGGAATCCTATATTCAAACCCAGACCTCCATGAATGACTGTATGCACGGTCGGTGGAAGATCAGAGGGTGAGGGAGAGGACTGGCCACCCTGTCTCGTAAGCCCAGACTAAGAAGTCGCTAACGCGCTTCAATCCCATTGGTTAACCTTTAAGTTTATTGGATTTCTCTTCTGCTTCTTCATATATATATATATATATAATTTATATATATATATATATATATATATATATATATATACTCACATGCACACACATACACTCACAAACATGCATTTACACACATATGCACATACTTACACACACACACTTCTGCTTTTTTCATATAATATATGTGAATATATATATATATATATATATATACATATATATAAAATTAATATATATATACACATACATATATATACACACACACATATATATAAATGTATATATATATATATATATATATATATATATATATATATATATATATATGCATGTGTGTATGCATGTGTGTTATAACCATGACCATACATTCTATTGCTTCATGCAGTAATTTATCAAAGTATAATAATAAACAATTTAAATAAACTGATGACAAAGTGATAGATACACTTAAGGGACCAAAGTCTCACCAACAAGGTTTACTCATGTATACAATAAAGTTGTGTGTGTGTGTGCGTGTGTTTATGTGTATGTGTGTTGTGTTGTGTGTGTGGGTATGTGTGTGTTTGTGTACGTTTATGTGTGCATGTGTGTTTATTAGGTGTGCATGTTCTGTGTGTATGTATATCTGTGTGTGTGTCTATGTGTGCACATACATGCATCAAGCGTGTAAGTATGTGCATGTGTGTGTATGTGCATGTGTGTATGTGCATGTGTGTGTATGTGTGTGCTGGCTCTGTGTGTGTATGTGTGTGCGTATGCATGTGTGTGGATGTGCATGTGCGTATGCATGTGTGTGTATGTGGGTGTGCGTGCGTGTGAGGTGGAAGTTGTGTGCACGCATCTTAAGACGATTCTGACAAATTATGTCACGTTCGGAAACAGCTTTCTCCAATCTTTCTGACTCAGTTTGAATGTAAATGAGTAGTCATCATTTCGACATGAGCCACTGACTCATTCATTTGCTCAGTCAGATAGGCCTACGAGGGAGGGTTCTCTTCCGGAAAGCCTCGGCCTACTATACGAAGAGTTCAAACAAAGCCATAAATAATCTTAACTTAAAGCTGACCCACCAACTTAGCCAACTTCTTATCAAAATTACAAACGCTCTTAATCTTACGGACACAAACAAAACATGAAATTCTATAGCTCCTATTCTCCCAGCAACAACAAAAAACCGAACGCGCGTACAAATAATATTCATAACAGAAAGAACTTAAGCTTTTCTGACATCCCGGATCCGCGATAATCGCACCCACCCCTGTTTGATGCGGGATGCGATAAACACAAAAAGTCCTACCTGACGCGCCTCTGTCCCCATTTAGAACCGATCCTGAAGTAGAAAATGACTAAAATTGCGAGATCGCACAGTTTTATGAACTTTTCCGTTTGATTTTCACGCAGAAAGATTATTTTACGAACGATATATCATCGCAATTATTTTGTATACCCCGCCTCCTTCCGCACCGACAGCCAAAACAACCTCAGCAGTAAACTTATTCTGTTCCGGGATGAGCGGCGTTGGCCCTCTGGTGATTGACGTGAAAGACAGAAACACGCCATCTTGTGATAAGCGATATCATGTGACAAAATAATAGTCCCCATCTTGGAAATAACATTTTAATAATTCGAATGTAGAATCGACGGGGTAAAGTAAGTGATGTCTGATATGAATGCATGAATGAAGGATAAAAAGCATTAGCAAAGAACTCGGTCAATGTAGTCGATCAACAAGGAATTACCATTGTTGGAATGTGTAGGCTACTCTTACAGTTCACTACTTGTAGGCTACTAGTACTCTGGCAGTGCTAGTCTCAAGCCTGTAGGGAGGAGGGCGACGCTAATGAACTTTGCTATGACTACTACAAGTTCCTACCTAAAGATCTTCTATGCTTAATATACTGAAACTCCACAAGTCCACATGCAGTCCTTTCACTCGAAATTTAAAACATTATTTCTCACAGATCCTGTCCTGATTCTTCCGCCTCCTCCTACCTCCAACGTTTCAATTCTAAACATCATCTACGCGTATAGGCCTACTGTGGTCGTTCAACTAACTGCCTGCCCGGTTGAGGCTGACTCTTCGGATCTCGACCTTCTACATAGGCTTTACTTTTTATTGAGCGCTTTTGAATAGGCTGGTTCCCCCATCTTCGACTTTATAAAATGCTTTTTATGGGCGCTGTAGAAGTTTCGAACTTATGATTACGATTATAAAGCCGAAGTTTATTATCTCAAGCGCAAATCGAAAGATTTTGGCTACAATTGAATATGTTAGAATCGGAAATTTAAGAACAAACTTTTTGTGCGTTAATTATCATTATTTTATGACTCACAGGTGATATAATTATTTAAATAAATGGTGACATCGAGCAGACCCTTAAACACCTTTTCTAACACGACCGTTCGTTCTAAAATACGATAAAATACTGCAAAATAGCAATCATAGACTGAGCTTTAGTCTAGTAGGCCTACCTTGCTCATAAGTGCTGTCAGCGTTGCCAATCTAAAAAAATGGGGAAAAAACAAGTTGGAGGGTAAAAAACCCAAGAACCCAAGTTGCCCATATCTTCGAAGATTTCGACAATTTCCAGTAAAAAAATCTGACGACTCTTTTTTTAGTCATCCAGGCCAAAATAAATCTATAAATCTTTCAATATTCAATCCGAAAATTCTGATGACCCTTAATTACCTTTTTCTTAGTCATCCGGTCCAAATCTTTCCAAAATATCCATAATTTCCAGATTTTCTTAGTCGAAACAGAAACCCCAAGCAAAAAAACCCAAGTTCTTCCCGAATAAACCCTATTTTCCCCAAGTTCGATTTAAAAAAAACCAAGATTTTTTGTCGAAAAAACCCAAGCAAAAAACCCAAGTTCTTTACGAAAAAACCCCATTTCCCAAGTTCGGATAAAAAACCCAAGATCATGTGAAAAACCCAAGGAGTGGCAACGCTGAGTGCCGTAATATTCCGAGCAAATTTCTGTCCAGCGTAACAGCCTCTGTTGTCATAGACCCTGGTCAAATCGGATCCATCCATCAATCATAGACCGTTGTACGCAATCTGACCAGGGTATGGCCCAGCGTTGCCACTCCTTGTTTTTATTTTATTTTTTGAGAGTGGCAACGCTGGTTGGTATGGCCTACCATGCAGTTCCAAGTGTGGATAAAGGAGCTAGGGCAACACTAACCATCCACGATGTGTAGTCACCATACGATGATACTACAGAGTAAACAGTGTTCTTAATCTTTGTGGGGTGCAGTGGTGTAGTGGTGGCGTCGTTGCCTTGGAGCCGGAAGGTTCGAATCCTCCTCGCCACGTACGGACCTTGGGCAAGTCCTTCACTTACAATTGCTCAGCGCTTCGGCGTGAAACTCCGATGCAGTGTACGCTCTGCATTCGGGAGCGCCTCTGAGTAGCGAGAGCTTGAAGGGGCGCTATAACAAGTGCACATACAAACACGAACAATCTTAAACATGTAGTTACAAGTAGAATAAGACAAAGAGCTGCCCATCATACACCTTTTAAAGTATTTACATGTTCTTATAAATAAAAGTAAAACACCAGCAGTTGCAATCTGTCGTCGCATTACATAAAATACCTCTTATAAGCTTTGAAATGTCCTATAAATAAAAACTGAAGAACAGCCCATAAAGTGTTATTTATATTTCTACATTGATTTTAATTCGCCATTGAATATTAGATACCCCAGACAGACAGACAAAAGAACAGACAGATGAGACGGACACTGACGGACGAACAGACAGACAGACAAAACAACTGACAAAAGAGCAGACAGGGACAAGTAGACAGATTCACATGCAGACATGTACACACAGATAAACGGACAAACACAGACAAACAGACACAAGCAGACACAAACAGACAAACAAACAGACAGACACACACAATCAGCATTGTTGTCATGTCACAATAGACATCCCTAGATCCGCTAAACCTCCTCAGTCCTGCTGTAGATTCGGTCAGACAGACAGACAGACAGACAGACAGACAGACAGACAGACAGACAGACAGACAGACAGACAGACAGACAGACAGACAGACAGACAGACAGACAGACAGACAAACAGAGACAAACAGACACAAACAGACACAAAGAGCCGGACAGACAAACAGACACAGACAGACAGACAGACAAACAAACAAACAAACAGCCAGAAACAAACAGACAGGCACACAGACAGTATGGTGTCACAATAAGCATCCCTATAGATCCCCTTATTATCCTCCTCATGAGTCCTGCTGTAGATTCGGTCTCCACCTATTCACAAACATCGTCAATCTGATGGCATCCAACTTTGTCAATCCAAAATCATCGACAAGTATCGACCGATCCAACTCAACCAGCATCCTCCCGTCCACCGTCATCCGTCGAAAGAAAGGAACGAAACCGTAAAGATTGAGCAACTCCAGACACCGAGCAACCCCATCCACGCTCAACTCCGACACATCCAAGTTCTCCGGTACATCCTCCAGGGTCTCCCAGTCGGAAGGGCGAACAGACATCGACCGGAAGAGACTCGGGGGACGCCGAGAGTCCGGTGGATCCGGGGTTCCCACTTTCGGTCGGATATCAACGGAATGCTTCCGGTTCGTTTGGTGATTCCGCGGGATGTTGTTTCCACCCAGTTCCGTCTCGTCGAGACTCCGACCGGGTTTCAGCGGCCGAGGTCTTGTGTCGCTCGGACGAGTCGGGGTCGGTGGTGGTGTCGCGGCGGTTCCGCCAGACTTCGGGAACAACGGTGTCATCATGACGGAGCGTTTTGGTGTTGTGCTCGACAGATTTGCGGTCGACTTTGGTGGTAGTGGTGGAAATGGTTTCATGATGCTACCACCGTTCGACTTTGGTGGTAGAGTCGCACTCGACTTGGATGTCACAGCGAGCGCTGAGGGTCTCCTGTTGTCGACCGTCCGGCTCGCGAACCGTGCGGGGAGTTTCGGAAGTCCGATGTTGCCCAGCCTAGTTGCTTTCGCGAAGGCCTCTCGGGGGACTTCGACGCCGGGGCAAGGGATGTGGGGAAGGGCGACCGGCTGGATGCAGACCTTGATCGGGTTGCGTGCCGCCGTGTAGCACTTCTTTGAAGGTTGAGTCAAGGTGAGTGAGGACTGGGGAAGCTGCCACATGGAGATGTCCTTGTCGCCGTCTTCAAGGTCGTCGTTGTCTTCTGTGTCGTACGTGTGTGCGGTGAACTTGAGTGGACTGATGTACTCGTAGTCGCCGCCAGGAGACTCGTGGAAGATGAGGATCTCTGGAAATGGAAATATGCATAGACAATGTCATATATACACATACAGATATTATTGACTTTTTTATACAGCGCACCTTCAAGGTAAACTACTCAAAAGCGCTCCCAGTCCAACAACGGATAAATAAAAGAGTTTTTAAGTGAGAAAGAAACACAGTGGTGTGACCTCTAGGTACACATGGCGGAGTGCAACAGGTTCTAGGGCCAGCCACCGAGAAAGAGCGCCGCTGCATTATAGCAGTTCGAGAACGAGGGGTCAAGTGTTCAGCTTGATCAGCCGAGCTTGTGTAAGTACATGGGAGCAAGACCCTCCATGCAGCGCCAGACTAATGATATGGTATGAGTTAACACAACACAACACACGCAGTGTCACGCACGCACACGCACACACACCCTTCCCTTTGCTCCTCTGCACAGAGCGAACTTCTTGGCCCCTATTATAGGCCTGTCTAACCCTAACCTAAAGAACACGACTCGGTGAAGGAGGATCGAATCCTATTAGGTCTATAAATAATAATTATACTCTCTGCATATAAAATGCTCAACGGTTGAAAAAGCACGTTCCTTAGACACCTTCTTTAATTGTTGAATGCTCTAAATAAGTTGTCTTTACATTTAACTATCAGTGTCTTTCTGTCCAATAACCCTTGATAATTACTGGAAACCTTGTACAGTCATTTCAAATAATAATGGTAACTTACAGGATCTAGTTATTATGAATCGGTAGCTTTGACAAGGTGCAGCATGTGCACTTTCGAGGTATACAACCATCATTTTAATTGTACTTGTTACACAATACACATTAATTACCTTTGCGAAGTGGAATGCGTTCAGTTTAAACAATAAAATAATAATCTTTTCTTTATTGAAACGCCTGCAAGACGCACTGCGCTTTACATTTACAAGTTATGCAGTAATCTTAATTAAGCTTAACTACCAACTGAGCAGATAACTTTGCAATTACAACAGCACTAATAGCATCCTACAAATAAAATCCGCCCAACGGGGGCTCGAACCTGCTACCTCTCGCACTCTTGGCCAGCGTGTTAACCATTATTTGAAAATGGTGGGATCGTTCATGTCTCTGTAATACTGCTTAGGATGAACATGGTAAACAAGGTTTAATGTAGTCAACGGTCTATATTTAGGAATTCACATGGACACCTCTTTTAGTGTAAACCTGTCTAATTTAAGGCAGAGATGCAACCAGTGAAAGCTAAGTACCACAGTTCCAGTTTCAAGCATAATAATAATAGTAATAATAATAATATCTTTTATTCTTTAATGAAACGCTTGCAAGACGCACTGCACTTTACATTTACAAGTTATGCAGTAATTAATCTTAATTAAACTTAACTACCAACTGAGCAGACAGCTTTGCAATTACAATGGCGCTAATAGCAGCCTACAAATCAAATCTGCCCAACGGGGGCTCGAACCTGCTACCTCTCGCTCTCTACCGGGCCCCCCATTACCTAATAGGATTCTCATGGTAATAACATTAACTTACCTGGTCGTCATTACAATTCCGTTACCCTGGTGTTGCGCAATATGTCAGATTCCACGGTAATTACCTTAGCCCACACGACCTAATTCCGAATCCATATTACCTTGACGTGGTGCAATGTGTCCACTTTCCAGGTTTCGACTTATCTCCGCCACATCTCTCATCCACGATTCAAATCGATCTTTGCCGCTGTCGTAGAGAAATCCGTGAGCGACATCCATGCGGATAGGAACGTATGCTGGAATCCCGATCACCAATGGATGAATCTCCTCTGTGATCAAGAAAAAAGGCGCTACATAAGTTAATGCAGATATGCCACCATACGTGTAGGCCTACATGATATCATCATCTGTTGCACATACTTTCATGCATTTATTGATTCGACTCTTAAAACTAATCAACGATTAATTGTTTAACTAATTAATAACTAATCGATGAATTAATCGTTTAATTAATTAAGAATTAATCGGTCAATAAATAGTTTAATTAATCGTTTGGTTAATTAAGAATTAATCGGCCAAGTAATCGTTTAAATAAGTAAGAAGTAATCGAGTAATTAATCGTTCAATTGATTAAAAACATCTATTAATTAATCGTTTAATAAATTAAAAATAAATCAATTAATCGTTTAGTTAATTAAGAATTAATCGATCAATTAATCATCAATTTATATATCCCCAAAAGAAAATGATGGTGATAATAATAACAACAGTAATAATTAAAACAATTTGAAGTACTAATAATAAATCAATGATAATTGCAAAAATCAATAAAAACAATAAAACTAATAAAAATAATCAATCAATAATAAAACTAATAATAAATAATAAGAGTAATAGTTAAAAACAATTTTAAGTTATAATAATAAATCAATGATAATTGTAAAAAATCAACAAGCACAGCAACAGCAATAATAAAAATAATAAATCAATAATAAAATTTTTAAAAAAAATGATAAGTAGCAACTGCATACGTTTGACAATGGAGTGGCAGAGCAGATATTTCTCCGCGTATTTCTCGATCATTTCCATCTCTCCGAACTGATCGAGATTTCCGTCGTCCGCTCCAAAGTTGAACGGAACTTGGACGTCGTCCTTGAACCGGATGCGGACTCCACGGAATTCTCCATCAACAATAGAAGTCATCGACTCTGCAGAGCCAGCTGTAAATGCATTGTTATGTAAATGCATTGTTATGTGGTAATGTAAGACAACAATGCATTGTTATCACAGAGATTTTTGCTGTAAATGCATTGTTATAAGGTAATGTAAGGCAACAATGCATTGTTTTCAAAGAGATTGTTGCTGTAAATGCATTGTTATGTGGTAATGTAAGACAACAATGCATTATTATCAAAGAGATTATTGCTGTAAATGCATTGTTATGTGGTAATGTAAGAACTTAGAAGAGCATTTGACAACAATGCATTGTTATCATGACAGGCGCCGAAACAGATTTTGCTGTAAATGCATTGTTATGTGGTAATGTAAGAAAAGCATTTGACAACAATGCATTGTTATCATGACAGGCGCCGAAACAGATTTTGCTGTAAATGCATTGTTATGTGGTAATGTAAGAAAAGCATTTGACAACAATGCATTGTTATCATCACGGGTACTGGCAGAGTTTTTTTCAAGAGGGTCTGAATTTTTGGCAAGAGTTTCTGAACGCAAAGCTGGGAATTAAGAACATTTGTATTTTGCATTGTTGTTTCTGAAGGTGAATTTAACAGTTTTAATTTGAGTATAATTAAAAAGCAGAAAAAGTAGTAGTTAAAAAAGGCATCTGTTTTTACAGGGTACGGTAATAGTTCCTCTTGCCGCCAACGAGCAGGTGCCCATGGTAATCAAAACTATTAGTATCATCATCATGCATCAGAGCCATCATGATTAGATCATCATCGTCATCGTCGTCATCGTCATCATCGTCATCGTCGTCATCGGCATCATCGTGATCATCGTGATCATCGTCATCATCGTCATCATCGTCATCATCGTCATCATCGTCATCATCATCGTCATCATCATCATCATCATCATCATCATCATCACAATCAACAACAACAATGAAAACAGCAACCAAAAAATCCACAACAACTAAAACCAAAACAGCAACCAAAAACAACAACCACAACAAAACGACAACAAAATCCAAATCAACAACCACAACAACGAAAGCAACAACAATAGCACCAATAACAAAAGACTTTGTATACTTGGTTTTCCGTTGACGATTCTCTGGAATGGAACAGGATAATCGACTGGAATACTGACGTAGCGGTTGAGAGCGGCTTTTGCGACGACCTTATCCTGCTTCTGAATGTCAAATATCCAGTAGACCTAACCCACACATATACAAGTAAACAGATAAATGTCAGTCCACATAATTATGCTTATTATACCACTGCAGCTGTCTCAGCATTATTAGCACTGGAAATAATAATTGTAGGCTATATTTATTGTTTCAATCAGAAACGTCACCTATTATCATGCATATAATTATTAAGCACAACGTTTTTAAAGGTGTCTAAGAAGAGCCGATAATTATTATAACCAATGACGAAGCATCAGTCGATGGCGCTAAGTAATAATTATTGCGAGTGAATAACTTGTTAGTTGTTACTCAACTTTCGAAGAAAAATATGATTTAGCATATGTCGTGTCCAATTATTATATCATTAGTTGACATCGTTTTAAAGGTGTCTAATTGTCATCGGCAATAATAATATTGTGTGCAAAGGACTTGTTGCTCTTGGTCCATAGTGTATTATACACAGAAACCATCTCAAAGAAGGGAGGACGACCTACCTAATACGCTCTACAAGTTACAAAAGAATTTTACAGTTTAGTGACTAAGAACAGGGATGCCACTCTGAATTTTGAAAAAAGGTCAGATCCGGTCGAAAAAAAGGCTAGAAAAGGCTAGATTGACATTTTTTCTGGAAAATGCATGGATTTTCCCATTTTTCCGGCTTGAAATTTCTGACGACCTTTTTTCAGTCATCCGACGCTTAAAATTTGATCTCTTTTTTCTTCCCGATAAAATTTCTGATAATCTTTTAAAAAGTTTTTCGCTCCAAAATTCACAAGTTTTGGTCCACATTCACAAAATTTTCGACTTTTTCATGTTTTTTGTGCATTTTCACCTTAAAAAGTCTATTTTTATGTGTAAAAAATCCGAAAACCGCCGTGAGAAAAAAAGGCTAGATCCTGACCAAAAAAACCTAGAAACCTAGATTACACCGAAAAAACCTAGATCTAGGTGGAAAAACCTAGGAGTGGCAACACTGACTAAGAAATCTCCTTACATCCTTACATAGCATGGATTTACAACGTTTCAAAGGTGTCCAAATGAACCGTCTACAGAAGGACTATTAATACGGGAATCGATGACACTCAGTAATATCGTGGCTGAAGGACTAGAATGAGTATAATAGAACGATTAGATTAGAATGATTATATTTGAATGATTAGACTATAACAGATTAAAATAATTGGAATAGACTATATAAGAAGGATTAGAGTAGAATAGATTTATGCTTAGATAAAACTGATTAGAATAAATTAGATCAGAATGATTAGACTATAACAGATTAGATTAATTAGATCAGACTATATTAGAACGACTAGATTAGAAAAATTATATAAAACTGACTAAAACAGAGTAGATTAGAACGATTAAAGTAGAATAGAGTAGATTAGAAAGATTCGATTAGAGAATAGATTAGAATGATTAGATTAGAGAATAGATTAGAATGATTAGATTAGAGAACAGATTAGAATGATTAGATTAGAAAATAGATTAGAATGATTAGATTTAGTAGATTAGAATGATTAGATCTGGTGATTCTTACCTCGTCCGATGCGAAATCGTGCATTCCATCTCTTCCGGAATATCCTTCGCTGACGATTCCTAGAACCGGAAGTTGGTTCTGGAAGACCTCGACAACCTCACGAAGGCTGTGATCTCTCTCCGACCAATCGAAGAGACCACGCAGTGCTGCCATCTATCGTCTAAGTCCGCACAAGACGTTCAATGGGAACAGCCAACTAATTATTATTATGATTTGTTTATTATTTAAATATCATTATTAATTATTACTATAATTCTTAGTGCTACTATCAGTGGCTGTAGCAATGATGGAAGCAGTACTATAGTGGTAGAAGCAATGTTAGTAACATTAGTTGTAGCAATAGTAGTAGCTGTAGAAATGGGTAGTAGCAATCGCAGCAATAGTAACGACAATGGCAAGTAGCAGCAGCAGCATAGCAAGGGTATTATTGTTAGCAACAGTAGTAGCAGTAGAAATAATATATATATATATAGTAGCTGTATTTAATGTTAGTAGCAATGGCAGCATTGCCATTGGTAGCAATAGTAGCAGCGGTGGTATCAGTAGGCCGACAATAATAACATTTGCATCCATAATCAGAACAATAACATTAAGAAAAACGACAATAATGAAAATTATATCTGACCTTCCACGGAGGTATAATACAGCATGAAAAATCGCAGTTCTTATTTACCCGTCTACTAAAATCCTGAATTAATGGCCAGCTAGGAGGCCAACATTTATTCTGGATACATAAAAGGAAGTAGGCCTACAGACCTCTGAACTGGTTGGAGAGAGACTGGACTACCATCCAGGTTGAAGAAGTATAAACCAATAATGATCAACAAGAACTTTTATTTGACTTCTTGCTTTAATTTAATTGCTTATTACATTCGCCATTTATAAAAGCAGAGTGAAAAACAACAATACAAGTAGTTCGGAAGGAGGCAACATACATTTTTCCCTGTGCAGAAGACTATATGATAATGCTAACACTAATGATAATGGTGTTTATTATTATCACTAACAATTTTAACTAGCTTCATGTTTTAGCTAAATCGCGTATAATAAATAGAAAAACACCAATAGCCTACTAATAGCAAAATTATTAATATTTAATCATCAAAACGATCAAAATTCAAATAGAAATAGATTTAATAAATATAAAAATCACCAACCTTCTATCCAAGAACTACGAAGAAAATTTGTATGATCCGTCCAGGCAAAAAAATCGTTCACAAAGCAAGAAGGGGTTTCACAGCTGCACATAAAAGTTTGCAGCCTACTGCAGGGCCAGCCTATAAGCATTGTAGCTAGGCCTTGTTGGGCCTTGCCCCCAATAGCTGTCACGCTCTAGTAACGACCAGAGCGTGACAGCAAATGAGTCATGGGCTCAAAGATTTAGCAGTGACCATTAAAGGAGGATAGGCTTTCGCTATGCCGAGTCATTGCAAACATTACTGTAGCAAGACTGCTAGAAGACTCGATAAGCCCTCGCCATTGTAAACACCACTGTGGTCGGAATGATAAAATGTGACCATTGCATAGTACTCACCAGCTTATAATATTATAGGCCTAGCGCCATTCGTAATCGTGATCTCAAAATTTCTAAATCGCCAATCGAAAGCCAAGCGCGGGCACCAGCTTATTCACGAGTCAGAAGGGTTGTCAGAGAGATAGTCTGTGGTGGCCCGGGTCGAGTTACCAGAGGATCAGAAGGGCGGAACAGCTATTAAGGCGGGTGTCGTCTGGGCCGGGAATTAAAATTGTAATAGTGGTAAGAAAGATGCATACCATTATAACGTATACTCACCAGTTTATATAGGCCCATTAAACGCAGGTCAGAGGATTTCAGCGCTGCTTGAACTGAATTGGACATAAGTTGTCTGGTGTGTTGAGGGTCTTATGAATCTTGTATGTTTATCATCACATCTGCACACAGCGCCCACCAAACCATGGTTAGGAAAAAAATGGTAAATTATAGTATATTCATATTTTATCGGTTATTTGTGTCTAATCTAAGTGGAATGGGGGGGGGTTCCCCTGGAATGACCCCCCCCCCGAGAAAATTCATGAACATATGCAGTAATCTCCAAGAAAAATTACATAGGCAAGTATTTTTTCCCTCCAGAAAAATTAGACAGGTCTTGCTTACAGCTAGAGGCACCGTGTGTCTTAGACACCTTTTTCACAGGTTTAAAGTTTTTATTAATCGACCATGTGAACCTTGCTTGTCTATCTATTTAGATTTCAAAATAATAGAAATCACAACTGTTATTCATCTAATTCGGCATTCTCCAATATTTGTAAGAAGAGCAAATTGTTGAAAAAGGTGGTCAACACGCTTGCCAAGAGTGCGAGAGGTAGCAGGTTCGATCCCCGTTGGGCGGATTTGATTCGTAGGCTGCTATTAGCGCCATTGTAATTGCAAAGCTGTCCGCTCAGTTGGTCATCATCATCATCAATATCCTTAGGCTCAATGCCCGTAGGAGTCCGATGCCACTCTCTGTCTGAGTCTGTCTCGTGCCATGTTGCCCAGCTTCAACCGGTCCGGTCAGCAGGTCTGCTCCATACCATAAACATCTTGAAGCATCTAAACCACCTTGTCTGATTGAAGAGAATCGTGAAAAAGAGGCACGAAGGACAACGTGGGTCAATGCCCGTTGTGTCCCACGCTCTCTCCCCCGACCCTCTCCATCGGTCTGTCCTGACCGACCTGTGCATGTTTGCTTCACATCATGACACCTTGAAGCATCTGGGTAGCTATGTTACTTGTGTCGTGGTTTTTGCGGATTTCAATCGTCTTGGTATTTTACTGCCAGTGTATCGCCACCCATCTGGCAAACCTTCCTCATTTTGTCCGGGCTTAGGACCGGCACAGGGACGTTGTTGGTTCCCTGTGGCAGAGGATGGATGCAGTTTAACGTCATGGTAGTTAAGTTTAATTAAGATCACTGCACAACTTGTAAATGTAAAACGCAGTACGTCTTGCAGGCGTTTAATTAAAGAAAAAATTGTTATTATTATTATATTATGGTGATATGTAAAATTTGAAGTAAAATTTGCATGTTTTAGGAAATATTGCGAGAAAGACCAAAAAGGTCATCAGATTAAATCAGCCGTTTGCCCCCGCCCCCCCCACCCCTCTAAAGCATTGGGGAGGTGTGGGCTAGATTAAAGACTGCTTGTGTGTTCGTATGCAAGACTGTATAATTTTATCAGAGTTTCTTTCAACCAATTTTAGAACTGCACAACCCAGTTTTCTCCATTCCCATTCTAAATGAACACCAATGTATGCTATTTATTATCTGCATTCTAATTAAAGCCAAGTCATGTATGAGGAGGCATCGGTTCCATAAGCATCTAAAGTCAATTAAGTAAACAACCATATTAACCATAAAAATAGGTATACCATCATTAACCAGACAGTCAAGTACACCATTAAAACAAGGCTTAAGTCCTGTTTTATATAACATTATAAATGTTATATTTAGTAAAAATCTAATAATTGCTTATTAAGTGTTGTAATATGCCAAGCAAATTTCTGTCCAGGGTAATGGCCTCTGTTGTCATAGACCCTGGTCAAATCGGATCCATCCATCCATATATCTTGGCTTACATTTGCAATACTTTTGATTTTGTAATTTATTTTCTAAGCACTTTTAAAATAACTGTTGAAAATGCTTAGAAAATAAATTAAAAAATGACCCTGGTCAAGACGATACAATTTTGCTATTACTATTTGAACTGCTAATTACTATTGGAACTGTTCCAGTAGTAACAGCATGGTTGTGCATAACATCTTGACCAAGGTGTGAGCAAGCAGCAAGTCTTATTGATCTTATCCCTAGACCCTGGTATGGGTTCCCTGTTGTGCTCTGCCTGGTGCCTAGAGGTGCACTAAAAATGTTCCTCTCGAACTTAAAAACTGACTTATTTAGCTGTGGTTGAACTGGGAATGCATATACGTATAGGCTACGTTGAAGGGACGCTATATAAAAACTCAATAATAAACAAATGAATATAAAACAAAACAGACGTTTGACAGTTTGAGTGCATCCATGTTCCTGTCTGCCACTCTCTGTTCTTCTCCAATGTCATTCAATGTTCACATACATCAGCAATATTATATACACACACTTTAAGGATGTCTGTAAAAAAAACCCAGAGGACAGAAAGATCACCAAAACGTAGACAAGGAGAAACAGCTCTTTGTTATATACACACACAGCAGTATCGAAGTGAGGCTCTAAAGCAGATAACTTCCACAAAAGTCAATTACAATGACCTAGTACCAGGGTGAGAATTGCCAGAGGGGCTACCCGGTAGATATGTAATTGCAAAGCTGTCCGCTCAGTTTGTAGTTAAGATTAATTAAGATTACTGCATAACTTGTAAATGTGAAGCGCAGTGCGTCTTGCAGGCGTTTTGTTAAAGAAAAGATTATTATTATTATTATTATTATATTATTATTATCATCATTATTATAATTACTATTATTATTATTGTTATTAATTATTATTATTATCATCATTATTATCATTATTATCATTATTATTATTATCATCCTTATTATTATCATTATTATTATCATTATTATCACTATTATCATCATTACTATCATTATTATCATTATTATTATTATTATATCAACTCCTAAAAGTCTCTCAGGACTAGAACCCCACAGTTACATCCAACAATTTTTCCGCAACAATTCTCCTAAACATTAAAAAACCTACAAACGCCACACAACGTTCAACCGTTCACACACGATCACGATATGTAGATCGGAACGAATCTCTCGATCTCTCTCCTACAGATCGGGCAAATCTTCGGATCGGGTAACGCAATCGCACACTCCGAGCACAAACACACGTGTCCGCAGTTCAGAACAACAACCTCGCGAGCGCTCCCCAAACAAACGACGCACTGGCTCCCCGTCTCCCCATCGTCGTCTCCCCCACTTCCCCGCATGACCGACCGCAGCTCCCCCAACCGTCGCTGGCTCCGCACGATCGCCACGCGTCGTCGAAAGAACTTGAACAAGACATACCCCACGATACCCGCCCCGATCGTCGCCGCCACCCAAAAACAAACGCGGTACGAACGCACGTCCGCGCGGATCGAACGCACGATCTCCGGCCTGCTCAACGTACTAACGATGTACCGGTGGTCCCCGTCGGGCGGCCTCAACACGATCCGTTTCCCGTCGAGGCCGATCATTCCGAGGCCGATGATGGGGACGCCGAGGCCGAGCATGCGCTCCGTTTCCTGGTACCCCTTCGTGTGCTCCCCGAAAAGTCGGTCGAGCGTCCGGGAGAGAAATCCCTCCTGGGTTTCGTCAAAGCGGTCGTAGGTGACCGGGAGGAAGTCGAGGAAGAAGTCGGCAGAGAGAGGATCTGTGACTTCGACTTTGAGTCGACGGAGAGAGAGGGAGGAGGAGGAGTTGGGGTCGACGATGCAGAACGGACGCACGTTGGCGACGTCTTTGATGACGCGACGCACGTCGCTCCTGAAGTGAACGAACAAACGATAGGATTAATTGTATTGTATTTATTGTTTTGTATTGTATTGTTTAAAAAATAAACAGGCAACAGGCTTAATTGTATTGTGTTGCTTTGTTTTCGATTATTGCCTATTGTTTGTTTTGTATTGTTCTGAATTTATTGTTTTGCATTGTATTTTTTGTATTCTTGTGTACTTATTATTTTGTATTGTATTGCTTTACTTAATTATTATTTATGTATTATTTTGTATTGCTATGTGCTGTAATATTTGTAGTGTATTGCTCTGTGCAAACAGACAAAAGACAATAGGCTTAATTGTATTGTTTTGCTGTGCAGTCTGTTATTTCCTATTGTTTTTTTTATTGTTCTGAATTCATAATTTTGTATTGTATTTTTTAAAATTCTTGTGTACTTATTATTTTGTATTGTATTGCTTTATTTATGTATTATTTTGTATTGTATGTGCTGTAATATTTGTAGCGTATTGCTCTGTGCTGTACTATTTTGCAGTGTTTGTACGGTGTAGATTTGTACTGTATTTTTAAAATTGTTTTGTGTTGTGCTGTTTTGATATTTTGAAGCAAAACCAAACTGAGACTTAGAAACCACAACAAGAACTTTGAATTGTTCATGGGCTATTGCTTGTTTATTTATTAACAATCAATTTTTTCATTGTATTCACGAATTTCTTGTATATTACTTAATTTATTGTAGCATATTCAGCAAGGAATTTACTTGTTAAAGGAAATTCTGTGTTACTTACTTTACTAGCAAACAATAACAGGGGCAAGCCAGGAAAAATTGCCATAGGGGTTACAATTCAGGTTTTATCAATGGACAAGGACAGAAAATACACAGAACGAGCTGAAAAAAATTGAAATAACTTTGTTGGGGGGTTTGGAAAAAACCTTTTATTTATTGAAACGCCTGCAAGACGCACTGCTCTTTACATTTACAAGTTATGCAGTAATCTTAATTAAACTTAACTATTAACTGAGCAGAGAGCTTTGCAATTACATGGCGCTAATAGCAGCCTACAAATCAAATCCACCCAACGGGGGCTCGAACTCACTACCTCTCGAACTCTACGCCAGCATGTTTTCCATTGCGCTACCGGGCCCCCCCCCAAAAAATAATATGTGCATGGAATGAAAATATCACTGACCAGAATCCCTGCGTTCGCTTAGACTTGTGCTCGACAAACATCTCGTGTCTTGCGACTCCGACTTCATCGGTGAAATGACTTTTCAGCGGCGTCGTCATGACACCGATCGCCTCCGTGACACCCTCGACACACGCGTACGCGATGCTGTGGTTTGGCGAAGCGTCCAAAGCGGCTTTCAGATCATCGCCAACCGAATAGGTGACCGCTTTCTGTGAGAGACACAAGAAATTGTTTGCTATAATAATAATGGTAATATATTATCATTACAATAGTAATAATAATAATAGTAATAATAATAGTAATAATAATAATAATAATTTATCGAGCGATAAATTTAAAAAAATAAAATAAAATAATAATTTTTCTTTATTCAACAATCCGGTTGACAGAACGCAACCGGTTACAGCTAGATTAAGTGTCCTAATAAATAATGACATCGATAATAATAATAGTAATAACTCTATATACTATCCAATGCTTCAACGCTGTTGCATACCAAAGCACCTTGTCTGAGGGTCATTCCATGTCAAATCAACCAGGTGTGTACAATGTACACCACACCCCTTTGGATTGTTATGAAATTTTGTGTACAATTGGTCCATCTCCTTGGAACGCGCTTTCTTCATCAGTTCGCTCTACAATTCTGTCACGGAAGTCTCTCTTCTGCCAAATCTCAAAACCTAATTCTTCTTCTCGCTTTGCATACTGGGAGCAATTCTGAACGGTTCACCCAACTAGGAACGCTTTGAAAATGCTTAAATACAACACAATACAATACAATACAGGTGTATAATCTGCTTACATCGATGACATTGGCCGCATCTTCTTTCTCTCGATAGACTTTGTAGAAGAAGTAAGCAACGACAACATCAACACCGATCGCCAGCGTTTCCCAAAACATTTCGGAAGGCATCTCGCCGAATGCCTACTCCACAGCCCCTAAGAAACATAAAAATCAATAGCATTAAACAAACATGCAGAGTAATGTGAAGCCATACTGTTTCGGAACTAGACACCCAAAAACGTTGACAATGCGCAAAAGCTCAATTTCCCGAAAACAGTTTAATAGAAAGTAGCCGAACTCACAAAAAACTATTCAGAGTTTAATCATAATACAGGACATAATGATCCTGCTAGTGTTGTTGGTAACAGTTTATTGCTAAAAAAATCATTAGGTTGCGTGTGTTGCACCCACAAAAAATCGATTTGGGGATTCGACCGAAATTTATTTTGTGAATTCAGGTTTTTTATGGATTCGGTCTGTACCCACCACGAACTTCGTAAGTAGGGCAGAGGTCACGACCTGTAAGAATTGTAAAATTGTTATTTTTTCATTTATTTAAACACAGTGGGCATGCTCGTGAAAGTCAGATCCGTACATAAAACTGCTCTCCTCAAATTAAAAAAGTCTTTTATTGTCCAAATAACAACTTTTATCGTACATAAAAGTATCCAGAACAGAGCCGGTAACTACTTCCGCCTCACGCTGAATTTATATAGCTCCATACATTATAAATCCCAAGCATAACATAAATACAATTTACGTTTATAAATATAATTTAGTTTATTCTGGGACTTAAATCGATAATAGTCCCAGGTTTAATCAACAATCCGGATGACAGACCGCAACCGGTAAGGATCCTGCGTCACAAGTAAGCAAGTAGCAGTGGCGGCGCTACGCAGCAGGTAACATGATCTGCCTATTTTACTCGTGATCTGCCTCATGACATGTCAAAATTTCTCTTTTTTTAAACATCTCCGCATCCAATTTTTCTATCTGCAAAATGAACCTTAAAATGAGTTATGACTATGACGCGACCTACTGAAATTGTAGCCTATATGCTGGTGCCGCCACGAGCAAGTAGGCCTAGAGTAAATGAGAATGGTCAATCCGATATAAATGCCTTTCTCGAAAATTGAAAGGCCCTACTAAATGAATGCTGTATTTTTCAAGACTTCTCTATCTTCATGCCATCTTTTAAATTGACTTCTTAGTTTTTTGGGGCAGCTAGGCGGCCTAGGCCTAAATGGCGGCGATGAGTGTAGGCTACATAAAGATCTCGGTAAAGATTTATATGATCCTATGGCATTTGTCAAGTCAATTTCACGATAATATAAATATTTATATAACAGTGTGATTTCACCATAATTATTGCTATTGCTTTTGTTCATGATGCTCATTTTGCAGTGTTCTCCCGAAATACCCAAGATCCTTTACTGCACACCTCGCAATGGCTGTTAGCTTCACATCTCTTTGTTCTTCAAATGTAAACTAAAATCGCTGCTAATATATTCACAATTTAATTTTAAAAGACAGTTTCATGCAGAAATAAAAACAATAAAAGCCGATTGATTCGTATCTCCATATATTTTTATAGTTGTTATTACAGGTACGTGTTAATAACAACGTTCATCGAGATTACTCTATCGGTCAAGTCTGTTTCTATGGACGCTTTGCATAACTATCCAAAGCGAATAAAGTATTTAAATTATCAATTCAACTAATAGTACTGAGTCGATGCTTAGAATCGTTGTGTTTTTAACGGGCAATAGCAATACCCAATAACCCATTGGATTTTCCTATGTCCCCTCTCAGGAAGCCCCCACTGCGATTCTACACTGTACTCATGAATGAGGGTGTGTGGACCGCCTTTCAATTCCCAAAGAGAGAGTTTAATCTCGTGCTAGCACGGTACTAAATGGCGTGGCGTCCATTCAAACGGTCGGCGGTGTTCACCCGATCAATTCATTGAAAAATGAAAATGATCATATCCATAATGCTGTTGCTATGTAAATTCGAGTACAGTTGCATTTACTTTTATTTACAAGCGATCTACAAGTTCAAAATTTGCCTAATAAAATCCTTCTCCACTAGTGGAATTTTCCCTTCGCCTATGCGTACATGTACATTATAGATTGATTTAATTTACAGTCCTCGAAATCTTCGCATGGCAACCTCACGACCTAGTTCTCGAAATTTATCTGCGAAACCAGCGTCAAAGTCACAGAGCGACAGCAAAAGAAATGGTGAAGCTCAGTATGTAACCCAGATTTCTTTTTCTTTAGTTGTTACTCTACTCTACTACTGATTTTCTTTATTGACACAATAAATTTGCTGAGTTCCGTTTTTGTAAGTAGTTTTTGTTAGTTCCGCTTTTATGAGTACTGGACTACTGGTGTTTTGGGTACCGGTTCTATGAGTATGTTTTTAACGTGTTGCTGTTAAGTTAGTTTTAGACACTAATAGCATTTCCCTTTTGTACTTGATTTCCTAACAATAATTGTCTCTTTTAATTTACTTTAGTTTGACTTATATTTCTAATAATTTTGCAGTTAAACAGTTTTAACACAAAATGATTTTTTGGTTGAAATTTGATCTTGTTTTATTTAACCTTGAAATAATTTTCTCAGTAATTTTTAAATTTTGTTTTAATTTCAAATGATCTTGTAGTTGAAAAACCAGTTTTTGAAATTTTAGTGAGAAAGAAAAGAAACGTTCCACATCTAGTCGTCAGTCCCAGAATCACGACTTACCAAGTCACGAGTCTCAAAGTCAAAAGTCACAAAGTCAAAAGTCGCAGAGTCACGAGTCGCAAAGTCAAAAGTCGCAGAGTCACGAGTCGCAAAGTCAAAAGTCTCAAAGACACGAATCATCTTCCCAGAAAGTAAGCAAATAGTAGAAAAGAGTCTTCTAAATAGTATTGCTATAAATAATACACAGCTCCATCATACCGGAGAGCAATTTAAAAAAATAAAAATTCCACTGCACTGTAATTAAAGATGGTGTGGGTTCAAATCCCGGCGGTGGGGAGATAATTCGATCCAAGATTTCTATTCCATCTGCTCCTCCCAGGGTGAGAATGGCCGGGGGGTTGGGGGGTTCAACCCCCCAGTCTTTCTTAGAGCCCCATGGTAAAGTATGTTTTTCATACCCCAATTTAAAGTTTATCATAGGCCAACCCCCCAGTTATTTTTCCACAATTCTCATACTGGCTCCTCCTATCAACCGACTATAAAATGAGCGCACTGGCCGTACACTGTCAATGGGAAGATGAGACAGCGAGGGAGAGGACTGACCTCATGAGTACTTATTTGAATTTATAACATTGTAGCATAATACATATGCCGAGGCCGATAAATTGAAGTTGCTGAAGCATTGTAATGATGCTTGTAGCTGTTTGATAAGGAATTCTCAACTTATTGTTTGCATGAAACCTGTTCTTTTGTCTTCATCTAGAACAATGGTTGCCTGGAGATTTTGACGTCGGAAAGTTATCTTCCAGAAATACTTAAACCTGTTGTTATTGACAGGTTAGTGTGTTACCCATTCATACTTAAAAAAACCTAAAATAAACTAAAATAAACTAAAATAAACTACTTAAACCTATTGTTATTGACAGGTTAGTGTGTTACCCATTCATACTAAAAAAAAAACTAAAATAAACTTAAATAAACTAAAATAAACTACTTAAACCTATTGTTATTGACAGGTTAGTGTGTTACCCATTCATACTAAAAAAAACCTAAAATAAACTAAAATAAACTTAAATAAACTAAAATAAACTACTTAAACCTATTGTTATTGACAGGTTAGTGTGTTACCCATTCATACTAAAAAAACCTAAAATAAACTAAACTAAACTTAAATAAACTAAAATAAACTAAAATAAACTTAAATAAACGATGACGATGTTGATGATGGCGATGATGACTACAAATATTATTCATTTGTTCATTCATTCGGACATTTATATAGTGCTCCTTCAAGTACTAAAAACTACTCAGAGGCGCTACCGACTCCGGCACGCCTAAAAAGAACAGTTTTAAGTTTAGTAATTAACTTCATGGTTATTGGCACAAGTTTGTAGTAAGAGCATGTCTTACGCTTAATCCTGGCTCAATAAAGAATACACTTACTTGCTAATTATTTATTTATTTATTTATTTCGGAAATTTATATAGCGCCTCTTCAAGGTAGGCTACTCAGAAGCGCTCCCGGCCCAACCACGGCTAAATAAAACAGTCTTTAGGTTCTTAAGGAACAGAGCGGAGTGACCTCTGGGAATTAGGCGCAATGCAACAGGAAGACCATTCCAGGTGATAGGACCAGCAACTGAGAATGAACGACGCTGTCGCATAGCAGTCCGCGCGCGGGGAACCAGAAGCTCAATTTGGTTCGCCGATCGAAGGGTGGATCGACGCAGAACTCCTAAGGTGGAACAGCAGAGTTCTCGAAGATATGGTGGAGCTAGTCCTTCAATGCACCGCCTAACCAAGGCACAGACCCTGTATGCAATCCGCTGTTTAGAAGGGAGCCAGTGTAAGATATCCCGCATATAAGATGAGACATGGCCATATTTTGGGATATGACCAACAAGTCGCGCCGCAGAGCGGAGGACTCGTTCCAGGCAGTCAATCCGGCCAGCCGGTAGTCCATAATAGAGGGTGCTACAGTAGTCAAGGCGAGAAACTACGAAAGAGTGAACAAGAGTAGAGGCAGCACTAAAAGACAGAGAGCGTGAGACCACCTTAAGTTGACGCAACTGGTAGTAACAGCTTCGGCATAGAAGGTTTATATGCCGAGTGAAAGTCAGCTCTTGATCTAAAATAATACCAAGGTCCCGCACAAAAGGTGAGAATGTAATCAGAGGAAACTCTAATGCTAAGGCGTCCATGTCTATTTTTGCCAGTTGTTGACGCGTTCCAAACCAGATATATTGCGTCTTGGTAGGGTTCAGTCTCAAACGGTTAGAGGACATCCAGGCCTCCAAGGTTTCCATGGCCCTACAAATTTCTCGAACCGCATCAGCAGCGGCAGATGCTGAACAGTGAGCATATGCCTGGAGATCATCAGCGTAGGATTGACTTAGGATTGCATTTGCCAGTAAAAGTGGTCCAAGGTCTGCAGTGTATATTATATATAATAGGGGACCTAGGACAGAGCCTTGGGGCAGTCCAAACGGGGCAGGTGTCCATGATGAATATACTTTATGATTTACTTGGTCTGTAGTTCTGCTAGTTGCCTGATTAGAAGGAGCATTTCAGAAGCGCTCCCAGTATGTGCACACCCGAGAAAAAGCGTTATTTTTGAGACGAGAAAAAGACGAGGAAAGACTAGTAGAGCAGACTTGGCAGATTGAAAAAAAGGGGAAGTCCATTCCATAGGGAGGGACCAATGCATGCAAATGATCTGGATTGAGCCACAGCGGTCCTCCCACTTGAGCTTCGCCTGTTCCCTAGATCACTCTCAGACACATTCTATAAACACTTAACCCTTTCGTTACGGGAACAGACCCGCATACTGGCTTAATAATCCGTCGCCACGACGGGTTCCGTAGATAAAGGGTAAAAAAACTGTTCTGTTTGGCCGTACTGGAGTCTGGAGCGCCTCTGAGTAGTGTCCTTTTTAGAGGCGCTATATAAATATTTGAATGAATGAATGAATTACTTACTTATTCACTCATACACTTACCTATAAAAAGCAATTATTGCCAATGATGAGATTGCCGTTGATTGCCGTTGATTGCCGTTGATTGCCGTTGATTGCCGTTGATTGCCGTTGATTGCCGTTGATTGCCATTGATTGCCGTTGATTGCCGTTGATTGCCGTTGATTGCCATTGATTGCCGTTGATTGCCGTTGATTGCCGTTGATTGCCGTTGATTGCCGTTGATTGCCGTTGATTGCCTTTGATTGTTTAGACCGACGAGTGGCAATCGGGCGAAGAAAGCCCCCTCCATCAACCGCATCAACTCATCCTCCTCATCCTCCGAACCACGAAGAACGCCGACACCAACGAAGCAGATCATCTTGGAAGCGGCGAAGCGGAAATCGGAACCAACGTATGCATGATCGCACACTGATTTCTCGATTTTTGATTTGAAGGAGCACTATCAGTAACACTATCATTATCACTATTACAGTAGCACTATCACTAGCGCAGTAGCAGTAGCGCTAATAACAGTAGCACTAGCACAGTAGCACTAGCTAGCACAGTAGCAGTAGCACTAACACTAATAACAGTAGCACTAGCACAGTAGCACTAGCTAGCACAGTAGCAGTAGCACTAGCACTAATAACAGTAGCACTAGCTAGCACGGTAGCACTAGCACTAATAACAGTAGCACTAGCACAGTAGCACTAGCTAGCAAAGTAGCAGTAGCACTAGCACTAATAACAGTAGCACAGTAGCACTAGCTAGCACAGTAGCACTAGCACTAATAACAGTAGCACTAGCACAGTAGCACTAGCTAGCACTATGCAAGGTAGCATGTCGAATGTGAAGATGCTACCTAAGTAGCACTTCATACCATGTTTGCCTGTCTTTCTTTCTGTAGTGCAGTTAGTGGAAAGGGCTTAATGTGAAAGTAACCACTTACATAGTTTCCAGAAATATGTTTATTCCAACCTCAATTGTTTTACTTAAATGCAATTAGAAACCTTCAAAAAGGTGTGTAATGGACTGCTATAATAATATTATTGTGTTAATTTCCTCAACGGTGTTATGAAATTACGAATATAAGCGAGGGGTTTTGGCCTTAAGGCTTAGGGTAATGGTGAACACTTTGTGACGAATGCAGGATCGCTTCCCGCTACCCTCCCAAAAGGTCCGCTCAACCTTCCATTCGGCAGATGGCGTTGGTAAAAATGAGTAGTAGGACGTGATGGGCGCCTTGCATGGCTGTCAACAATTAAATTCGACTCCTGTGATAACTTGTGATCATCCTTTCAGACTAGGAATTGTAATCATTCTGCAGCTTGTCGGGTTGAAAATTTAAAATTAAGTTATTAAATTAACAGTTGTTTAAGTTTTCTTTATTTTTAACATTTTCTATTTTTAGGACGATGACTTTCGAAGAGACCGTCCTCAGAACGAGGCAGAAAGACGACAAGGTCAAAGAACCAGGTCAAAGGTCAACGAAAGTCGCTGTCAGGTGATGACCTGACCTTAATTCTATATTTTTGTGTTTTTTCTTTCAACCAAGTTTCAAATCCAGAGCAAGTTGTAGCCCAGCCACTTTATATACTATTAATTTTCATTCATTCGCTCAGTCAGGTATTTATATAGCACCTATTCAAGAAAACTACTCAGAGGTGCTTCAGACTCCAACACGTCCAGAAAGAACAGTTTCAAGTGTTTATAGAATGTGTCAGAGAGTGATCTAGTGAACAGGTGCAGCTCAAGAGGGAGACCATTCCATACCACTGGGCATCCACAGAAAACATGTTTTTACTCATGAATGAATGTCTTTACATTGTGAAGGTTTGAGCAAATGGGACTGAGAATACTCCCCCTTCCACTGAGTGTAGGGATTAACTAGATATATAAAATAATTATTCAGTTGTTTAAGAGTTGTTTAGATTATTGAAGTTATTGGAAATTGTTTCACAGGACGAAAGAAGATAAGAAGAAAGAAAAAGATGATGAAGACGACGATGATGATGAAGATGATGATGAGGAGGAGGAGAGCAGTTCCGAGGAAGAAGTGATGAAAGCACCAAATGAACTCATGATGGAGGTAAGTAAGATGGAAAAATCTTTGCATATTGTTGGCGATAAAATTCTGACTTCCTGGTATTCATTAGCTTCATGTAAGAAAAATGTAGAGTGCCATATAAATATAGATTGAGTAAACAGCTTAAAACGGGTGTGTAATCAGCGTTGCCACACTGAAAAATAAAAAAAACCAAGTTGGTCGTTCGTAAAAACCCAAGAAAACCCAAGTTGCCCAAATCTTCCGAAATTTTCACATTATTTCGTCCAAAAAATTTCTGATGACTTTTTTTAGTCGTCCGGCCAAAATTTTTGGAAAATGTCCAAAAATTAATTTTCGGTTCACAAGGAAAAAACCCAAGCTTTGCTCCAAAAACTCAAGTTTTTCCGAAAAAAACCCATTTCCCAAGTTCGGAGAAAAAACCAAGATTTTTTGGGCCAAAAAAACCCAAGAAAAAGCCCAAGTTCTTTGCAAAAAACCCCCCAATTTCCCAAGTTCGGATAAAAAACCCAAGATCTTGTGAAAACACCCAAGGAGTGGCGACGCTGTGTGTAATTATTATTATTGGAGACAGTCCTATGGCATTTAACACAGCGCGCAGAATCGAGAAGATCTTCAATGAATTAACGAATTCCGTTCGCGTAAGATTTTATTTATAGATTGTTGTGAACTTGTTTTAAAGGTGTCCAAATAGAACAGGCACGCACACACGCACAAGCACATTTCTTTTTGGTTACAAGTTTTTTCTCCAAACTTTAGTTATTTAATTAAACTGCTTCTCTATTTAACTGACCTATTTTGGGTATTTTGGTTCCGGTTTTACCTTAGGCTACCGGGTAGTTCAGTCATTCCAGTTGCAACCTTTTGTTGCCGTTTCGTTGCCATACATTCAACATTAGTTTTGCTGTTTCAGTTTAGACGATGGCTTCTTTGTTCTAGTTTTTAGACTGCGTTCTGAAGGAAGACTATGTCAATGGCCTGAAGCTGTGCACAATGAGTAATAATTTACATTATTCACTTTAAAAAAAATGAATTCCGATTTATATTTGCACAATTTTGCAATGATGATGATGATGATGATGATGATGATGATGATGACGACGACGACGACGACGACGACGACGACGACGACGACGACGACGACGACGACGACGACGACGACGACGACGACGACGACGACGACGACGACGACGACGATGATGGCAGCTAATACACATAATTTTATATATTCCTAAATACCTTAAAAACTATTTGTTGGCAAATATATATTTTCGCTGACACGATTACGAACGTTTTGAACGAGTTAGAACTTAGAAGCAACCACTATAATAATTATTTCAAGCCGACTGCTTAGAGGTGCTCCCGACTCCAGCACGTCCACCAAGGATCAGTTTTTAGTTTAGTGAGGAAGGATAGACATATATATATAGAATGTGAGTAAACTAGAAATACATATATCGTCGGAAAACACCACTTAAAGGTGTCGAAGGAAACGTCAAAATGTCTCAAATATCATTCATTATTTAACATGTAGACCTATTCATTCATTCATTCGGACATTTATATAGCGCCTCTTCAAGTAAAAGAAACTACTCAGAAGCGCTCCCGACTCCAGCGCGCCCAAAAAGAACAGTTTTAAGTTTAGTAAGGAACGATCCTGGTAGAGTCCCAGGGTGTAGGCGTAGCTCCAAAGGAAGGCCATTCCAGACCACCGGACCAACCACAGAAAAGTCTCGATTCTTCATGGTAGCAGTACGAGCAAACAAAAGGAACCAAGAGGACTTCCTTATCAGCAGAGCGTAGCTGACGACGTCCTTGGATATACCCAATGTAAGGGTGCATAGCTCATGGAGGTAAATTGGGGCGAAGCCCTGACAACATGGGGCGCGGTGGTGTAGTGATGGCGTCGTTGCCCTGGAGCCGGAGGGTTCGAGATTCGAATCCACCTCACCGCGTAAGGACCTTGGGCAAGTCCTTCACTCACAATTGCTCAGCGCTTCAACATGAAACTCCGATGCAGTGTCCGCACTGCATTCGGGAGTGCATGTGTGAGCTTGAAGGGGCGCTATCGCAAGTGCGCATGCATACATACAAACATCGCCAAACCAATGCAGACACCCTGAACTCAATACGCTGGCGAATAACAAACCAATGATAATAATAGTACTTATCAATCATAATAGTAAATAATAATAAATTGATGAAAATTCTTTTGTTATTGTTGTTTCTAGTTCTTCTCTATGAACCGGAAAATGCAGAGGCGCTGAGTTTCAAGTCGCTTATCGAAGAGAAAATGGCATTGGGTTAGAACCTACGTCTGTCTGTCTGTCTGTCTGTCTGTCTGTCTGTCCGTCTCTCTATGTATTCATGCATGAGTGTTTGTCTCTATGTGCTTGAGTGTGTGTTTTTGTGTGTGCATGAGTGTGTGTGTGCGCTTGTGTATGTTATGCCTTCTGTCTGTCTGTCTGTCTGTCTGTCTATGTATTCATGCATGTGTGTGTGTCTGTAGGTGCATTAGAGTGTGTGTGTGTGTGTGTGTGTGCATGAGTGTGCATGAGTGTGTGTGTGCGCTTGTGTACGTTATGCCTTCTGTCTTTCTGTCTGTCTGTCTATGTATTCATTCATGTGTGTGTGTCTGTATGTGCATTAGAGTGTGTGTGTGTGTGTGCATGAGTGTGTGTGTGTGCGCGCTTGTGTACGTTATGCCTTCTGTCTGTCTGTCTGTCTGTCTGTCTGTCTATGTATTCATGCATGTGTGTGTGTCTGTATGTGCATTAGAGTGTGTGTGTGTGTGTGTGTGCATGAGTGTGTGTGTGTGCGCTTGTGTACGTTATGCCTTCTGTCTGTCTGTCTGTCTGTCTGTCTGTCTATGTATTCATGCATGTGTGTGTGTGTGTGTCTGTATGTGCATTAGAGAGTGTGTGTGTCTGTCTGTTTGCGTGTGTACGTTATAAATGTCTTATGTTATCTGTTATGCAGATGTATCTAATCAAGATGATTCAGACGATGATGATGAAGATGACGAAGATGACGATGATGAAGACGACAGGTTAGTTTAGTTTGTCCACCACTTGCCTATCCACTCCACTTATTTACTTTTTCATCTAGCATCCTACACATGCTACTTGATTAGCCTTGCACATCTTTAAGTCCCACCAGGGCAGACATTTCATTTATTGACTCGGCCATGATGAATTGCGCTTACCAGCAGTAACCGTATATGCTGTGGATGGGAAGATATGACGGCGAGGCAGAGGGATTAACCACCAACCCTATTGGTATATCGAGGCAGGAAAAGAGAAAGTAATGTGTCGCTCAAGTTTCTTTATTTATTGGACGACTGATAAGCTTTAAAAAGGTGTTTAAGTGTATGTCGTACGAAACTGCGCACGCTGCTGTTCTATTTATATTTATAAGAATATTGATTAACTTAAAATGGTGTTTTAGGAACTCCTCTTTCTTGCTTGTTCCGGTTTCGCGACAATGTTATAACAAAGATGATTAGTGTCGCCCTCCTCCTTTAGCAAGGCTTGGGACTGGCATCCTGGATCCGAGGGTCGGCCGCATCATGTACAATGTTCCTCCACGCTTCCTGTCCTCCGTCAATCTTATCATTTCTCCCAATGTCAATCCACTCCACTCCTTTATGCTGCCCAGCCAGTTTGTTCTTGGTCTTCCTCTTTTCCGGTCTCCTGGCATTGTGCCCTGCATGATGTCTTTCTCAATGCATGTTCCCTCTCTTCTCATGATGTGTCCGAAATAAATCAATTTTCTTTCTTTTACTGTCTTCAGCAGATTCCTCTCCACTCCTGCCGCCTTCAGCATCCATTCATTTGTCCGTTTTTCCGTCCATGATATCTTCATTATCAATCTCAGACACTTCATCTCGAACGCTTCTATTCTTCTTTCTTCCTCCTTCCTCAGTGTCCAACTCTCACAGCCGTATATGTTCACTGGCCACACCAGTGTCCTCCATAGCTTTTTCTTCGTTGAATTTGTTAGGTCATGACTCTTCCAAATCCTTTTGAGGTCTGTAGCAGTGTAGCTATTGCATATCTCTTTGCCAATCGTGCTCTGATTTCTGTACCGCAGTCGCTGTCTTCATCAATCGTCGAACCCAAATACGTGTATTTGTCCACCTGTTCCAGTTCTTCTTGGTTGATCTTAATTTGACATTGAGTTGCTGTTGTTGTCATGACATTCGTCTTGCCCGTGTTAATCTGCATTCCGTATTTCTTGCCCACCCTGTCCAATCTCTTCCATGCAATGTTTGTAATTCCTTCTCCAAGTTTGTTAATAGGACTACACCATCAGCGAATTGCAAGCTTGTCAACCGCCTTCCTTCATTCTGTATTCCTTCGTCATGTTCCTGTATTGTTTGCTGTTCCACGCTAATTTATAGGATCAGCAAAGAAGTGCTAAGAAACTTTATATTGTCGCATTCGACTTGTTTTTATAAGACGACTGGTAAGCTTAAGAAAAGTGTTTAAGGAACAGTTACTATCGTTTGGCGATTTCACTTGTTTTTATAAAACGATTGGTAAGCTTAGGAAAGGTGTTTAAGCGACTGCAGCAATTCGTCTTCGTCTCAGATTCATAATGTTTTGCTGTTCTTCACTAAATTATTGGAGCAGTTTAAAGACTTTCCTTTGTAGTATTCCACTTAATTTTATAAGACGATGGGCAAGCTTTGGAAAGGTGTTTAAGGGTCTGCTCTTATTTATAATGACATTGTGCGGGGTAAACGATTTCTTGTAGCAGCGAAGATGAATCGAGCAGTAGCGAAACATCGAGCGATGAAGAGGAGGAGGAGAAGGAGGAGGAGGAAGAGAAAGAGAACAAAGCACAGACCAAAACAAAGACCTTTGAAGATAAGACCGTCTTTGTACCGTAGGCGCAAAAAGATCAGAACAATAGACACTGCCGACAAAGACCATTGTAAAGAAGAAAGGCTATGCACATACTACAGTGGATAGATCTTAAGACATCTTTTGAACAGAACATTCTCGTTTGATTCGAACTTACAGATTATCTTCTATCTGAAGTCTACTGATATAAAATATGTTCACTTTAAGTGTGACAGCCTGAATTTCTAGTGTCACATTTCAATGAGATTTATTTACTTACTTATTTATTCACGATGTCGGTACGCGCGTTTTCCTTGAAATTTTCGTTTTAGCTTCCCCCACCGCCCCTAGCTCTCCCTCAAATCCAGCCCTCAATGAGTGATCCTGTTCGTCCTTTGCATAGGTTGAAGGTTTCAGGTCAATAGCTACGAAACTGTGGGCGTGCATTCTGGACGAATATACATAACATACACAACACATGCACACCTATGTACATCTTCCTTTATAAATACAAATCACAGCAGTATACAATTTAGCGCCACTTCGAGTTTGCCTACTCGGGAGCGCTCCTAGTGCATACACGGCCGAATAGGGCAGTCTTAAGAACAGTGAGAAATGAAAACGATAGACATTTGATTAGGAGTAGTGAGAAGGTCATTCAAGGTCGCAGGTCCAATCGCGGAGAAAGCTC
>OX243822.1:2725055-2740055 GCA_945859605.1 Lumbricus rubellus
TGTTCAATCACAATTACAATTAGTGGAGGAGGAGGAGGAGCGAACGCCCTATCGGGCAATCGTATAATATAGTGTTGCGTTACTTAAGTTATTGTACATGATATACCCCACTTTCAGGTTAAAGTCAGTTTCTAGGCTTCTGCTATAATTATATAACATCGTTGAGCGTCGTTTAAAAGGTGTCGTAGACGACGCTCTAGTCTAGCCAATATATAGCAATTTATAAAATATAGTAAGCTTATGTATGTATTTACAATTTTACACACTCAAACACACGCACACGCGCGCACGCACGTACACACACACACACACACACACACACACACACGTCTCAAAGTTGCCCCTTAAGGCCGATCGCAGAGCAATCCGTCCATGACCGTCCAGCCACACTTTAAGCCATGCGTACGGGTTTTTCTATTCTACCAAACGTCAATTAACGAACCATCGCATATTTTATCAACTTTATGCTTCATGCATCCGTCATTAATGGACGCTCGATTGTATGTAGTGGTAAGCGTCATGGCATTGTAATGTAAATCGAGAAGTAATTGAGGGTTCTAAAATCTAAAGAGCACCAGGAACATGTTAAAGAATTTCTGTTCCATTTGAACTCCTTTATACCAAGTCGAAAATTATAGGTCTAAGACTCTTAGTAATTGTATTGCTTATTAAGTGCTGTAATATGCCAAGAAAATTTCTGTCCAGGGTAACGGCCTCTGTTGTCATAGACCCTAGTCAAATCGGATCCATCCATCCATAGGTCTAAGTGCACTGTCGGTGGGAAGGTGAGATGGCGAGGGAGAGGACTGGCTATATGCAAATAAAGTCGCTGATAACTGATACACTAGAAAGTGACTAGATTGACTACTAGGACTGGGCTAGTTATATTAATTTTTGACGACGCAAGCAGACGGTGTAATCGACCGGATACTCGTTCTATTAGTTTAATAAGCGGATTGCATAGCTTAAACGAGGTGTGTAAGAAAATGCTTATATAATTATACATTATTATTATAATTGACCTTTTATATGGCGCACCTTCAAGATAAACTATTCAGAAGCGCTCCCAGTCCAACAACGGCTAAAAAACCGGTTTTTAAGTTAGAAAGAAACATAGTGGTGTGACCTCTAGGCACAAGACGGAGTGCAACAGGGAGCCCATTCCAGATTCTAGGGCCAGCCACTGAGAAGGAGCGCCGCTGCATTATAGCGGTTCGAGAACGAAGGGTCAAGAGTTCAGCTTGATCAGCCGATCGGAGGTCAGATCGCTGCTGGACACCAGTTCTATGCTGGACTAGTTCTATTATTTTATGATGACGCTAGCAAATGGTGCAACCAACCCGATACTCGTTCTAGGATTTTTAATGCGGAATACATAGCTTAAACGAGGTGTACAAGAAACTGCTCCTATAATAATTGCAGGCAATGTTGCTACGTAAGGAAATCGCGGGTGGTTCAGAGAGCCGATCTACCTAATTTATTACGGTATGCGTCCATTATATCATAATTATAGTTTTGATTATCACTTAAAAGAGGTGTCTAGAAACAGTCTACTATTCAGGGTAACTTTAACCCTTTAATGCCGGTGGGTATAGGATTTCCCATACCATTTACTACCATCTCGGCATTAGGGTTAAGGAGTGTGTTGCACGTCAAATGTATAAGAGACTGGTTATAAGCAGGAAAAAACTCTTTAGCTTTTCTGAAAAATACTTTTTCGTACATCGTTAAAGAATTGAAAATATAACGTACAAAGAGGCCAGCAACCAGGTAGCACGAGAAAGAAAAAATCCGCTATTAATGTACAAGTACCAATACAGGACTAACACGGGAACGATACAGTACCAAGACAGTATACATAATTATAGGTCTAAACTTGAAGTATGGACAAGTAATGTAGCATGTCTCACAGTCTCACCAACATGTCCCTAAACTAACCATCTTACAATTTTAAAATCCATAATTTTGAATCTAATTATTTTTTTGCAATTTAGAGTGTTAGCTTTATTCTGTTTTCAGCAGGGCAATTCCATGTATTTCTGTTCAAACCCACTTCGTCTATTAATTTATTGGTGACAAACGCAAAGCAACATTTCTTTTCCAGCGTCTGTCGACTTTTTGCGCTATTTATAACGTGGTCGCATTTAGCTATAATAGGCAACCTCTTCAAACCCTGAAGACGAGTCCTGATACTCATGGGCGTTCGCAGCGGGGCGCAAGGGGGCGCAAGTGCGCCCTCTGGATTTTTCGCATAGTTGCACATAAATTTAGATTATTTGGTTGTGGTTGTAACAACACGAGTTTCAATGTGATTATCGATTCCTTCTACAAGTTGAACCTATAGGCCTATAATATATATATATTCTTTGGGGGCATAATGTATAGGTAGGCTACAGGATTCTCTCATGGTAATATGGAAATTCAAACTGTTTCCCATTAAATTTAGACCATGTGACAATTATTTAAAAGTTTGCGCCTCCCTAGAAAAATTCCTGCGGACGCCCATGCTGATACTCCATACAATGATCCTAAAATATAATGATCTATAATCTTGTTGGGAGTTAATTACATCAGGGCAAAAACATACTAATAATAAATTGCTGAAATTGGTGCGGTAGAGAGCATTTTCAGCAATATGCAAATGGCAACAAAATGGCGTAAGAAAAAACAAGAAATGCCTGTAGAGAAATCTCATAAACACAATTACCCAACAGAAACTCTGAACTAGTACTACCATCAGCATTACCACGCAGAAACTTATATCAGAATGGTATACATTACAACGTCCACCATTTATGAAACAGCAAATGGAGGGTAGTACTGTTTTAATACCATTTTAAAGGTCGTTCGCGTTTCACTTGGCGTAATGGATCAGTTTAAAATTAGCAGATGGGCTCTGGTATGGTTTTGCAAAATCGTCACAAACACACGGAAATGTAACGTAAAACAGACATCAATTAACGGACAAATAATAAAATTAGTGTAATCGTAAAAATTCCAAACTTCTAAAGCGCAGGGCACCAGCGTATTTAAGAACGTCGAGAATTCACGAGAATTCAAAGTGGTAACTAACCCTCTACTGGAAATTTATGCACAAAATGGTATGGTTTGACGAATAATTGGCAAGTATATTATGAGGAAAAGCACACAATAGGCCACTGGACGAATCTAGTTGGGGCACTCCGTAACTAGGTCATGTTTCAAACATAAGCCACGCGATTGGATGAAATAATTATAGACTCTGGGCACTAACGTCTGCAAGCCTAGGCTACCTTCGTTTTATTCTGCGATTACAGAACTTATAGAGTTGTCGAAAATTGCTTAGAACTAGACTGGTCAATCTGAACGTTAGTCGACATGCCAAACTCTCATGCAGGCACTATTTTTGGCGAGATTGCCAGATCTAACAGAAACCTGATCATTTAAAAATAATAATTTCATACCCATAAATGGACCAGAATGCGTCGCGCGTCGTATATACTAAATGTCGTCATCAGTGGCCCATTGTGTACTCTCTCTCAGTCGCACACCAGGAAGTCTTTTTTGTAGCAACGTGTTACAAGTTACGACGCCAGTCAATGGTAGCAAAGAGCTCTGCGGTTGGAACCAGTAGCCTACAGTGTGAAAACGGTTCAGGAGTGGTGAAAACCGTGTCAGTTTGTTCATGAATAATTAATTGTTACTTTTTTTAGACAGCGCCACTTCAAGAGAAATGCCTCTGAGGTGCTCCCGTCTGGCAGCACCAAATCACGATGAAATAGAATGGCCAGACAACTTAACAGACGAGTAGGCCTACTATAAAAGCATGTTTACATTTGATTAAATGAAAACAAATATGCTAAAAAAATTAATTTGTGTGACATTGTATTCAAAACTGATCATGCGTGTGTACTGTTGTTGTTTTGCTATTATTGATTGTCATGCAATTGTAACATGATTGTGTGGGAATATATTTTGTCGTCATTGCTTTTGTTACAGCAAAACTATATCTAATAGTAACCTGTTTAAGAATTTCTTTTAATAAAATGTAGAAGTTTTGAATCAAATTCGTATTAAGAATGGTAATCAAGAAAATTATGACATTTCTTGCATGTGACAATTACTGCAGTACATAAATGAATTTTCTAAGCAAAGGTTTTAACATAACTTGAATTGTTGATGTTATTAACTGTTAACCATTTTGCTCTCAAGCAATGAACACTGATGACATTGAAAACTAATATTATGTTATAGCTATGGCAACGAACATTGATATTGTTATGACAATGTTATATGGTGTATTTTGAACGCCATAAATTCACTGTTACTGTCCTGTATAAGCTGTAAATTGTCGTCAACGGCCTTAGATGCCATACGACGACGTTAAACTTTGGTTAAATAAAAAATTTAATGAAAATAATAATCATGAAAGAGGTGTGAAAAGACTAATCTGTCTTTTTACTCCTGCGATAAGTGTAGAGACTAAAACCGGTGTCTAAGAAACAATTTTTTTCTCAGCTTTGAAGTAGGGCATTAGGCCTAATTAGCAATAAACAGCTGCAATGGAAAAAGCACGTGTATTATATCGAAGCCTATGATTCTATCCATGCTGACGGTTAAGTTAAGTTTTTCTTCACGGCATCATTTAGGCTAATAGGCAATGAATTTTTATAAAAGGAATAAAATGGATCCCGAATCCCGATAATGAAACGAGGTAGGCCTATCCAGTAATGAAATAACTCTGAGTTCCTATTATTTCCACACAGACATAAAACATGTTTTTTTTCTACTTATAAAAATAGTTTTGAATTAAATTTTTTCACGAAAGAAACTTCAATACACCACCTCAACATGTATATGCTAAAAATGGACCCTCCGGAACCGTTTTCACGTCTTATACCTATCTACCACCACACCCGGCGGTGCACAAAACGCCCGCCGTCACCACACACACGAGGTATATGTCAGTTATACCATGTCATAAATAGGAAAATATTTACACAATTTTTACACCGGTTTCACACAGACATATTCTTCTGATACCACTATTTGGCAGATGTAAAAGACCAAAACGTTCTCACCTAAATTCTGAAGAAGCGTCACTAGAACATACGACGGGGGTGGGACAAATCCTAACGCCCTCTAGTTTAGAAATTGTACAGCACCATAGTCAGACACGTGACAGAAAAGACTATTTATATCTCCGGACATTATAGTTTTTCGCGAACAGTTTATTAGTAAATCTCATGACATTTCATAGCTGCGTTTCAGCCACCAGACGATTTGCGATATGGCGAAGAGGCTCCGTAAGAAATCCTTGTCATCATCTCGACCTCTCACCTACATAGAATTATACAATTATACGCAAAAATTGCAAAACAGCAGCGTTAAAGACGAACTAAGAAATCTGTCAAACCAATACCCGGTCAGGAATTACAGACTCCAGGCAGTATTCAGCGAATTGAGCTTATCCTACTTTCAACATTTTGCAAGCAGTCGTTTGTAATATCCTTCTTTTCTATCGTGGCCTACGAAGTTACAATTGAAACCTTTTTCCAGTTTTCCTTTAATAACTGTTGTAGAGCAAAATAATAACAATAATTATGCACCCTTCCTGAAATAGTGTTCTGCAACAAGCAGCACTCTTCATAGTCTTCAAGGTTGTCACCAAAACCTAGCCCGATCTGCTTAGCGCTTAATGCCATCAAAACACCACCAGAATGCTTTACACATTAGACATCATTGCTACCGATTATTACATGTAGGCTTACTGTTACAGTAGTGTAATGCGTAATCTTATAGCTTGCGAAAACTTAATCACATAACCGTTTGCAATATCTTCTTGTTGCATGCTTTGTCCAAATAAATGAAAAATGCCGTTTCTGATACACCTTCCAATATTCATTATCTATCACATTATGAAATTGCGTCATACTATCACACTATGCATGTATTAATGCAATACCTTACTCAATGCTCCTAGCACGAAATTCGCGTTGAATTCTTATCACATTAGAAATTGTCCTTTCTGGCACACTCTCCAAAACACCGACATGTTGCAACATGCTTTTCCACATAACGCGCAAGCTGTCACATGTTTAAATGCCATTCGTCACATAATGGAAATGTTAACAATCAGTCGTGCAACGCTAACGTTTAAATGTTGTCACATGTTACAGGCTCATCATACAATCTGTCACATCAATGCCATACAAGTTTAGTATATTGCTGTCCCTTCGGAGTTTGGTTTCCGTTCTTGGGGGGGGACTAACCCCGAGTCTGGGCCTTCTTAGGGGGGTTAACCCCGAAAAAGGATAACATTTTCGTGGTAAAAAGGTTGAATCTGGGACTTCTTGGGGGAGCTTAGTCCCCCTAGCCCCTGATAAACTCCGCCCATGTTGCTGTCCCTTCTGATAATCACTGGAATATCATGTTGCAATTTGTTACATTGTAAGATGTTACAACACTTCTACTACCCGACACATCCAACACGCTGCATCCCGCCCAACCCAACGCTTACGTTACCACATCTTTTCGCCACGTATTAACATTCCACAATACATTCCACTAATAAATCCTGAAATGTTACAACATATTATCACATGTTGGGGCGCTGCCTGTTATGTTGTCACACACAAGAAGCGCGGTTCATTAATCTCGAAGACGTCATCGGACCTCACTCTGATAGCAGCAGTGCCAGTCCCAAGCTTGGATAAACGAGGAGGGCAACAAGCGTGTTTAAACAGCCACTGGTCCACTCCGTCCATTGGACATCTCTCTAATAGCAGTGCCAGGCCCAAGCCTGGACAAACGAGGGGGGGGGGCGACAGGCGTACGTGTTTAGTAAACACCAACCAATTCACTCCGTCAACCGTCCACTCTGATAGCAGTGCCAGTCCCAAGCCTTGATAAACGAGGAGGGGATAAGCATGGTAAAACACAGACCCTCAAACATCACTCTGATAGCATCAGTGCCAGTCCCACGTCTCTAAAAAACGAGGAGGGGGTGACAACGCTAGATGTCTTCCTCGCATGATGCGTGCATGTCGACCCTCTTCGGAAGGAGGGGGACGACCTCCCCATCTGCCCCCGACGATGCGCTGAAGACGGACGTGGCCTTGCGGGAGACGCCCTTCGGCGGTCGACTGTGTACGTCAACGGTCCGCGCCATGACCGGAGGCCGTGAGCTGAGCACCTGGATCGTCTGGAGCGGCGCTGGTGAGGATGACGATTGGGTCGTCGTAGTAGTTGTACGGACTGAGGGCGACGCCAAGCGGTCGCCGGAGTAAGCATCGTTTCCTACGAGAAAAAGAACATTGTTTACATGTATTATAATAATGGCATGCACTGTGGTTGAATGCCAACTTTAGACACCTTTAAAATGTGAGTTACCTGCATTATATTAATAAAGCCCAACGCCGTTCAGTGCTGTATTCGAAGCGTGACTTAAATAATTATGATTCATCTTTTCTATAATAGTAAGCATCGTTTCATGTTTATTTAAATTATTTAACCCTCGGGCTACCAAGGGGGGGGGGTGGTATCCACCCCCCTAGGTTTTTCCAAATAAAACTTTTTTGGTTTGGAATAAAATTTTGACATTTTAGGTAGCCTTAGAGGATTCATTTGCACACATTTTGAGCTAAAATGTGTGATGATATACCATACCATTCAAAAGTTATACCCGATATACCCGAGGCACCAGATTATCGGCTGTATCTTATCCGTCCTTTGACATGAAGAGACACAAATTACACCATTCTGTAGAGGGAATGTGGGGCTACATTGTGGTGGTCACGAGTTGTCTTTTGACAACCGGAAGTGCTAAAAATAAATTAAAATATATAAAAAGGTGTTTTATTTTCATAAACTTTTCATGTTTTTCCTATTAAAAATTATTCATAATTAATTTTTCAAGAGAAGTAAATTATGCCATTCTATAGAGGGCGTTTAGGGCTATTTATTGATACTAATTAATTTGACATTTGATGACCGGAAGTGCTCAAAATAAATATAAATGTGTGAAAATGTTGGTTTTTTTTACAACGTAAACCGATAAGTCTCCGTAAACGTTTTTCAGCAGCTAATAAATGTTTTTTTCTTTTTATTGTAATTAAAACTAACTTATTACTAGTTTTTATAGTTGGATATTGGACTTTATTATATTTAAACAAATAAAATATGTTAAAAACACACAGAATCTAATATTTTGCTTATGCGAAAGTATGCATTTTGTGAAATCGACGGGTGCCTACGGAAAAAAATTCATAATTCCGGGGTGCTTTCATATATTTCAAACCTAAATATACCATTTTGTGCAGAAATAAATGCTGAATCCATTGATGTATTACAAGTTATGATATCTCAAACCAAACCCAAAATCCAGAGGGGGGTGGTAACCACCCCCCCTTGGTAGTCAGTGTTACAAAAAAAGCTTGGTAGCCTGAGGGTTAAACATATTTAAATAAACACGATTTAAATAATTCTGAATCATCTATGCTATAGTAGGCATCGTTTCATGCGAGAAAAGAATCATGTTTTAAAGTATATGTGTATGGTTAAGCGAACTCTTTTAGATACCTTTAAAACAGAAATTTTTCACGCTATATAGATAAAGCAAACAGTGGTTGAATGATTATCTTCTTACATCCCTTTCTAAATTATGATTCATTATTATAGGTAAGGCACATACTGACGTTGAGAGCATAATAATTTTTTATTATTGCTAAAAACTCAGCCGCTGCTTGCACTTAAATACTGCCAATCCCAAGCATGGATAGAGGAAAGGTTGAAATAAAAGAAGAGTTATTATCACTGAGTCGTTAAAATGAAACTACGCGTACGCAAACACAAATTGAGCGCTCTACTTTTAGACACCTTTAGAAAGGTAATAGTTAATGACTTAATACTATTTAAATAGAAGACCAGGGAACTGCTTGTCTGAATGATTTGATTTTCATATAAATGTTTAATATCTAATCTATTTGCTTATAATTATATGTATTAATTAAAAATAAATAAAATAAAAATCAGGAAATGAATGTATAGTTAAATATATGCATGCATGTTTATGCATGCATGTTAAATAGTGACACTAAATAATGACCAATGCATCAAAGAGGATCTACAGCAACCACCTTATGAGCACTGTCGCCATGGACATAGATCATCATACAAATTCCAGAAAAGAACAATGAAAAGAAAACAGATAGACAATAAAGACAGAAACTGCGGAACATTTAAACAACAGTGAACTGAAATATATTGATACCGTAACTTTAAAGACGTCAACAGCCTTTGTAGCTATAAGATGTCGTTAAACTGTTGAATAATAAATAAATGCTTGTCTGTATAGGCGGCGCGCCGAATAGTCATTTGAAACGGAGCCAATATAATATTTTCTGTTAGTGAAGTAACCCAATTGACAGCCAGCAACCGGATACAGTGTATACATTTTATGCAATTGAAACAATTAACAAGAATGCAAATTACACAAGACATAAATTATAATAGCTAAAAAACAATACACGACGCTAATAACAGCCTCTAAAGCATGTCCCCCTTACGGGTCAAGATATCGGTGCCTCTTGCTCTCCATTGGAGCGTTTTAACCAAATTGTGCTACTGGGCCCCCTGCAAACAAGAAGTGATAGGCTTATACTCTAGTATCGCTTTTGGGTTTGGCGAAAAATTCCATAAAGTACACTAATGATGAGTTATAGCTATCCTTCATTGATAAGCCATTCAAAGTTCAAATGCGCTTTTTGTCATTACATTTTCTAGGTCTTCATTTCAACATTTATGTGATTTTTGATTGACTATCTCATGACATAAATTTCCACCTGTTGTTTTCTATTTGACCGTTCTTTGCCTCTGATACACCAACATTAGATTCATTTTATCTGGTGGTGCAATAGTTTGAAAATCGCTGGGATAGAGAAAGCTCAGTTTAAAACTTTAAACACCTTAAATTTGTTTCACGATAATATTATGAAAGCGATATAAATCTTGGCAATTCATTTGTACGTGCAGTGGGATTGAAAGTCTCAACCATAACATCGGAGAACGGAAACGCTATTCTTACTTTTAACACACTTTCTTCAAACAGCAAGTAACTATAATAATTCCCACCATACAAAATAATATAATCGTATAAAATAATGAGTTAAACAAAACGCTTTCCTTAAACACCTTTTAATCACTGTCAAAAGATACTACATAAACATGGGACATCACCCATTTCATGTTGTATTATCAATAATGATGATGATGATGACGACGACGACGATAATGATGATGATAATGATGATAAAATTGACAATGATAATAACGATTATAATTGCATTAGTAAACAAAATGTATTGTCAACGTCGTCATCATCACCATCATCGTCAATCACCACGTATGCTAATAATAATAATTCCCTGGTATACCAACCTGAGATATTTCCTGCCTGGTATCGAGCATTTTTCGTCTTCTGCAACTTTTCGATCGTCGTGAGGTAATGGTTGACACCTACATCTCCCTGACATCGCTCCAAGTAGGAAGCGTTCACGAGCCCACCTCCACTCCCACCACCCCCTCCAGCATTCCCTGGCGACGCAGCCCCAACCGCCCGCCAGCAGATCGCATCCCCAAGGGCGGCCTTCGACATCATATCGATCTTCATTCGACTAAGGTTTTCATCTACTGGGTAGAGCAGGGTCGACGTAGCTAGCGACCGGGACCGCTTGTTTTCGGAGGAGTTTGCACTGCCTCCTGGGGGGCGATTGTGGTGGCGCGACTCCTCCAGTGATAGCTTACGGCAGTTACTGTTGCCTGTCTTCTTGTTGGGCGGTCGGAGGACTGAGGAGAGACGGGAGGACGGTGAGCAGCCGACGTCCGGGCTGGGACACCCCGTTGAGGACGATGAAGGGGTAATGATGGTGGTCGTGGTGGTGGACCGCGTGTCGTTGATGACGTTGAGGGGACAGCTGGCCCGGCGGGAGTTGGGGTCGTCCGGTCGGGGGAGAAGGTGCTGGCCTGTGGCGGGGACGTCGCTACGTCGCCGGTTGCTGCCGCCCCAGTCGGATGATGACACCCCCAGGCGATGGGGAGGAGTAGGGGTCGGCGATGGAGTGGGGTTGGGGCTTCTTCTTGACTTCGGGGTGTTGCTGCTGCTGCTGGTGGTGGGGCGAACGTTCGAGGGTGGGTTGTTTCGGTGGTCAAAGTCGAAATGATCATCACCAACCGGGGAACATTCGACGAGGGAGGAAAGCCGACGGGCGGAGGAAGTCAGGACGCTAGACCCGGACGAGGGACACCCATTACCCGATCCACCACCACTGCACGTTGGCAGGCTATGACGCCGGCTCTCCCCTGCGCCACCTACTCCTCCTCCTCCAGGGGAAGGAACCATCGCAGGGCAGGGCTCTTCCCCGGACCCCACGCGGTCCGTTGGAAGGCTATGCCGTCGGTGTCCGTTCCTTCCACCGAGACGGTTAGCCAGCTTACTGACGAGATCAGAGTCGTTGAGCAGGAGAGGGTTCGCGTTCTCCTTATCGTCGCCGCCGAGAGCGTCCAGGTCGACAAGGGCGACCACGACCGCCGCCTGGCCTCCGTGGCTTGGTCGACGGTCGGGGGAGCGAGGGGGCGGCGTAGGGGGCTGAGGGGGATGGGGCGGGGTCTCCGTGTAGGCGATGACGGTGACCGTCTGTGCGTCGAGTCGGTCACGAGCGGTGATCTCGTCCCACTTCGTTCGGTTGATGCGGAGGTTGGCCAGCTGGACTGACGTCAGTGGTGAACTGGCGAGGAACCGATTCCACTCGATGAATAAAGGCTCGACGACGTTCGCCATGAAGCCTAAAACAACAATAATAATATGAAATAAATAGCACGGGATATAGTACTACACTACTTCTTCTGGTTCTCTGCCTCTAGGCAGGTTCGGCTGTCCAATGTCGCCACTCTTCCCTCCGCTGGGCCTTCTCCTTTAGTCTTTGGTATCCGATCCTCTTCATCAGCGTGTCCAGCACAGCATCTGTCGTGGTCTTCCTCTTGTTCGTTTCCCCTCCACACTATACTAAAAACAGCAGTTCCTTACACACCTCTCTAAGGTGCACACACATGCTTATAAATACTGGCAAAACAGAAGCAGTAACAGTTCCACTGCAGCTTTTTCTTCGTTCATCCGTTCCCTCGCTCGCTGACTTCCAGCAATATGCCGTGCTTTCTCGGTCGCTGCATGGTCCTGTCACATGGAATGAACTTCCTGTGGTAATTCACCTGGTGCTCAGGGATCACTATACCATGCTCTATTCTAACCTTAAGATTTCTGTTTTAGCTGAGGTTGAAGGGGCGCTATATAAATGCTCATGACAAGTAAATAAAGAAATAAATCACACAAGTTCAGCTCAAATGGCTGAGGTAGGCAATCACACTTTAAGTCGCATGAGCCTTAAGATTTCTCTGTAATAAGTTCTTCAGACGTTCTAGTCGTTCCAGCAATTGAATTGTCTGGCCCGCCAATAGAGACAGGCTGACGAATACAATAGAGAAGAAGACAAAGCAATTGAAGGCACTTGAGACAATGAGCCACCTGTTTGAATTGTTGCGACGGACGACTTGAATCGATCGAAGAATGGCGCCACAGGTAAGTTCAATTTCCGTTCACAATCACCTGTCAATAACAAAAACATAATTAGCATAATCATAACAAAAAAGCGAATGATAATGCAAGAGTAAAAAAATCATCAATAATATTAAAGCGAATAAAATGATGGTCGTTGCACGCCGTTATAAATATATGGCGCTATATAAGTCTCTTGAATAAATAAATGAATTAAATAATGAATAAATCAGGAATTAAATCACCTGAGTCAATTAATGGATGGATGAATATGAGAGTGAATGAATGAATTATTGTCCGAAGTAGTTTTTATCAACAAACGCCGTAACAATTAACACTTTCTATCGACAATAACTATTAACGATAATTTCAGTTTAACGACACTCTGGAATAACAAAGATCATTAGCGTCGCCCTCCTCTTCTATCCAAGCTTGGGACTGGCTGGCAGAGTATTAGCAAAGGATGAATTTTGAATAATAGTTTCACATTCCATAATAAAACAAGAGTGCAAAGATAGAGTTGAGAGAACTTGGAAAGTTTGTTCATGGACTAAAACTTATTTGGCAAATATAAAACTTAAAAGGGGTGTGTGAGGATTGCTCTGTTTCCAATTGCAACGTTTACACCTTCCGGCAGTTCTCACCGTTCTAAGCGGTATATATAATAAAATTATATAACACAGAATATATATGTATATATATATATATATGTGTGTGTGTGTGTGGCGCGGTGGTGTAGTGGGTATATTCGTTGCCTTGCAGCCGGAGTGTTGCAGGTTCGAATCCACCTCAAGTGCCGCATACAATATAATATGATTGTTCTATGCTATAATATAGGGGCCTTGCATGGACACGTCAGTCACAGTCACTCGCAACTGTTCAGAGCCTCGGCGTGAAACTCCGCTTCAGTGTCTGCTCTGTAGTCGGGAATGCCTCTGAGTAGTAATCTTGAAGGGTCGCTATAACAAGTGCACATACAAACAAACAAACATGGCGGTCGCTAGGGTTCAAAGAATCGACGGCATAAGGTGGTGTCTATGTAGTCAAATTTGCACCTTTAAAAGGGGTGTCCAACAAGGCACAAGGTGAATATGTTATACATAATAATAATTCTAAGCATGAGAGCGTGAACGTACCTTGTCTGAAGAACTCTTCGCAAATCATTTCACTCCATCGTTTGCTTAGCAGCCATGGTCGACAAGGATTACAGATGTCTGCGCACTTCAGCGTTATCTAGAAACATAAGGAAGACCAACATGCATGAACTACACCATTACCACCGTCATCATCAGTAGCAACGACAATGAGGTCAATGATGGCGATGATGATGACGATGATGACGACGACGATGAGGATGCGATGATGATGATGATGATGACGACGACGATGATGATAATAATGACCTGGAATGGACTTCCCTTGACTATGCGACACCTCTCAAGCTGTTCTCAATATCACAAACTGTTAAAGACTGTTTTTTCGCTTGAACTCGGCCGGGAGCGCTTCTGAGTAGGTACCTTGAAGGGAGGGGCGCTATATAATTATTACGATTGATTGATTGATGATGATGAGACATTGAAGATGATTATAAGGACGATGACGGCGACTACGAAATGACGACATTCGTGATGATGATGATGATGATGATGATGATGCTGTTGATGATGACGATTACAACGACGACAACAATACATTGATGATTATGGCAGACGACAACGACTGCGATTATACAATGATGACGATGCTAATGCATGTAAAGACGACATGATGATTATGATGACTGTGATAACGATAGCAATCATTCACTGGCATTAGTAGTGTAGCTGCATCGGTAATAGCGTTTGTTCCTTTCAAATCTTTTCGTGTGGTTGCAGGTTTGCAGCCCCGACTTTACATTTGAATTTTTGTCGCATTTATAAACCTTTTTTTAAGTAAATATGGTTTTTATTTCTTGTTTCATTTGCAATATCATAATTATTATAAATGCACATAACAATTGTTGTCTGGTGATATGGTAATTTCAATGCAATCATTCAAACCAGAGGACGTAGTATTAATCAGTTTAGGAAAGTGGTGCGAAATAATGAATTCCAAAGTGCTCCATTTTATATAACCTTTTCCACTCGACTGTCCCACTGGGTGGGACATTTGAATTTTCTCATTCCACTCGACTGTCCCACTGGGTGGGACATATGAGTAGGATACAAGTTTGAGACTCGTAAGGCCTACGGAGAGGGACATAACGCTATCGAATAAAGGTGACTTGAATAAAACGCACCCACGAACCGGAAACAAGTGGTTTCTATTTAAAAAAATGGCTATCGACAAGGTATGTATGCAGAAGCAGATAATGCATGACTGTACGTATGACTCTATGTATGTGTGTATATATGTTTGTATGTATGTATGTATGA
>OX243822.1:2742555-2752555 GCA_945859605.1 Lumbricus rubellus
CGGGGCATAATTTAATAATAATAATAATAATAATAATAATAATAATAATAATAATAATAATAATAATAATAATAATATTGTTGTTGTCGTCGTTGTTGTTGCTGCTGCTGCTGCTGCTGCTGTTGCTGCTGCTGCTGCTGCTGCTGCTGTTGTTGTTGTTGTTGTTGTTGTTGTTGTTGTTGTTGTTGTTGTTGTTGTTGTTGTTGTTGTTGTTGTTGTTGTTGTTGTTGTTGTTGTTGTTGTTGTTGTTGTTGTTGTTGTTGTTGTTGTTGTTGTTGTTGTTGTTGTTGTTGTTGTTGTTGTTGTTGTTGTTGTTGTTGTTGTTGTTGTTGTTGTTGTTGTTGTTGTTGTTGTTGTTGTTGTTGTTGTTGTTGTTGTTGTTGTTGTTGTTGTTGTTGTTGTTGTTGTTGTTGTTGTTGTTGTTGTTGTTGTTGTTGTTGTTATTATTATTATTATTATTATTATTATTATTATTATTATTATTATTATTATTATTATTATTATTATTATTCATCACCGCTGTTTTAGAAATCCTTTTGGTAAAGCATTGACTTTCAGAGCGCCCCGATAAGTTAATTAGTCCATCCATTCATCCATTAATAAATTCATCCATTCATCAATTCGTCTATTCGTCCATTCGACCATTCGTTCCTTCGCTCGCTCGTTCGTTCGTTCGTTCGTTCCTTCATTCATTCATTCATTCATTCATTCACTCACTCATCCATCCATTCATGGACGCATTTTTAATTTTTATAGGGTCTCTTCAAGAAAACAGTTTGCCTATATATATCCCGATTCCAGTACGACACAATCTATAGCCTACCTGAAGAACAAAGCTGCGATGAGCCTCCGTTGAGTTTAGGTCGAGACTGCCTTTCTGGAGGTGGTCCTAACAGGAAACAAAACGGAAAACTGCAGCTGTTAGGAAAACTAGGAAAGCGGTCTGTTGCTATATGGAAAATTTAGCTGTTGAGAAACGATTGCTATGAGAGAAACAGTGGTTGTGGAGAGGAGAAGGAAGCATCCGTTTGGGTAAAGAAGCTGTTGAAAAACAATCCATGATTATAGCTACTAAATACGTCTAAAATTATGAATAATTATACTATTGTTTATACTTATAATAAAACTTCATTACGTAAAACAGGTGTCTAACAGATAGCTCAACAGTATTGGCCAAATTAACAGAAATTTCAGTGGCTGGCTGGATGGATGAATAAGAAACCGATGCAAAACGTCTGCTATGAGAAATAAAAGGCCGTGACTATCATTCTGTGCCAGTCCAAAGCCGGAAGAGAGAAGGAGGGTAACACATGTTTAAATTCAAGAGAGTCCTCGGATGGCGTTGTCTTGCTTTTTCTTCAGCCTTCCTCGATCCGAGGGTTGGTCGCTTCATGGACAAAATAATTATCTCCATATTTTCCTGTCTTCTGTCTCTTTCAGCACCTAATCTATTATTGACATATCCTTGTGGGGCGCGGTGGTGTAGTGGTGTCGTCGTTGCCTTGGAGCCGGAAGGTTCGAGGTTCGAATCCATCTCACCACGTAAGGACCTTGGGCAAGTCCTTCACTCACAATTGCTCAGCGCTTCGGCGTGAAACTCCGATGCAGTGTCCGCTCTGCATCGGGAGCGCCTCTGAGTAGAGAGCTTGAAGGGGCGCTATCACAAGTGCACATACAAACAGTAACGTCGAATAACCAGTATACCCTCTTCGACACCTTTAAGTCGGGTTCCATCGAAGCTATAAATAATAAATAATCTCATGCAATGTGTCTCTTCAACTCCCTTGCCTCCGTTCCTTAGAAGAACGAATAGTCGCTTGTCGGCCATGACTCCACGACTGACACTATGGCCAAATTCAATATGGCAGCCGCTGGTGTCGCGAAATAAAGTCCCCGCCGATACAAAGTCTCTCCTGAAGCAGAGTCTCCCCCTGGTTAAAACTCTGTAGTGGACGAACATTTTTTAGTAAAAGTTATATACATAACATTATATTTTCTTGTTATATAATCTGGCAACGTAAACTAAACGTTTAGCCTGCTCAGCTTTAAATTTGATGCAACTATAGCCAATTTCAAGCTGCACGGGAGACTTTATTTCGTGGACAGCGAAAATATTCTCTCCCCCACCGAGACTTTATTTTCCGAATATACTTACCGGGGACCGGGGCCAATTTATTCTGGAACAGATCCGAAGAGGGGAATCTGTTTCGAAATAAAGTCCATGGGGAGACTTTTAGGGGGGAGACTATGTCACGCGACACGGCCATTTTTTGGAAAATTCCTATTTTTCTTCTTCTTACAGATCATGTATATACATGCACGAGTAGGTAGTAGGTACTTCTATTGCTACTTATTTCAGGATGTAGAATTAATTTCTGATGTTGTTTTTGTCACCCGAGGTCATCTAGTGCTCAAGAGGTCATGGTCAAGGACATTTAAATTGACTTATTGGATGTGAGAAACTCCCGCGACTCCATTTTGCACATAATATTCGAATAACCGCTGTTAAGATATTATCTATAAGGGCTTTTTTAACGTGCAGTTGTACACAAAATGTGCAGTTCCTAATGGATTAATTTTGTGCAGTTGTAAAAGTAGTTAAGTGCAGTGAAAAGCATTAGAAAAAGGCCATTTCCCTTCGATTCGGAGCAATTTGCCATGGAGGATGGGAAAGGAAAGAAGGAGTTGTGCAGGTCTAAAAATTCCTTAAAAACAGCCCTGTTATCTATTATTGTCTTTCGTGTATTTCTGTTTTAGAGCTTTGGCTATCTGTCCTTGTGTCTTGTCTGACCTAGATACGTGACCTGACCTAGTTTCGGCGGACTTACCCGGAATGACCCGAGTATCTCCTGTTGACGAGTGATGTCTGTGGCGAGAATCATTGATTGTGTCATCGTCAGAATTTCGTTCCTAAGCATTGTAAAGCAAATCACATGCAGAAGCGAATAAGTATTAGGAAGCAGATGAATATTACGCATAGTGTCTTTATTTTCTTATAATAAAAATGCATTACTTAAAACAGGTGTCGAAAACATGGCTCGACAGTTGGTTGCTAAATATTAATTGAAATTTTAAGGCTATGCTTTATACATTTCGAGTTATACAGTTACAGTTATAGCTCACTTAAAACAGGTGTGCATGATCTTTAATTATCATGAGCAGCTATCGATGCTAGAATCAAGGCTAACACATAAAATTCATTATTTTAATTTTAATAGTCTAATGAGGAATTTTCTTGGCAACCTACTTTTATTTACATTACCATTTTATGGAATAACTGCTGTTTCACGACACCGTGTCACAATTAGAATGATTGCACACCTCGTTTCTCTAGGTCTGGGAGTGGCATTGCTACATTATGCGAGAAGTAGTTGCAGTTTAACGTCACTGTGTGGTAACAAAGACCATTAGCGACGCCCCCTACTTTATCCACGTTTGGGACTGGCACTGGCCGAGTGCAACCTGTGGTGGATTTGAATTAGTAAGAAAATGCTACACCATTATATAGCTAACAGAACCTCAATCAGAACCTCAACGCAGCGGAAATTATGTCCCATGCAGGTGCATTTCTATTTAAAGTAGCACTTAAGTTCGATTAAAAGGTGTGCAACTGAACTTACCAAGTGTTTCGGTCGAGGTGTTCAAAGACGCGCGACTCGCGTAGAATCCCAATCATCGCTCGCCAATGATGATTCTCGAGCACAGAAATATTCTACAGAACATGAAAACCAATTTTGATTGATTGATTGATTTTAAACTGTTGAAGATTGTTTTTTCGCTTTATCTCGACCGGGAGCGCCTCTGCAGAACGGTAGATAGATACCTTTAAAGGGCGCTATATAAATTCTGATTGATTGATTGATTGATTAAAGCTTAACATAAATTCTCAGATGTTTCTGTAATCCTCTGGCCGCCATATTGAAGATAATTTTAAACACCCTTTTAAAGTAATTCTTCCGTTTATAAATTTGTCCACACTACTAACGGAGCCATCTCGATCCCAAGCCATGCACTGTAACCATTCAACCACTGTGTATAATAATTGCAATGTGCGAACGCCAGATTTCGATGCCAAGCGCATAGGACCAACTCATTCACGAGTGTTGTTTGTTTGTTTGTATGTGCACTTGTTATAGCGACCCTTCAAGAGACGCTCCCGAATGCAGAGTGGACACTGTATCGGAGTTTCACGGCAAAGCGCTGAGCAATTGTGAGTGAAAGACTTGCCCAAGGTCCTTACACGGCGAGGTGGATTCGAACCTCGAACCTTCTGGCTCCAAGGCAACGACGCCACCATTACACCACCGCGCCCCAGTTACGCTATTGCAGTGCCAGCCTCAAGTAGTGTACAAAGCGGTACGTGATGTTTTGGCGCCGCCGTTTTGGCGCGACCGTTTTGGCGCCGCCGTTTTGGCGCGACCGTTTTGGCGCCGCCGTTTTGGCGCGACCGTTTTGGCGCCGCCGTTTTGGCGCCCATATAAAAATTGATTTCAGCAGCTTATTTTCGGTTCAGTTTACAAATGCATCAGTACGAAGTGTAATATTTATTTTCCAAGTTTCGTTCAGTGGTGTAATAATTAACTGTAATCTGTACTATATACGGGACCGAATGACTACAATAACCTATACCTAACTCTAACCGACCCTCACGACGCCTAACCTGATCCTAACCGACCCTCACGACGCATGTCTTATACATACATTCTTAGCTATTTCGGGCATAACTTTTGAATGGCGTGGAATATCATTACAAAATTTATATCAAAATGTGCGTAAATGAACCTTCTACGATTACCTACAATGTCATAATTTTTAGACTCTAGAACGAGGGTGACAAAAATTCCGGCGCCAAAACGTCCAGCGCCAAAACGGTCGCGCCAAAACGGCGGCGCCAAAACGTCCGGCGCCAAAACGGCGGCGCCAAAACGTCCTGCTTCGTGTACAAAGTGTGCATTGAAGTTCTAATCGCAATTGCGTGAAACTCCGATGCAGTGTCCGCGCTGTTGTCGGTAGCGCTTCTGAGTAGCTATTTTGAATGGTCCGGATCCAGTTTATACACACTTAATGGGCAACGAAATCATATTGCAGATATACTTCTTGTTGCACGGTATCAACTAAAACGCCTATACCGCTATAGTTATAGAGCAAACTGATAACTTAAAAGAGGTGTTTTAATTATGATCGCTCGATTTTCCATCACCGTACGCTTTATTGCATTATATTGTATTTACGCATTTATAAAGCGCCTCTATTAGGGTGAACCGTTCAGAGGCGCTTCCAGTGCGCAATGCCCCGTGAGAAGAGCAGGTTTCAAGAAGAAACAAATCAGAGGAGAGATATTGAAAGACAGAAGGGTAGAGCGAACAGAAGGAGAAAGATCATACAAAAGAGATGGACCAATTGAGACAAATGTTCTCGAGACTGAGCCACAGCAGTTCTAGACCGAGGAATCAGGAGGCATAGAGGTCACCACCCATCGACCACCAGGTTTTCCAGATCAAAATAATGAACATGCACGATCCCATTGGCCAGACGATTAGTGTCGCCCTCCTCCTTTCTCCTGGCTGGCTTGGGACTGGCACTGCCAGAGTGCTAGAAGTCCATTTAGTTGAATGAAAGCAAAAAGATTGTCTTTGTACATTATTCAGAAGAGTTGCATTGCATGGTAAGTCTAAAATTACTCTATATTACAGTGGTTCTTAACCGGTGTTCGACCGAACCCCTGGGGTTCGGTGAGCCAGTGCCAGGGGTTTGGCAGAGGTCCTCTGAAATATTTACATATTCAGTGAAAAATTATCTGCTTTTTTCAACTTTTATTTAATAAAATTTGTTTGAAACCTTATTTTAAATATAAACTGTTCATCCTATTAACCTTAGTTTTGTCTTACTGCACCAGTGCACCGCCCGATAATTAAGACCAGCAGGCATCTTTCTGTGAAGTAATAGGCCTATAAGGTATTACCGATAAGTTATTATGCAATTTTTCTTTGTTTTCTGCAGAAAAAGCATCGTATGACGTACGCTAAAAGCAACTATTACCCTTTTCTTATATACTTATACCACAGAGTATGTCGAGCAAAAAAGAAAAATTATTGTTCAAATTTGAGGGGTTCGGTGAATGGTCATGGATTTCTCTAGGGGTTCGGCTCCCTTGAAAAGGTTAAGAACCACAGTGCTCTATAAGAATGATTTCAGAAGACAACGAAGGTCATGCACTCAAGCCGAGGATTTTCTTTTACTTATAGAGCAAATTATCAAGTTAAAAGAGGTGTGTAAATGAAAGCGCATTGTCTATCACCTTACATTGTAAAGAGATGCTAGAGGATTCGAGGTGGCTATGAGGAACGCCTGGTTGACCCCTGGATGATCAAGGTCATGGCTGGCTGCTGCAACAATGGCCGCCATCTTCTCAAGCGGCCGAAGATGCTGTGAGATCTGAAAATAGAAAACAGGCATCTCTGCTGATAAGGGAGTCCTCTTGGTTCCTTTTGCTCCTACTGCTACCATGAAGAATCGAGCCTTTTCTGTGGCTGGCCCATTGATCTGGAATGGCCTTTCTTTTGAGCTGCGCCTACACCACGGGACTCTACCAGGATCGTTCCTTACTAAACTTAAAACTGTTCTTTTGTGGCGCGCTGGAGTCGGGAGCGCCTCTGAGTAGTTTTTTACTTGAAGGAGCGCTATATAAATGTCCGAATGAATGAATGAATCTATTTTTTACACTTCTGAGTGCACATGCCATCAGTAAATCGCGCAAGGGAAATGACAATTAGAATTACGAGTACAGTGAACTATTTTCCCAGTGGTATAGGTATGGTTTGGTGTGGTGTGGCATTCACGGTAAGGCATGGTATGGGTTGATTTGGTTTGATAAGGCTCTCTATGGATGGTATGCTACTATGTGGTATCCCTTGGCATTGTATGGTGCCATGGAATGGTTTGGTAGAGTTTCCATTGCATGGAATTGTATTGTATTGTATTGTATTGTATTGTATAAAAACATTTATAAAGCGCCTCTACCGTTCAAAGGCGCTCCCAGTGCGCAAGGCCACGAGAGAAGAAATAAGTTTTGAGGGTGAAAATGAGGATTAATTAAGGAATGATAATAATTATTATGGCATGGTAGAGTATGGTACGGTATGAAACGGGATGGTATGTATGACATCGTATTATGCACTAGTATACATGCTAAGATATGGAAAGTTTTGTACGGTATGCTATGTTATGCTGTGATATGGCAGGGTGTGGCGTGGTGCTATACGATATGGTGCAGTATGGTATCGTATGGTAGTGTGTCATCTAGTGATTACCTGTGGTTCTTGTAGGTTGCAGTACATTGCTTGAACGACATCGGCTGCGTGAACGGAATTGTGGTATGGGTTGGAGAAGTAGTAGCCAGACTCAATGAGGGCTGAAAAGAATGATCAGAAAATCAATCAATCAACCAACCAACCAATCAATCAATCAATCAATCAATCAATCAATCGATCAGTCAATCAGTCTGTAAGTCAATCAACCAGCTAGCCAGTAAGTCAATCAATCAATCAATCAATCAATCAATCAATCAATCAGTCTGTAAGTCAATCAACCAGCTAGCCAGTCAGTCAGTCAATCAATCAATCAATCAATCAATCAGTCTGTAAGTCAATCAATCAATCAGATAGCCAGTCAGTCAGTCAATCAATCAATCGATTATTCAACCAACTAATTAATCCATCGTTTGCAAATAAATCATCCAGCTAACAATGATGACGACGACGACGACGATGATGATAATGAAACTGATGGTAATTAAATGAAATTTATGATTAGTGATGGAAGGCTGGAGCAAAGCATGACCATCATTATCGTTCTCATATTTTCTCAAGCAGAAGACATCTGATCCATGTAGTTCAATGATCAAAAAAATGATCCAAAGATATAATTGATCCAGATTATGCAATGATCTTTTGATTATTTGATCGATTTGATCGAAAGATGATCGTAACAAGACACCTCATGAGTCTTTTATTCATTTTATTTATTTATTTTATTAATTAATTAATTTAGTTATTTATTCATTTATTCTTTTATTCATTTATTTATTTATTAAAGATGGTCATCGTACCAAGACACTACATGAGTCGTTTATTTATTCATTTTATTTATTTATTTATTTATATTATTAATTTATTAATTTATTTATTAAAGATGATCATCGTACCGAGACACCTCATGAGTCGTTTATTCATTTATTTATTTATTTATTTTACTAATTAATTAAATAATTTATTTATTTATTAAAGATGATCATCGTACCGAGCCACTTCATGAGTCGTTTATTTATTTATTTATTAATTAATTAATTAATTAATTAATTTATTTATTTATTTATTTATTTATTTATTAAAGCTGATCATCGTACCGAGACACCTCATGAGTCTGACGACGTCGAGTTGAAAGACTTCGATAAATCCACATTTGTAGAAGAGTTGAAGTGTCATGTGAAATAGGCTACGGCCTACAACAGACATGTTAAACGGATGCTGTATTAACATGAGAGAAAGAGAGAGATAGATAGATAGACAGAGACAGAGAGACAAAGAGACAGAGAGACAGAAAGACAAAGAGACAGACAGGCAGATAGACACACAGAGACAGATGCAGACACACAGACATGTGCAGACACTCAGACAGACATAGACAGAGACAGAGACATACAGACAGATACAGACATATAGACAGAGACAGACAAAGAAATACAGACAGACAGACAGACAGACAGACAGACAGACAGACAGACAGACAGACAGACAGACAGACAGACAGACAGACAGACACACAGATACAGATAGACGTACACACAAAGACAGATACACAGACAGATACAGACACACATACACACACATACAAGGAAGCGTACAGTCATGCAGATAAACATATAAAAACAGACCTACAGGCTGAATGGAGGAGATACATCAGTAAAGAATGTAAGCAAATTAATACTTGCATGCATGCATGCATACAGGCATAGATACATACAGACCAACATACAGACACACAAAGATGCACAAAGACTTACAACGGACAGAGAAGCAAGCAGAACGAAGGTATACTGGAAGAGTGTCTATAAAAACGTGGTAAGTGGGGTATGGTTTGGTAGGTAAGTACCTAACGCTGAACTTACCATTGGTGAGCAAGTCTAGAGTGAACACATTGAAGTTCCAGTCATCAACGGAGGAAAGATGCTTCTGAAAACATGAAGAAGACATGTGCACGTTCAGATCCATTTCTATCCAAATCCAATCTCATGTCATCATACTATGGGATGGAGGAACGGTTGGTTACATAGCGGAGATGAACTGCTCGAGGCGAGTTCAGACACCTTTTAAACGTGGTTAACAAATACTATATAAAGATGTCACGCGATGGGGAATTAATTAGTTGAATACACTTTGTTTGTATGTGCACTTGTTATAGCGCCCCTTAAAGCTCTACCACTCAGAGGCGTTCCCGAATGCAGAGTGGACACTGCATCGGAGTTTCACGTTGAAGCGCTGAGCAATTGTGAGCGAAGGACTTGCCCAAGGTCCTTACGTGGCGAGATGGATTCGAACCTCAAACCTTCCGGCTCCAGGGCAACGACGCCACCACTACACCACCGCGAGGGAGGAACGAAGAGATGGAAAGATTAATGGTTGGATAGAAGGAAATAGAAGTCAGCGGTAAGTCGAAGGTAACTAAAAGGTAAGTCAAAGATTGTGAAATGAGACCATCATCGTTTAGCCACGTACAGCACCAAATGTATCTCAAGGATCTCATTTGGAATTTTGACACCTTTTATAATGTTTAAACTTTTCAATAAAAAATTTAACTTCAAGACTTTTCTCTAGATGTAGATAAACAACGTTTAATAAATAACTATCGTTCTTATTTTAAACTGACAAGGCTCTCATTTGGACACCTTTCAAATGTCTGAACATTTTAATATAAATTAAAATTTTAAAACAGCTTTCAGATG
>OX243822.1:2760055-2775055 GCA_945859605.1 Lumbricus rubellus
GAGCTGAGCAATAATAAATCACACAGAAACGGAGACAGTGCTGTTATAACGGACCATTTATAGTGTCACAGTATTGGCCGACAGGTGGCCGATTAAAATATACGCTTCCCCTCTCACTACAAAAATCGATCAGCCAATGCAACATTTCAGCCAATGCGTATAGAACTATAGATAAACATGGCCTGTATAAAGTTTGTATACGGGAGTGTGTCAGACACTCGTCCACGGCGAAAAAGGCTTTTAAGATCATCGTTCTATTAATATACTTGCTTCAGTGCAGTAGTTTTGCCGATGTATGGCCACGATGGAATCATAAAAATCAGTAGATCAAACTCTTATATATAGCACAGTTCAATATTGTTTTAAGGGTTTCCAACGACAATGCTGTTATAGTCTAGGCTTGGAATTTCAAAAGTGCTCTAGAAATCACTGTTAGAAGCAAATCATGTAACAATTTGCTAACCAGTGTTTCTAGACTAATTCGACCCTCCTGAAAACGAAAATCGCGGTTAGCAAGCTGGATTTTTGGCGGTTTCACGGGAAAACAAGATGGCGGACAAAATGGCTTCCAATTGCTTAAAATGACTAAAAGTAAAGTATTGTATGTGATAGGAACACGGTTTTAGACTCTAAATTAAGACTATAGGGTTCAAGGAATGCAATGGAATCATAGACGTATATATGGGGCACGGCCAAAAATCAAAATGGCGGACAAAATGGCGTCCAGAATCTTAAATGGCCATAAATGAAGTTATATATGCAATAGAAACATGATTTCAGAGTCTAAATCAACATTTTCAAGGTCAATGAATGCGATGAAACCACGGTCACATATGTAGCACTGCACAAAAACCAAAATGGCGGACAAAATGGCGTCTAGAATCTTAAATGGCCATAAATGAAGTTATATATGCAATAGAAACATGATTTCAGAGTCTAAATCAACATTTTCGAGGTCAAGGATTGCGATGGAACCAAGGTCACATATGTAGCACTGCACGAAAACCAAAATGGCGGACAAAATGGCGGCCAGGATCTTAGAATGGCTATTGGTGAAGTCAGTGGTGCAATGGAATCATGATTTCATGGTCTAAGGCAACATGCTCGAGGTCAAAGAATGCGATGGAACCAATGTCACATAGGTAGCACTGCAAGGAAACCAAAGTAGTGGACAAAATGGCGGCCGGATCATTGAATTGGCCATTAGTGAAATTCTGTATCTGATGGAACATGATTCCAGAATGTAAATGAAAATTTTCAGAGTCAAGGAATGTGATTTTATTAAGGGAACGTAATATATTATGTGGCACTGCCAGAAACCAAAAACCAAAATGGTGGACAAAATCTTTGACTAGCTATAAATGTATTGAATGTATGTGGTAGAGAGATGATTTCAGATTGTACTAGTGTATTCTTGGTCGAATAATACCAAGAAAGTCATATTCTGTAATTTATAACCATTAAGCTTAATGCAGTGAGATTATCTAGTGGAAATATTTTAGTGGTTTATGATTGCACTGCACTTTAACTATTGCTGGCGCAATATTAATGCTTAAATGTTTCATGACTTGTCCCATCAATTGTTCCAATGTTTCATGACTTGACTGCTGTACATGTAAAGTAGAGTTATCTCAGGCATTATTGCTGCATGCTCATGCAACTGTACCTAAGTGTACATGGCAAGATCACACTTCGATAGCAACAGAGCTCTATGCTATATGCTTGTTAACTTTGCATGATCTGCAGTAAACAAACTGTATAACGTGACTGTGGCGCAGGAAAAATGCGACTACACATCTGACCCGGCAGTAGGCAACACCTTTACTTTTTTAACGGAACCACCACTCCACCAGCAACAGCTACGTCTATATACGAGGCTATAATCTCTAAATGTCCAAATGTGGCTGTTGAGAGCTGAATGGACAGGAATGAAGCTAGATCAGCTTTGCTTTCGGGCATGCTAAAACATTCAGTCAATTTTCCGACAACTGACTTGAACTGAGTACCGCTATTTCAAGACTCTATACAGTGACGAAGTTGTGGTCATAGTCACCATTTGAAGCCTTCATCGGAAGAACCACTAGAGTCCATTTTTGACATTTTTTAGTTATCTGTGTCCTGCCATTCTTAATGCTATAGGGCATGTATTGACAAGTTCCTTTTTCAGAAAACTAACGTCAGTCCAAAGTTATAATGAAAATAAAATATAGTGTTCATGCAATAACCACGGAAGTCCATGGACTTCAGTGGTTCTTCCATGAATTCACATGTAGGCCTATGTATGTATGCAAGCATGCATGATTGCATGTACGTATGTATGTATGTATGTATTTACGCATGTATGCATGCATGTATGTATGTATGCTGCAGTATGCATGCATGTATGTATGTTTGGCGCTGAAGCATCTGCACTATACCATCATGACTCTAAATAATCCTGTCTTAGAACGGAAATCTTACACTGACGATGAAAATACCACATATTGGCATTAAGTTACTCACAACACAAGGACAATCCACTAAAATAAAGCGTCACCTTATAAAATTTTATTCATTTTTAATTGGTTATATTATTTTGCTACTGAAAAGCAACTTTGAAATTATCATTATAGGACAATTCTTGAATATCCTGTATACACACTGACAACTTGGGGAAAAAATGTCCTAAAAATTGCCATGTACAGCATGTTAAAAAATCTGTATGTGGCGCCACCTAGCTGGTTAGCCAATATAATTTTAACATGTTACAGAGACAACACATATCAACACATGTGCCAAATGTTATTTCCATATTTTCATAGGTGAAGTACTTGTAGACTTACAAAGTTTATTTTGTGAATATCTCAAAATCGTAAAAATGGACTCTAGTGGTTCTTCCGATCAAGGCTTCATTTCTGTATGGTTCCACTTTTCTTATAAGCAATGTCCAGGTCCAGTGCCTCTCCAAGACAACAATTTTTGACCCTCTTGTAGCCAATCAAAAGTACCTTTACACGGGCAACCATATTGTATCTGCCAGATCACCAAATGTCTTCACCTTTGGAGGGTCCCTATTCCTTGTACCATTGCTTATCCATCAGTAATTTATCTTGAATGGGTCCTGTGAATTGCGATTTATTGGGCATATCGCAAAATTTGATCATGTCTCATATTATATGGTAGCCTATGCAGATGTCTCCGCTTCTCGCAGCGTATTGCCTCTGTGTTGGTTAGGCGGTGCTTTGAGGGACTAGCCCCACTATATCTGCACGAACTCTACTTTCCAACTCGGGTGTCTAGCGTTGATTCACACCTTTTCACAGCGCTTATTGTCCATGGGTAACTCCACGCCGTTCCTTAGGAATCTAAAAACTGTGCTTATATAGTCGTGGTTAGGTCGGGAGTGATACCGCGAGTAGCCTACCTTAAAGAGGCCATGCATAAAATATATTATAAATAAATAAATGCTATGCCTCTGTTAAAAAGTTGCTGACTGGACAAGTTACTTTTCAGAAAGCGTCCAATGCCATTGGTTTCAAGCGAAGCTCATGGCACGATATTGATGCCTGGTCTATGGGATAATCAGCTTGATACGGTATGATAAGGTGCTGCATGATACCTTCGTCGGTGTTCTTTTGCAGAACGCTCCTTGGTTTAAGACTTGCTGAGGGAATTAATGATCATGTGATAAATAGAATGACCATATCTGGCCAAATAAAGGAACATTGCAGATAAATTCCACAGCACAGTCCCAGAAGCCATCTCGCAAAACCTGACAACAAAAAATTGACATCACATTCCGATTGCACACATGACTTCACTCGGAGCCATTTTAGGATACTGGCCGCCATTTTGTCCGCCATTTTAGTCTTTGTGCAGTGTTACATATGTGACATTGGTTCCATCATATTCCTTGACCTCGAAAATGTTGACTTAGGCTCTGAAATCATGATTCTATTGTACACACGACTTCACCTATAGCCATTTTAAGATTTTGGCCGCCATTTTGGCCGCCATTTTGGTTTTCGTGCAGTGCTACATATGTGACCATGGTTCCATCGCATTCCTTGACCTTGAAAATGTTGATTTAGACTCTGGAATCATGTTTCTATTGCATATATAACTTTATTTATGGCCATTTAAGATTCTAGACGCCATTTTGTCCGCCATTTTGATTTTTTTGCCGTGCCACATATATGTCTGTGATTCCATTGCATTCCTTGAACCCTATAGTCTTAATGTAGAGTCTAAAACCGTGTTCCTATCACATACAATACTTTACTTTTAGTAATTTTAAGCAATTGGAAGCCATTTTGTCCGCCATCTTGTTTCCCGTGAAACCGCCAAAAATCCAGCTTGCTAACCGCGATTTTCGTTTTCAGGAGGGTCGAATTAGTCTAGAAACACTGGTTAGCAAATTGTTACATGATTTGCTTCTAACAGTGTAATTTTCAGATTCCAAGCCTAGACTATTATGCTTGAAAGAGGTGTGTAATTACTCTGTCTCTGTCTCTCTCCACTCTGTTCCTGTCCGTCTGTCTGTCTCTGTCTTTGTCTGTCTGTCTGTCTGTCTGTCTGTCTGTCTCTCTCGCTCGCTCGCAGGAGCGCTATATAAAATCTCGAAATGAATCAATTAACAATTTCCTGAGGAACGTTTCTGCTTCTTTGTTTGTTAACAATACTTAGAATAATTATTGTATCTGATATAATATTTATCGGAATTCGTACAAAGTTCACAAGTGTCGACAGTGCAGCCAAAAGAGAGAACAATAGTGATGATGCTGAACGATTTTAATAATTTTTGTTTGTAAGTTTGTATGTGCACTTGCTATAGCGCCCCTTCAATTTCTCTCCATTCAGAGGCGCTCCCGAATGCAGAGCGGACACTGCATCGGAGTTTCACGCCGAAGCACTGAGCAATTGTGAGTGAAGGACTTGTCCAAGGTCCTTACGCGGCAAGGTGGATTCGAACCTCAAACCTTCCGGCTCCAAGGCATCGACGCCACCGCTACACCACCACGCCCCACAATGCAATGTCTTGCTCAAGGTTTCCACAAAATAACCCATGGGCAATTAACGTCTCAGTGGAGTACGATTCTTCACCACGCAACCAAACAGATTTTAAAAATGTTTATTCAGGTAGATAATTCTATTTGTATTCTTTAAAGTCCACATTGCTCGCCAAAGCATGATAGCTGATGCGTTGCAAGACTATAAATATATATAAATGTTGACAACCGTTTTAAAGCCCAAACTCGGTAGGCTTGGTTTCTCCATAAACCAGTCACGTGACTAGGCGTGTCTATGTAGAGATGTGCTTGTCAATCAGCCTATGCTTCAAGTTTGCCCGAGTGGCAGGTGCCCAAGATCATTTCACTCGCTAAACATGCCGAGCTGCCCGGTTCCTCAGAGATTATTCATATGCAAATTATCTACGTATATCTTGTTGGCCATTCAAGGTCTCTTCCCACTCACCTGTGTCTTTACCACGTCCTATAGGTCGTACAAGTGATCTTTCCACTCACCGGTGTCTGTAGGCCTACCTCAGCCTAGATTCTACAAGTGTTCCTTTGTTTGTTTATATATATATATATATATATATATATATATATATATACATGTATATATAATACATGTACATGTAAATAATCATTATACCATATCGTCCTTCCTAATCGGCCAGGGCTGTTTATATTTCAGTATCTCAACCTGGTCAGCTATACATAATTATGATAGTTCCTTGCATGGTAACATATCGTATCTTGCATTAATATTAGTCTCAATAGGCTTTTCTTTTTGACGGGCCTGGGTCGGGAGCGCGTCTGAGTAGATTCCTTGAAGGGACGCTATTCAAATTGCATAGATAGATAGATAAAGCTCTAGCTGGTGCCTAGATGGTGAATTGGGAAGAGAACGAGTCTGAAGTTATGCCTCAAGGGAGGGGGAGGGAAGAATCTAGGTCAACTGTACACCAACTTATATGTATACATGTTTGTATAGCTATTTAGACTACTCTGAATGTGTGCCATGGTTATGGCGTGTGTGCAGAATGTATGTGTTCATTCGTTAATTTCTATAGCACCTGAGTATTTTTTAGGAAAACCCTGGAATTCAATTGCAAGTGCAGCGAGGTCAAGTTTAGCAATCTGTTGCATAGCAAAAATAAATTTAGTCATATTATGTATAGGCCTATATAGTATATACTATAGGTCTACTATACTATACCATGCCATATGCTATAGACCTACTATACTGTACTATACTATACTATATTATACTATAATATACTATAATATACTATATTATACTACACTATACTATACTACAATACAATACACTAGACTATAGACTACACTATATATTAGCTAGTTCCTGTATACCTGCGTATACACAAGCCAGATAAGCTGGTGGACAGTTGGCCTAGATTATGCCCGGTGTCTAGCTATACCAATAACAACGGTCAGAGGAATGAACCTAATACCTATACCTGTCAGCCAAACAATGGAGCAGCAGATGTGCATGGTCATTGCAGTAAACACGCGATTGAATTCATTGTGGTGTGGGAGTAGTAGTACGAAGCTGGAGCTGAAGGGGTTGAACAATGCTATTATAGTGTATGTTCATTATCATAGCAATAGGCACCACTTTCTTATTTGGAGGGGTTTCAGTTTCCTTTACACACTGGCAGCTTCAATTGCAATGGGCTCATGCCTATCTAATGCAACGTAATATAAATATGTAACGTAATACAAACAGCTTCAATTCAAACAGCTTTGGTTGATTGTAATGCAAGAATGATACAAGTTTGTCTACGGGTGATTATATAAATGTATCTATATATATATAAATGTATATATAATTATACATTATACAATACATATAGTCTTAGTTGAAAATATATATTGAGTGCCTCTGATTAGATTGTACTGTGAGAGGCGCTTTATAAATGAAAAATAGTATAGTATACCTAGGACTCAACGCAAGCCAGATAAGCGGGTGGACAGTTGGCCTAGATTCTGCCCGGTGTCTAGCTATACCAATAGTACAGTATAGTAGGTCTATAGCATATGGCATGGTATAATATAGTAGACCTATAGTATATACTATATAGGCCTGTACATAATATGACTAAATTTATTTTGCTATGCAACAGATTGCTAAACTTGACCTCGCTGCACTTGCAATTGAATTCCAGGGTTTTCCTAAAAATACTCAGGTGCTATAGAAATTAACGAATGAACACATACATTCTGCACACATTCAGAGTAGTCTAAATAGCCTACAAACATGTATACATATAAGTTGGTGTACAGTCGACCTAGATTCTTCCCTCCCCCTCCCTTGAGGCATAACTTCAGACTCGTTCTCTTCCCAATTCACCATCTAGGCACCAGCTAGAGCTTTATCTATCTATCTATGCAATTTGAATAGCGTCCCTTCAAGGAACCTACTCAGACGCGCTCCCGACCCAGGCCCGTCAAAAAGAAAAGCCTATTGAGATGAATATTAATGCAAGATACGATATGTTACCATGCAAGGAACTATCATAATTATGTATAGCTGACCAGGTTGAGATACTGAAATATAAACAGCCCTGGCCGATTAGGAAGGACGATATGGTATAATGATTATTTACATGTATTATATACATATATGATATATATAAACAAAGGAACACTTGTAGAATCTAGGCTGAGGTAGGCCTACAGACACCGGTGAGTGGAAAGATCACTTGTACGACCTATAGGACGTGGTAAAGACACAGGTGAGTGGGAAGAGACCTTGAATGGCCAACAAGGTATACGTAGATAATTTGCATATGAATAATCTCTGAGGAACCGGGCAGCTCGGCATGTTTAGCGAGTGAAATGATCTTGGGCACCTGCCACTCGGGCAAACTTGAAGCATAGGCTGATTGACAAGCACATCTCTACATAGACACGCCTAGTCACGTGACTGGTTTCTCCATAAACCGCCGGATCGAGGTTGGCCTTTAAGGGTGTCTAAGGAAAGCGCTTGCACCAATTGACCCGGTGAAAATACTACGTAGCAGGACCTGGTGTCATTTCTTAACCCTCGGGCTACCAAGGGGGGGTGGTATCCACCCCCCTAGGTTTTTCCCAAATAAAACTTTTTTCGTTAGGAATAAAATTTTGACGTTTTAGGTGGCTGTAGAGGATTCATTTGCACACATTTTGAGCTAAAATGTGTGATGATATACCATACCATTCAAAGTTACACTCGATATACCCGAGGCACCAGGGGGGGGGGTGGATACCACCCCCCCCTTAGATTATCGGCTGTATCTTATCCGTCCTTTGACATGAAGAGACACCAATTACACCATTCTGTAGAGGGAATGTGGGGCTACATTGTGGTGGTCACGGAGTTGTCATTTGACAACCGGAAGTGCTCAAAATAAATTAAAATATATAAAAAGGTGTTTTATTTTCATAAAATTTTCATGTTGTTTCTATTAAAAATTATTCATAATTTATTTTTTAAGAAAAATAAATTATGTCATTCTATAGAGGGCAATTAGGGCTATTTAGTGATACCAAATAATTTGACATTTGATGACCGTAAGTGCTGAAAATAAATTTAAATGTGTGAAATTGTTGGGTTTTTTTACAACGCAAACCGATAAGTCTGCGTAAACGTTTTTCAGCATGTTTTACGTGTTTTTTCTCTTTTTATTGTAACTAAAACTAACTTATTACTAGTTTTTATAGTTGAATATTGGACTTTATTATATGTAACCTATTTTAAATTAAATAAATTATGTTAAAAACACACAGAATCTAATATTTTGCTTATGCGAAAGTATACATTTTGTGGAATCGACGGGTGCCTACGGTAAAAAATTCATAACTTTGGGGAGCTTTCATATATTTTAAACCTAAATATACCATTTTGTGCAGAAATGAATGCTGAATCCATAGGTGTATTACAAGTTATGATATCTCAAACCAAACCCAAAATCCAGGGGGGGGTGGTAACCACCCCCCCCTTGGTAGTCAGTGTTACAAAAAAAGCTTGGTAGCCTGAGGGTTAAAATAGGGGTATACATGTATACGTGGTGACTTGGAAAGCCCTTTCATATATCACTTGGCAAACTCTAATCATAACAGGTCAATTATTAGCATACAGCCTTGATTTTCCTATTTTCATCATCAAAATTATAACTACATGCATAATCGCGGTGTGAGGAGGTTTTAAAATTCACTTGATTTGCAGAATCATTTCATATCGAAATGATGACTTTCAAATGTCAACCTTTATTCTCAAATTCGTTAGTTTTAATACATGTCTGCAGCAGGTTCGATATAAAAAATAACGGATACATAGATGTATGACAGGATGAATGAACTAATTAATAGATTAGGTTGGGTTAAATTGGCATCGGAATTCAGATTCACGAACATATTGTATTGTATTGTATAAAAAATTTATAAAGCGCCTCTACTAACCGTTCAGAGGCGATCCCAGTGCGCAAGGCCACGAAAGAAGAAATAAGTTTTGAGAAAAGAAAACGAGGAGGAGGGGTTACCAGTTAGGAGTTGAGACCGAGTAGATGGAGACAGAGTATTCCAAATAGAGGAGCCAATTGATGTGAAGGATCGGGACTGAGCCATAGTCGTTCTAGCAGGAGGAACTAAAAGATCAAAACTATTTGAAGAGCGGAATGGGCGATGTGACGAAGCTGAAAGAGGGCGGTGAATTTCATTTGCTAGATATCTCGGGGCAAGACTCCGTTGTGATTTGATATAAAGATATTATATGCGATTATCATGCGTTTTTTCAGATATGGTATTATTCAACTGCGTTTTAAGGGTGTCTTAAGACAGCGCTCGTACAAATCGACCGCATGGATGAATCCCCGGTTTAGCGACATCTCGTGGCAAGGTGAGTTATTGATTTTAAGATAAATCATTTTTGCATAATAATTTTATCACTGTTCTGGGCTAGTGATTTGTCAGTTTTCTTCTTCTTAACCTGAACAATGTTTTATATTGCCGTTCCCACACTTATATAGAAACTATTGCCAACATTTTAAAGGTGTTTACGGGCTGCGATCTACCAAATCGTCCATCGCGTCGCTAGCCTCGCCGGGTCGCCGCAGTAACTGGGTCGGGTCGTCCACAGAACCCGTAGAATATCTGGGTCAGTGCGAGAGGGGGGGGTGACGAAATCTCCTTCCTCGAACGAAGAAAAAAAACAAATCGTAATATTCTAGGCGAGATTTTATTGATTGATCGTAACGGACACACGCGCGATCGCCGAACGCCCCCATGATCAATAAAATGGCGGCCATGGTACAGAACAACGGTGGCAGCTTAGCAGTGTAACCGTCTCAGAGCGGCATCTAGGCACGCCTGCTTAGAGTTGATGTGGGCTATTGTATTCGCGCCTGCGTGCACGTCGGTGTGGTGACAAATAAGTGAGTGCAGAATCTGTTCCTACTGCATCCACTTTTGACGCAATTGGAATTCGTAGCAAACTGTTTAATAGAATGGCTGAAAATTGTTCATATCATTACACACCTCTTTCAAAGTTAATCATCAGCTCATAAGTAACAATTGCTTTCAAAACAAATTGGTGCAACATGCATAATCTAGGCCTTCTAGGGCTCTAGGCGACAAATTTCAGAAGTATCCATCCATTCTGTACTCCTAGAAAACATATGTTATCTGAAGTAAAGAATGTATACATAGAGAAGAGGCCTAAATGTGTTTAGCCCAAGGGTGATGGACCATACACAAAGAAACATACGCACACACGCACGCATACGCACGCACACACACACACCCACACACACAAACGCGTACACACGCAGGCTATATCATAGGAGCGGTGGTAACTGCTCAGAGTATAATTTCTGTCAATGGCACGGATCTTTGTTGCCATAGGATGTCGTTATACGCTACATTATAAGGTGTTTCTAGGAAAAGTTCAAAGCACATAGTTAAAGAGAAGCGAATTTTGAAGTAGCCGTAATCAAACTCTGATTTAAAACGGATATTTATCATACTTGAAACAAATCTGTCTGCAATCAATGCATACGTCACATGACCGAAACCGCAACGACAAATCGCATCGAGTGCAGCTCTATCGTGAGAAACAAATTTTCTGTGCGTCTCCACAGCCAATCACAGCATAGTCCGGAACAAGTTTTTACACGGTTCCGATTTCGCATGACGCCTGGCCTTGTAAGCGTTGCTAAACCCATCCGGGTCTTTGCCATACAATACACATCACAGTCTGTATCTGTTATTCACCAAGGTTCTTTGAATCTTGGTTATTCACAGACTTGCATTGTGTAAATCGCGGCCTACGTGCCACATGTGTTAACGTGATTGAAGATCCGTATAATCTAATCATCCGCCAATCAAAATGAAGTTAACTAGGTCATCGCTTGGCCAATGACCTTCCGCCAATGAAAGGAGTGACGCAACTGAATATACCGCTAAGTAGGTCAAGGCGTTCAAAATCAACCAATGAGAGAAGACCCTGAATGGGATGATCTTCCGCCAATGAAAGAAACGATGTATTGTATCAACTATCAAGCAGGTCACGTGGTCCGAGGTCAACCAAAGAAAATAATTAATGCATGACGTAAGTAAATAGATAATTAAATAGGTCAGTGAACCATTAAATAGTTCAGAAATATACATTGTACAAAATTAATAAGATATCAATTATTGTAGGTGCTGAAACAAAACTTTGCGAACGATAAAACCTAACATAAAATATGACAGACATTGGCCCAAATACCAGAGTCACGATTAAGTAGGCCACATCAACAAAAGTTTATCGAAGAGAAAAGCTTCCAACACTTTGGAACACAGATTTTAAGTAGGTCGCGACAGGCCATAGAATACGTCACAGAAAGTAAGAATGGCCTAGAATTTCAAACAAAAAACCGTGACGCAAGAGACGATACCATTAATCAGGTCAGGGTGGCACAGCTTCGTTGAACCGGTGAATATAAATAAACACGTGACAGAGGGGCGATTATAATCAAATAGGTCACCGTGCATACCATCTACCGACCTAGTTAAGTTCATGCATATTCATTAAGAACTTTCAAAGCGTCAAAACAAAGCAGGTGATTGGGTAAAACTAGGTCACGATTAAGTAGGCCACATCAACAAAAGTTTGCCGAAGAAAAAAATGCTTCCAACACTTTGTGACACTGGTTTTAAATAGGTCACGACAAATCGACTTGACCTAGTTATCGAAGAGTGTGATAGACGCGCGCGCGGCCAAGGAGAAACTGGGTCAGGGCAAGACACTTCGACCTGACCCTGAAAGAAGTCACTTGAGAGTCTCCTTATCTCTCTATGACGTCCGCGCATTATGCGAGTACTTTGGACGACTAAGGGTTGTTTTGTACTGAATGCCGTCAGCGTCTGACAAAACGTTATCGAGCACACAAGAACATGGAAGACAGATACGGACAGAAACATGCAGACACAGGCAGACAGACGGACAGACAGACGAGCAGTCAAACAGACAGTTACTCAGTTAGGCAGATAGACAGGCAGACACAGACACACACACACATACACACACATACGCATGCGCACACACGCACTCACGCGCGCACGTACACACGCACACACAGGCTACCCATACAATGAACTGTAGTAGAACTGGCCTAGTTAGCAACACCGGTAAGCGAGAGCGGCATACGTCTGTTGGTTTTCCATGGACTGCGGTTCAAGCCCCGGGCTGGGAGTTGACATTCAGAGATATAGATATCTCGGGCTAGCATGTGTGGGACGCAGGGGTGCAAGCTGCTGCGGAGCGACCTTGGGCAAGTTGCTTACCCATCATTGTCTGTGGGGAAGGCAACGGGAAACCACCTCACTCATCTCATCCCTAGAGGTGTAAAGCCAATGAACCTGCCTTCGGGCAGAAAACCATCATCATCATCATCATCATCATCATCATCATCATCATCATCATCATCATCATCATCATCATCAGAACCGAAACCATAGGACACCTCTTTCAAGTGTAAATTCGATTCATAAATAAAAACATGCGCTCAATGAATGTAATAGGTAGAAATTTTAGGTTCGAGACCACGTTGGGCGGATACGCATTGTAGGTTGTCTGTTCTTTTAGTAGACATTTAATATGACATTGTGTATTCTGTGATCTCCATTCTTGTGAATTGTACTGCATAATTGTACACTGTAACCGGTTTCGGTCTGTCAACAAGATTGTTGATTAAACGAAAATTATTGTTCCTTCATTCATTCATTCATTCGGACATTATTTTATATAGCGCTCCTTCAAGTAGAAAAAACTACTCAGAGGCGCTCCCGACTCCAGCGCGCCCAGAAAGAACAGTTTTAAGTTTGTATCATCATCATCATCATCATCATCGTCGTCGTCGTCGTCGTCGCCGCCGCCACCCCCACCGCAATGCATGGACATCAGGTCTGTACGTTCATAATGGACTATATGAAGGAAGAAACCCAACCAATTGGTGAGCTGGATTCTTTATGGAATGATGAAAAGTTGGGAACCACAGAATCATCGACGCCATTATAATCACGCATTTATTTAGCGCTGTAACATAATGGCCAAGCATCAGTCGATGGCGCTGAACAAGTATGAAGATGAGGTTCTGATGAAAGTTCCCACACAGATATAAGAAAGAGCACAATTAATAATTATATTGAACCCGTTAGTCTTCACGTCAAACGACTACGGCTCGTATAAGAAACCAGATTCAGTTAGTCGTTATTTGACTTTTAAATTCGCAATAACACCACAACAATGATGATTTAGGTCACCCTCCTGCTTCACCCAGGCTTTTGACTGGCAATGCCACAATTAGATTATTAGCGGAGTTATTGCGAAACGACTATGCGATTTTTATTACCACCAATTAATCATTATCAATAAATGCATGATTTTAGAAACTATTATAGATTCGATTAAAAGCATTTTAAAGGTGTCGACAGTGATCAATCTAAGAAATAATGCTCTATTAGGACTAGTAGTATTAATTTCATTTCAAGGACACTGTGCGATAAAAGTTATTATCATTAGCGTCGCTATACTCCGTTATCCAGTGTATAATATACATGCAGCGAGGAACTTCTTAAATTCTCTATTGTACATTATCATATTTGAAGCATAGGTTGACGAGTTTTAATGTGTCTACTATAATTGAAAATTACAACGAAAATAAAGATAATTTTTTTTATTTCCTACACTTATATAACGTACGGTAATAGCTTTATAAAGGTTTGCACAAAGACAGCTCGAACCGAATTCTATTAACTTTCACAATTGGCAAACACCCGTTGTGCTTTGAGTTCCACTGTTATAATATGACGCATGCAGCAATAAATATTATGGCTTCAGAATATCGTCCCACAAATGCGGAGGTTATAACATATCCATTAGAGCCCGCACTGAGACATCACTTTCCTGGTATCGGCATACGAGGAAACCTTTGGACTGCACAGTGATGACAATTTATATGGCGCCGTAACTTTACCATACCGCTGCAAGGCCGCCTCACAAACAGATTACTGCGGCGGGATAAGCCATAGCAAATAAATATCAAAATTAATATCATCACGTGTGTACGTGATTGTGTGTGTTTGTGTGTGTTTGTGTGTGTGCGCGTGTTTGTTTGTGTGCTTGTGTGTGTGTGTTTGTGTGTGTGTGTGTTTGTGTGTGTTCGTGTGTTTGTGTGTGTGTGTGTGTTTGTGTGTGTGTGTTCGTGTGTTTGTGTGTGTGTGTTTGTGTGTGTGTGTGCGCGCGTGTGTGCGTGTGTGTGTGTGTACACGTGTGTGTGTGCTTGTGTGTGTGTGTGTGTGTGTGTGTGTGTGTACACACGTGTGTTTGTGTGTGTGTTTGTGTGTGTGTGTGTGCGCGTGTGTGCGCGTGTGTGTGCGTCTGTGTGTGTGTTCTTTTTATCTGCAGTTCCTCAATCATTCAATAATAACAATAGCCCAGATTCCGGCTGTTGACAAATTAGCAACAACTTAG
>OX243822.1:2782555-2785055 GCA_945859605.1 Lumbricus rubellus
TCCGTCTGCCATCTAAGTGATAACACGGTTTGGACACTATACACAATCTGTACAGTGTACATGTGGTCGCAGGTTCTGCTCCTGTATGTATGTGCACTTGTTATAGCGCCCCATCAAGCTCTCTCTAATCAGAGGCGCTCCCGAATGCAGAGCAGACACTGCATCGGAGTTTCACGCCGAAGCGCTGAGCAATTGTGAGTGAAGGACTTGCCCAAGGTCCTTACGCAGCTAGGTGGATTCGAACATTGAACCTTCCAGTTCCAAGGCAACGACGCCACCACTACACCACCGCGCCCCACTCCTGGTTATACATATAGCAGAACGATACGATGGCCCATCATATTGCTTTGTATTGTAATTAGCAATGTTGTATTTTATTGTGTTGTAGTTACATGTATCATTGTATTTGTTGTATTGCTTTTGCATAGCTATTGCAGTGTATTGTCTTGTCTCGCATTGCATTGTATTGTACATGTACTCTATCGTATTGTATAATTGTCTTGCATTGCATTATGCTTTACTCTGCATTCGTGTTGTATAATTTCATTGTTTGTATTGTATTATGAGCATTTGTAATGCACCTTTAATTCGGCATTAAAGGGTTAAATGGGTGAACCTTTTAAAAATGTCATGACTGTGTCCGATCGCCTTCTCCGATTACCCTCTCTTTATATTCTCTCTTTTCCTTTCTCCTCCTCCTCTCTCCTCCTTGTCCTCCTCCTTTTTGTCCTCCTCCTAGTCCTCTTCCTCATCCTTCTGGTTCTTCTTCTTCTTCTTCTTCTTCTTCTCCTCCAACTCCTCCTCTTCCCCTCATCTTCCTCCTCCTTCTCCTCTTCCTCCTCCTTCTCCTCCTCTTCTTTCCTCTTCTCGTGATTCTCTTTCTCTTACTCCTCCTCCCTCTCTCTTCCTCCTCGTCCTCCTCCTCGTCCTCTTCCTCCTCCTTGCTCATTCCTCCATACATCACGGCCTTGAGAGAAGAGGCAGGCGCTGAGAAGAGCGAAGGAAGAAGATATAGACGATTGTAAACAGACTTGCGGAGGCGGCTGGTATTATAATCGCACGCATATGGCAAAGCATTTGAACATCTGCTTGTAATGTTTTTACCTGTCCAAGTCTCATACCTGTGTAAGACTGAGAGGTACCTGGCTAGATTGATTGATTGGGCAGGTTTCTGAAGATAGCGACGCCCTGACAGGCAAAAAACTACGTATGTAGCTTTGGTTTGCATTCTGGCAGACTAGCAGTGGTGATGTCAGGTTTTTTTTCTGTCGGTAACGTGAAAAAAGGAGTGGACAGGGAAAGAAATTATGATAAAGGGAAGTAAGATTTGTGAAAGACATGCGGATTTTGGTGAATTTTTGTGAAGGTAAGTGAATTATGATGAAGGTAAGTGAATTACGGTGAAGGTTAGTGAATACTTGTAAAGGTAGGTGAATTATGGTGAAGGTTAGTGAATACTTGTGAAGGTATTAGTGAATTATTGTGAAGGTATAAGTGAATTATTGTGAAGGTATTAGTGAATTATGGTGAAGGTGGGTGAATAGTTGTGAAGGGTGATTGAAGAATCACGGCAACATTGAATCACGGTAATGGTAAGTGAATTATGGTAGAGGAGGGTAAATTTTAATAAAGGTATAAGTGAACTGTGGTAAGAACAGTGAAAATAAATGGTGAGTTAAGTGAATTATGATATAATGTAATTGAGAAATGGTAATTGAAAAATGTTAATTGAAAAACGGTAAGTTAACTGAAAAATGGTAAGTGGAAAAACGGTAAATTAACTGAAAAATGGTAAGTGGAAAAGCGGTAAATTAACTGGAAAATGGTAAGCGGAAAAACGGTAAATTAACGGTAAAAAATGGTAAGCGGAAAAACGGTAAATTAACTGAAAAATGGTAACTGAAAAATGGTAAGCGAAAAATGGTAAGGCGAGATGGGTAAAAAAAATCATTTTCACCACACCCAGTGCCACCCTGGTCGACCTTCAAATCCTTCTCCAACAGGTGGAAGAGATCCAACTCTGAAATGTCACGGCAGTACCATGCACATTTTCCGCCCATGCAACGCATAGCGTTACATAGATTATTATGAAGTCATTCTATTCCTAATGTTGACGACTCAGGATGACGTCAGCCGCTCACCTATCTATAATATTATCTATCAACCGCATCTAATGCCACCTGTTAGTTGATTGACAGGTGACAGACACGTGACATATGAGATATAAATATTGTGAGAGCAGCTCAACTGCGACGAAATTGCGAAGCAAACTATCACAGTTCTTTCGCTTGTAGATTGAAATGAATTCAACCATGCCAACTTAACCCAACATAATAAATTGATTAGTCTTCAACCATCCATCCATCCATCCATCCATCCATCCATCCATCCATCCATCCATCCATCAGTCCGTCCGTCCGTCCATCCGTTCGTCCGTCCGTCCATTCATTCATTCATTCATTCGTTCGTTCGTTCGTTCGTTCGTTCGTTCGTTCATTCA
>OX243822.1:2790055-2792555 GCA_945859605.1 Lumbricus rubellus
TCGGCGGCATGATCAGAGTTATCATACCATGGACGTCACGGAGAGAGCTGTGGTGGCGGTGGCGGCATTCCAGGCGTCCAGATGCCTAGCTATGGCGTCCGTCAGTTCATCCGCATTGAGAGGCGGCGGACTCTCTATATCCCTATCTATCGATCCCAGATGTTCGCCGGACTCGCACCTCCGCCCGCATCCACCGAAACCACCATCGTCATCATCAGCATGGTTCTACCACCAACACCAACAACACTAACGAAACCGGTAGCCGCTGCTATTGTACAATGTACATGTGGTGGTTGTTACAGTGTCGTATGTACATGTACGTCGCTGCAGCGGTGAGCGTACGCCATATGCCCGCATTGTGTCGAGCTAAGACCGCCACCACCGTTGTGTCTTGCTCGCCGCTGCACCGTCAACCGCCGCCGCCCAGCGTTGCCACACTGAAAATTGGAAAAACCCAAGTTGGAGGGTCGAAAAAACCCAAGACAACCCAAGTTGCCCAAATTAATCGAAAATGTACACAATTTCCCGTCCGAAAAATTTTGACGACCGTTTTTTAGTCATCCGGACCAAAAAATCTTTCAATTTCTCGTCTCGTCCAAAAATTCTGATGACCTTTTTTTACTCATCCGGCCAAAATCTCTCCAAAATATCCACAATTTTCCGATTTTCTTAGTCGAAAGGGGAAAAAAACAAGCAAAAAATCCAAGTTTTTCCCGAAAAAACCCCATTTTCAAGTTTGGAGATAGAAAAAACCCAAGATTTTGTCCAGGAAAAACCCAACCAAAAAACCCAAGTTCTTTCCGAAAAAAACACATTTCCCAAGTTCGGATCGAAAAACCCAAGATCTTGTGAAAAAAACCCAAGGAATGGCAACGCTGCCGCCTCTGCCTCTGCCTGCCCTGCTCAGCTCGGCCTGGCCGCGCGCATCCAACGCCGTTGGGCTCGACAGGCCACGGCCACCGCCGCCGCCAACGCTGTGGCCGGGCGGACAGGCAGAAGCGCCCGGCGAGGAGGCTTCACCGCATGGCAATGTAATACGACGGTGTATGTGTATTGTACGGAAGCATGCAGAGTGGGCGAAACCGCACGGACCGCGTACGACTGGACAGAAAAAGGGAGAAATCGCATCGGGTGAGGTAATATTCGTCAAAACGGACTTGTCATGAAATATAATGTAAATCTCCCAGTGTTTCTCGGCGCCAGGGAGACGAGCTTATACCCGGGCGCTATATAAATTAAAGTGAGCAATAGCCAGAGCTGCCATCAGAGGAAACGTATGAACTAACTGTCCTAGGTGATGCTTTCGATAACACACTAACTAGAGTTCGAGCCCCCGTAGAATAGACGTGCTATGTACATGTAGGCTGACATTAGCGGACACAACTGTATTGCAGGTCGTCTGTTCTGTTAGTAGCTAAGATTTGCGCTTTGTGTTCTTGTGGTTATTGTGTAAATTGCATACGTATGTCAACTGTAACTGGTTTCCGTCTGTCATCCGAATTGCAAATAAGGAAATTATTATTATGAACAATTTAATGGAACAGAACATAATTATGACGTTGGCATTTTACATCGCACGACAGATCGCGTCTTTTGAGGGTTCTCTTAGACACCTTTGAAACGTTATATTTTATAATTATAAATAACGGATTTCACTTCTCTTTGCAATTCTACTTGGCATGTAAAGGCCTCCACATTTAGTGAACTTTTCGCACTTTCCAGCGCTCCTGTTGCACTGGCTCCGCCACTCCATGTACTTTGGCAGTGCCAGTCTCAAGCCTCGATAAATGAGGAGAGCGACGCTAATGGTCTTTGTAACCACACAGTATCGTAAACTGAAATTACTGCTTCTAATTCGTTACACACCTTCAAAACGCTATTAACCGAATCAATATTAAATACTTTTGCAAGCGATGTAAGTAAATAAACCAAGGTGAGTCTGAATAGACCGAATATCTGAGATACAATAATATTGCTCTGAAGTCACAGAAATTGATAATGATGATTTATTTATTTACTGAGAGTTTGATATAGCGCTCCTTCAAGGTTACTACTCAGGAGCGCTCCCAGTCCAATCCCGGTCGAATAAGACCGTCTTGAGAAAAGAAATAAGTGAAGTAGAAAGGCCAATATGTATTTGACGAAGGATAACAGGGAGCTCATGTTGATGATCATCAATGATAATAATGATAATGATAATAGCAACAACAACAGCAGCAGCAGCAGCAACAACAATAATAATACCTTAATTGGTCTGCTTTAAAAGGACTTTGTCTTCAAGCCCTGACACTTTTAGATTAATTTTAAATAGCAGTTGGGTCCTAAATAACTCGGGGCAAAAAAGCGAGAGTTCTTCTGCTTAACATTTCTCATTCCCGTATCATTTGCACAAACCATCTTCTGTCCCTGACGTTGCCCACCCCCGGCCTCACCGACGCTCTACTTGTTAGATAATTACCCCGGGCCAACACACACAATCACAGTGCAAACAATCGCAACC
>OX243822.1:2800055-2807555 GCA_945859605.1 Lumbricus rubellus
AAGTTAGGTTGCACATTGTCTCAAGAAAACGTCATGCAGAAACTGATCCAGAGAAAGTTAGGATTATTTGAACAAATCTGTAGAATGAGCGACGAGAGAAATACTAAAACGCTAATGTTCGAACGAATGGATGGTGCAAATATAAGAGGAATACCTCGTAGAGAGAGTGGCTAGACGACATCACCGGGTGGGGCAGAGCATCGCTCCAAGAGATGAGCCACACGGCAATGGACTGAGGGCGCGCATCAGATTCACATTTCCGCGCCTCAGATTCACATTTCCGCGCCTCAGATTCACATTTCCGCGCCTCAGATTCACATTTCCGCGCCTCAGATTCACATTTCGGTGTGACCTTGCGCGCATTATAAATTTCTTTAGTAATAATAATAATAGTACTTACTTACTTACCCTCTTACTTACTTACTTACTTACTTACTTACTTACTTACTCACTTGCTTACTTACTTACTTACTTACTTGCTTACTTACTTACTTACTCACTTGCTTGCTTACTTTCTCACTCACTTTCTTAATGCCATTTTAATGATTTTGCGACACCTCTAAATAGTTGGTATTAGTGGTTATAAACTTAATTTTTCGTCGTACGATTTCACCTCAGAGATCCCTTGTGCCATCAGATTCCTTCGATCTCGTAATAAGTTAAACTTTTAAACTAATAAGAAGTCGCAATCATTACTGCTCCACTGATCGAACTTCAGCAATGCCAGTCCCAAGCTTGGATAAAACAGGAGGGCGACGCTAATGATATATGTTTCTGGGTTGAGGATAATGGTAGATACTCTGACATGAAGAGCGCACGCATGCGTAATCCTTCCCTCCACCGTATACCAAAGGTCCATTCAGCCTTCCATTCGGTAGATGGCGATGTGAAATCGAGCACCAATGTGAAATGGACGCCTTACATGGCTGTCAGCTAAATTCGTCCTTTGTAATAACTTGTGAGCATCCGTTCATACTACAAATAATTGCAATCAAATTGCGCTTGTCAGTTTTAAAATTAAACAAAGATTATTATTATTTCGTATTTTAATAGGGTGCCGCTACACGGAAGTTACAATCGCACCTTCATTTCAAAATTGAAGCGTCTAACACTGTCAATTAATAATAGCAAAGTAGTTGTCATTAGACACCTTGAAAAATTGAGGATACGTAACGATATATTTAATCTCAAATTCACAACAATACGTTGATTAAAATCTGTTATTAAATAAACAACCTATGCCAGAAATTGGGTCAAGCTAACTCTCCAAACTGTCACCATATGACGTTAAACCCTAAGAATTATTAACAGCATAGTCTCTGAGATTAGACACCTTTAAAAGATGTTTTCCCGGACAATATAATATTATATTCATGACATGACATGATAAAAGTAGAGTAGCATAAGTCAACGGTTCTAGCAGTCACAAGAGGCGCCAACAATATGATATGCACAGAGAATATTATAACATCGAGATTCTGTCGGCAGACGAACAAACGACCGCAACTCACGACAGAGGTCGCTTCGCAACAACGTCAATCACGGCTAATCAGTCTCAGCATTTACACACCTGTATTAATATATATAAAATCATATATATATCATTTACGCACATTATTATTTTTGTTATAGTGATATACAAATACAAATATTCGTTTCGAAGCATAATTATCACGCCACGATGACGTCATCTCGTGCTACTCATAATTATTATTATTCTCTGTGCATTTTATAATGTTGGCACCTCTTGTGACTGCTAGAGATGTTGACGTCGAACTCGTGCTACTCTACTTATATATATATATATATATATATATATATATATATATATATATATATATATAAATATATATATATATACACAGCTGTGGAAGCCTAATTTTAGAACAGAGTTAGGCTATGTCTGATCTTTCCAGACACTGATTGACGATATATATATATAGAACTACGACAAAAACCGTATGCATGGGAACTCCCTCCGCAACATGCGCTATACACTCGGGATGTGCTAGTCCAAAGAAAGTATAATGGAGGAGGGCGACGCTCAACATTGTCTTCAATATAATATCATCGTCTTCAATATAACACAGTTTTCTTACACAGCTAAATCAAAAATGTCTGGCGTCTAACAGAAATCGCTGCTGTCGTTTTGTCTATTTAAAGTTCACAGAAATGTCTAGTTATTATTAACAACAATTACCGTTAGTTCTGTTGCCACAGACATTCGTTGTCTGGTTCGTTTAACATGCCGCAATCAACGAAGAACCAGCTGAGTAACTTAGACACCTTTTTCAAGGTCAACAATTGTTAATAATAATTTGATGTAGTGTAACTTGTGCGTATTGGCGTGGAATGCCTGAGACTAAAAATATTATTATGGCAGGCCTATCGATAAACACATAAAGTCCTATCCCGTTCCATGAGGAACACAGGGAGGCGCTCATCTCCTTTCCCATGGCCCTGAGCCAGCAATGGACGAATCCCAAAGTTCTGGACACGAGGCCAGTGTATCGCAGGACTTGCTGTTTACTTCCCAGCTTACGCCGGTACCAGATTATTATAATACTGCTTGGGAGACAGAGGCACGTGTGCGTAAACAACTTGCCCAAGGTCGTTACCCGGAGTCGAACCCGCAACCTCCCGCTCTGTGAGCGGACGCATTACCGGTCCACCACCAGGTCGCACATAGTATAAAATAATGTAATGTTTAACCATCGGGCTACAAAGGGAGGGGAGGTTACCACCAGCAAGGTTTTATATCGCAAACTGGTTTCGTATGGAATAGAATATTGATATTTTATGTAGCGCGATCTTTGCTGTCCAGTCTCTAACGTTGCAGCGCGCCGTATGCTTCGCTATTCGGTTAGGGGTGAGCTTCTGGTCCCGCGGGTTCGCTTGGTTATTAAGCAGCGCCGCTGTGGAACCTACTATCTGAAATGACCTACCAGTTAATTTTTTCATTTGGTCATGGCTGGGCTGGCAGCGCCTCTGATTAAAAAGTCTTACTTCTGGCCATGCTATGGGCAAAGAAATACTTAGGAGGTTCTTTTTGGTGCACCATGTATAATATTAATTTGCACTTTTCTTGAAACACTCGGAACCTTAACTTAGCGATTCTAACGTATCGTGATACAACTATATATATGCATTGCAATACTTACAGGCAAAGTAATGACTGTTTCCATCTCTATAGCTACTTATATGGCACGTATAAAATGCATAAGAGGTGTCTAAGGAACTACATTTAAATCTTCAGTTATTCTCTCGGCAAATTCGGCCGATAACGTCATATCGTATAAAACACATCAAAAGCAGCACAAACAACGAGCACATCAAACTCAACATGGGTAAAGAAGTGACACGACTGGTAGTGTCTGTCATAACCGTTGTTTGTATATGCACTTGTTATAGCGCCCCGTAAAGCTCTCTACTCCTACTCAGAGGCGCTCTCGACTGCAGAGCGGACACTACATCGGAGTTTCAAGCCGAAGCGCTGAGGAATTGCGAGTGAAGGACTTGCCCAAGGTACCTACGCGGCGATTAAAGGTGGATTCGAACCTGCAACCCTCCGGCTGCAAGGCAGCGAAATATCCACTACACCACCGCACTGCTTGTGAGCTGTCGGGTTATGAGTTATGACGACAGGCTATTTTCTCAATAAAAAATCTTATATGTAAAAATTAATATGAGGGTTAAAAATCATCTTTGTCAAGACAAAACGTCGTCTGAACTTAAAACTTTACATGCAGCTGCTGGTTACATAGACACCTCTTTTCAGCTTTGCATATGTTATTTAAGTACGGGTTCAAGAGAAAGGGTATTACGTTTAACCTCACAAAGAGTATAACACCGGACTTTACAAAATGAACGAAGAAAATAACATGAAAAGATAACATTGAAAAAATTGGCAATCGCGATGATGATGAATTTTTTCATATTATTATATCTAATACTACTGCTGCTGCTGTCGCTTCCATGGTTACTACAACTATACATACTTCTACTACTGCTGCTGCTGCTGCTACCGCTACCCCTACCCTACGCAACAATTACCACTACCACTAACACTGGAACCACCAATGACACTACCACGACCACCACCACGGCGACGATGATGATATTGACGACGACGACGATGACGATGAAGACGATGATGATGATGACGACGACGATGATGACGACGATGATCACGACGACTACGACGATGATGATACTAACGACTTTCAATGATCGTGTTAAGACTGAGATACATGATAGACTATATTATATCGATCTCTATGATAATTAGTGAAAAGCGAACAATATCTTCTGCTTCTTCTTCTTTCCATAGCAATCCAATCGATCAATATAATTCGTCTTCAGGATGCTGTTCACTTATTCCAAACATTTATCTTCGTTATCGTGGCATCTGCTGTACACCCAACAGCTGATGCATGTTCTACTGCTGCTGCTGCTGCTGCTGCTGCTGATCCACAGCCGGCATTTCCTATTCCCTGCCCCATCCTCCTTCTCCACCTTCTCCTACTCTTCTTCGTCCTCTTTCTCCTCCTCCTCTTTATCTTTCTCTTTCTCTTCCTTTTTTTTCTTCTTCCTCTTTCTACTCCTCTTCCTCTTTCTCCTTCTCTTCCTCTTTCTACTCCTCCTCCTCTTTCTCCTTCTCTTCCTCTTCCTCTTTCTCTACCTCTTTCGCCTCCTCTTCCTCTTTCTCCTTCTCCTCCTTCTCCTCCTTCTCCACTTCCTCTTTCTCCTCCCTTTCCTCTTCCTCTTTATCCATCTCTTTCTCCTCCTTTTCCTCTCTCCCCTCCTCCTCCTCCTCTTCTTCCTCCTCCTCCTTCTCCTCATGCTCCTCCTCTTCCTCTTCCGCTTTCTCCTCCTCTTCCTCTTTCTTCTCCTTTTCCTCTTCCGCTTTCTCCTCCTCTTCCTCGTCGTCTTCCTCCTCCTCTTCACCGCGTAATCCTCCAATTACTCGTTTTTATCTTCCTTCATTTCTTTCCTTTCTCCCAGCATTCGGTCGGGTCTTTTACTTCCGCCACTGACCTTCCTCCGTTTAGCCTACTTTAATTCTGTTTGCTCTTCCCACTTCTCTTCTTCCGTCTTTTCTACACCTCCTCTTTTTGTTTCTCTTGTTCCTCTTCCTCCTCCTCTCCCCAATATGCTTCTTCTTCTTCTTTCTCCTCCTCCTTCTTTTTATCTTCAACTTCCTTTTCCTGCTTTTCTTCCTCCGTTTCTTCTTCCTCCTCAACTTAACCTTTCAATTAGACATCTTATTCCTCTCTTCCTCTTTTTTGCTATTTTCTTCCACATCCCCTCATTATCTTCTCCTATCTCTCCTCCCCATAATTGAATTTCTGCTTCCTCCTCCTCCTTCACTTCCTCCTTCCCATCCTCTTCCTCTTCGTCCTCCTCCTACTCCTTCTTCTCCTCCTCTTCCTTCACTTCCTCCTTCCCATCCTTTTCCTCTTCCTCTTCGTTTTCGTCCTCCTTCTCCTCCTTCTCCTTCTTCTCCTTCTCCTCCTTCTTTATTACCATTCGTCTGTACACACTCGTAACAAATCCCACGACGCTTTGACCCTTCTTGATATTAAAAGCAACAATCTCATTATCATATATATACATATATATATATATATATACATGTGTAGATATATATATATATATATATATATATATACACACATATATATATATATATATATATATATATATATATATATATATATATATATATATATATATATATATATATATATAACTACCGTCGACCATAAATTACATCAAGGAGCTTCGATGCTGCATGCACTCTTTGATTTATGTTCAACAGTAAATCTAGGAGCAATAAATCCTTCGATTCAGACAATACCCAATATGGTTGATTGTTAAAAAACGATCACGAAAACAAAATCCCAGTGCCATAATAATTATATAATCGAAGTAGTTAAAGATACTCTTTGTTAATCCCATATATTATATATATAAATAATATTTAAAATAATATTTAAAAATAATATTTAAAAAGAATATTTTAAAATAATAATTAAAAATAATAGATCTGCTAACAGCTTCATAATATTTATTGACCACCAAAATGTCATGTTCATGATTGTAGCAATTCATGCACGTCAAAGGGTGAACCCAACACAATAATTATCGATTTGAAAGCAGGCGGCGCCACTTTCTCTTTTCTATTTTCAATGTGTACACAATAACAGTAATCAATAAAGCATGGATCCAATCAAGCTATCACACATCCATTCGCCAAATAATTTGTGTTCATGCTAATAAAATCGTTCTTTCGTTCATCCATTTATAGATTATTGATTGATTGATTGATTGAATGATTCATTCATTCATTCATTCATTCATTCTTTCTTTCTTTCATTCGTTCGTCTATTAATTAATTAATTAATTAGTTAATCAATTAATTAATCTATTCATTCCATCGCCTATTCATCAACTCACTTTCACATCACCCCCCTCTTGTACCCCAACTCCGTCTCTCCCATCCCTCCCTCCATCTCAACCCCCTCCTTCACACCACCCCTCTCCCCGTTCGTTCACCCACAAAATCAATCGACAGGTAATCACCTAACCATGTTAAACTTTGGTCAATCAATAAAAAAGGTATCAATGATCTGCCGCTCGAACCAGATCAATAAAAACGCCAACAAAACAACTCGCCTCGTATGCATCATTTACAACTGCTGCTTGTGCTGTTTATTATTATACTGTTCGCGCGTTACGAATGTGTATTCAGAAGATGAATATTCAAAATAAGGTACCTTAAGTAAATATATAAGAGGTATTGAACACGTTTAAAAGGTGTTTTCTTGAAGTTTTTTTTATGTACATTCCATTCTAATTTAGCTTTCGTTATTCGCTTTTCCACGTTTTCAAAGCCTTCTTTGTAAGTTACAAGTATCTCGATATCTCTCTCTCTCTTTGTAGCAAATTACTATTGATAGCTCTGAGCACCCAAGAAATGTCATCACACAACAGCAAATCTCGTATGTCATGTAGATGAGAAAACATATGCAAATATCACTGATGAACTTAAGTCAATAAAATAGTATTGATGATGATGATGATTATGATTATGATGATAATGACGACGACGAAAAAGACGACTACAACGACGATGCTGCTGCTGCTGCTGATGATGATGATGATGATGATGATGATGATGATGGAAACAACAACGACAACATCAGCAACAACAGCAAGAAGAACAATAATAATAATTAATAATAATAATAATAATAATAATAATAATAATAATAATAATACTAATAATAATAATAGTAATAATAAAAATAATAATAATAATAATAATAATAATAATAATAATAATAATAATAATAATAATAATAATAATAATAATAATAATAATAATAATAATAATAATAATAAGGCCATAATTATCAGCCCCACACGCGGGAGACTGGTTGCTGGCCCTACCCATTACTAGCTGTGGGCTTAGGCTGGACGACGAATCGATCAGAG
>OX243822.1:2812555-2834115 GCA_945859605.1 Lumbricus rubellus
ATGAAAAAGGGCATTTACGACCTACAATTCATTTTATATACAGTAAGTAGGTAAGTGCTGAGGTGAGGAAAGTTCTCAATCCTATTTGGAACAAAATAATTATATGGTCAAAAAACATTGCTTACTAGTGACTGTGGAGATTAGATAGTTCTGCACCGAAAATCCATGAAGTTCCCTACACTCCTCTCTCTCTCTCTCTGTCTCTGTCTCTGTCTCTGTCTCTGTCTCTGTCTCTGTCTCTGTCTCTGTCTCTGTCTATCTATCTCTGTCTATCTACCTCTGTCTCTGTCGCTGTCTCTGTCCATGTGTCTGTTTTTGTATATGTCTGTCTGTCTGTGTGTCTGTGTCTCTGTGTCTCTGTCTCTCTCTGTCCCTGCCTCTGTCTCTTTCTCGGTCTCTGTCCTTGCCTCTGCCTCTGCCTCTGTCTGTCTCTGTCTCTGTGTCTCTCTCTGTGCCTGTCTCTGCCTATGTCTGTCTCTATGTCTGCCTATGTCTGTCTCTGTCTATGTCTGTATCTCTGCCTGCCTCTGTCTGCCTCTGTCTGTTCCTGTCTGTCTCTCTGTCTCTCTCTATCTTGCATGCCGTTCTGTCTGTCTGCCTGTTCGCCACATTTCGATCTATTGATCTACTCTACATGGTGAATTGAAACATGAAGCTCCTTTAGATGGAACATCGATTTGCCTTATCGTCACGATCCGTCCTTTCACGGATTGAGAATGGATTGGACACGAACGCCGGACCTTTTACTATCATTATCGTTTATAATATTTCCAGTTAGCTTTTCTCATTATCAACATATCCGCTGTTACTGTACCCCGTAGAAGATGCTAGATTATAATTCCGGGTTACCGTTAATTCGCACTGAGTCTAACGTCTTGGCATAATAAAGCATTTTATTATTGTTTGTTTGTATGTGCACTTGTTATAGCGCCCCTTCAAGCTCTCTCTACTCAAAGGCACTCCCGATGCAGAGCGGACACTGCATCGGAGTTTCACGCCGAAGCGCTGAGCAATTGTAAGTGAAGGACTTGCCCAAGGTCCTTACGCGGGGAGGTGGATTCGAACCTCGGACCTTCTGGCTCCAAGGCAACGACGCCACCACTAAACCACCGCGCCCCACAAATGAAACTATTCTTACGTTTAAAAAAAATCAAGTATAGTAAAGTTAAGGATTACGTGGCGAAATATCAGGGACGTTTGTTGGTACTTGGTACACTACAGTCAATGCACAATAAAAGATGGCAATATTCATAAAACAAAAATCTTCTTTTGCATTGTATCACCAAGTAGAACACGGATTGTGAAGCGCGGTAGCAGGTTCGTTAGAGCCCTGGCTTTATACAACACACACAAACACGCACAAACACACACACACACACACACACACACACACACACACACACACACACACACACACACACACACGCACACACACACACACAAACACAAACACACACACAATATTCAGTGGGGGGCTCGGTATACAGTAAATGATAACACGTTGGCGTAGAGTGCGAGAGGTATCGAGTTCGAGCCCCCGTTGGGCGGATAATTATGCTTTGTAGGCTGCAGTTAGCGACGTGTAGGCCTATTGCAGGCTGCCTGTTCAGTTTTATGTTAATTAAGATTACTGCATAACGTGTACAATCATGTAAAGCGCGTTGAATTAAAGAGAAAAAGAGAACAACATTGTAAGCGGTCCAGAGACCTGAAGATTGTCATTCACGCGTAACTTTTCATGCCACCCGTTAAACACCTCTTAAAGAGCTCACAACGATTATATGTAATGCATTGAAGCGCAAAACATCAATACGTTCCTTGTTAACATCATTTACATCGAGTAAAATTAGTCTGGTAAGGTGCAAGGGTGCAGAGTACATGCAGCCGCTGTCATACATAGGCCAATGTACAGAAACGCCACTGCTCTTACTTTTCACTGCCAGTCCAAACATGGGAGACGACTCTGCGAGGCCCGTGAGTGCCCAGCACCACCAGAAATGGGCCGAGCGAGGCCCACATATGTATGCATGGGCACCGCCAGAAATCAGCCAGCAAAAAGAGCTTTTTAAGAGATTATGTCTCTGTTGGTGTGGGACAGTCCCTCCTAATTTTACCAATGACTCTAAAAGGCTATCTGATTTCATTTATATCCTTTCCACGGAAATGACTCATGTAATGTTTGCTGAGAGCGTTTAAAAGGTGTCCAAATCGATTAACATTTTAAAAATTTAGTGACATCTTGTGGCGACCCACGCTGCGGACATTGACTCACAATAATTATTCCACAATTTCCAGGAACACATTAAAACCCAATCTTGTTTCAATAATATTAAACTGATAGAGCTTATTTTAAAATGGTGTCTTAAAACGAATATTATTTCGAAAGTTAGGAAACCAGAAAATCTAGCGAACTCTAATGTTAATAGACATCAAATTTTATTTAGACGACTGTTCACGAGGGAAATTCTTTTTCACGTGATCCTTCCACCTTTTGAACGAACGTTGAACTCGGTATAAAGTCTGCGTGAACCCTGCTATTCTCTGGCACGTGAAAATGTATTTTCTGACCATGCATCTCACAAGTGGTTGGGTTGGGGGCTGGTGACAAAACTTGATTTGTCGGGCCACTCCGTTTACTCAAACCTCCTAGCAAGACACTGTCCCTAAATACCCCCTCCCGGAACACTTTGTGGGGTGGTAAAACCAAAATACTCCAGTCCAGCTATAGTTTTGTCAAAAACTTTTGTGCCTATTTACCAGAAAAGAACTTTCAGAGCCACCAGAAGACTACACTACACCCGAGAGCTGTATGTATATATGAAGTAGAGGAACATCGCATAATGTCTACGTATATAAACCGTATATTATAAATTTAGAAGGTTGGCTAGAGAAATTGCATATTCTCCATGGATACGGTCATTGTGTTTGGGACCTGTAGCTAAAGTCCCACCACTCACAGTAGTCGATGACAATTAGATACCTTTAAAACGGTATCCAACAATGCTATGTAAAGTTTGGAATCGTCAGATGGTTGAATACCTTCATCGAAAACTTTGAGACTGGAAGTCCTTCACTCACAGCTAATGCTCATCAGCGCCATCAGATTGTGCATGGCGCCTAATAAATGCATCGTAACTAACAATGTTTGGTCTTATAGGATCGCAATTGGATGTCATTCACATCCACCACAGATAACATCTTTTGACCCACTGAAAAACCGTTGAGCCGAACGGAGCCGAGAAGAGCCGAACGGAGCCGAGAAGAGCCGAACGGAGCCGAGCAAAGCCGAAAGGAACCGAAGTCAATCGATTCTCTTTCTGTCGACTGTCCGTCCTTTCCTCCTTCCTTCCTTCGCTCAGTGTGTTCGTTCGCCAGAAAAAAGATTCCTCCCGAGAGACCGAAGCTCTTTACAATATTAATACGCTGCCACTGAGGTCGCTACCTTTGACATTCTATAGTAGACAGACAATTGGTGTCAAAGAGAATCAATGTAAAAGCTGTCCATCGTGGGCACCACCACTGCTATGCTACTACAACAGCTACTAACACAGCTGCTGCTGCTACAAACACTACAATTGAACTAAAGCTACAGCAGCAGCGGCAAGAAAGCAACGATAACAACAACAACAAAAACGACAACTGCTATATACTGCGGCTTCTGTTACTGCTGATGCTGCTGCTGCTACTACTACTACCACCGCCCCACCACTATTACGACTACAACTACTGCTGCTGCTACTACTATCACTGCACTTACAACTACTACTACCATTACAATTACTACTACAAAAACTGTTGATTGTACTACTCATATTCTGCTTCTTCATCTTCAGTGCTCGCACAACCGCACTTATCTAAGTAATCGCTAAATTGCGAGTCGAAGTTATATTTTACATTAGACTTAGATTATTAATTATAATATTATTCTAGTTATTGTTGCTGTTCTTATTCCTACTTTACAGACCAAGTACGCATGTAGCGGAACGTCTCTTTCCTTTTTTATAATGTGTTTTCAACACGTTTAAGAGGTGTCTAATTTCATCTCTTTTCTCGCATTCCTGCTCAGCTAAATTTTACGTTATTCGTCAATTATTGTTCATCATCTGAAAAATCACTGTTTGCAATAACTGTTATAGCTTGTATCAAGTTTTTCATATTGTATATTTGTCTGAATTTGGACATGATACGTGGGTCACGTATCATGAATTTGTGTTACTCCCCCACCGTCTCACCCTCAACCCGCTGGAGAGATAAGGAAACAAATTAATCAACAAAGCCGGTTGCGGCAATTGTTTCACACCTATTCACCTCAGTACCCACGCAGATATAGTAATTCTCCTCATGACCACTCACCACCTCACAAGTGGGTGGGTTGCATGGGTGGTGTCGAAAAACCAAAATTTGTCGGGACACTCCGTTTACTCAAACTTTCTAGCAAGACAGTGACCCTAAATCTACCCCCGCCCCGCAGTGCTGTGTGGTAAAGCCAAAATATTCGGTCATAGTTCTGTGCCTATTCAGCTGAGAAGAACTTTCAGAGCCACCAAAGGACCATCCTGACCCTCCCTTTGCTGTGCGAGGAGTGGAAAGAGCCAAAAAACAGTAACTTACAAATTTTTAGAAACCTTTAAAACCTTGTCAACCGCTGAAGTATATAAATAGAATTCGACAAACAATTATCTCAAACCGCGTTCGAAGCTTCATAACTGGTCAAACTCGGACTGTGCCAGTCCTAAGACTAATTGAAATAGGGGGCAACATTAAAAGGCGGACGCAGTTTGAAAATGGATGCATATATATATATATATATATATATATATATATATATATATATATATATATATATATATATAAATATAATTTTATTTATATATAAAAATAATTTTCAATATAATTATATATTATGGCTGTTGATTTCGATCATTCTCCCTTGAGTCGGTTAATGTGTATTAGGCCTGTAGCTGAATTCGCTCCACTCACAATAACCCGATGACAAACACCTTTAGAACGTTGTCCACCGAAGTTATAATATAAGGTTTGAACTCGTCATACGGCTAATATTGGTTTCATTCAAAATTTCAGACTCAAATCTTTTACTCAAAATCCCTCAGCGCCATCGATTGATGCTTCATTATAAGAGTGTGGCGCCTAATAAATGCATCGTAACAATGTTGGGTCTTATAGGATCGCAGTTTGATGTCATTCACATCCACCACAGATAACATCATATGATCCACTAAAAAGCCATGCCGTTGAGCCGAACGGAGCCGAACAAAGCCTAACGAAGCCGAACAAAGCCGAACGGAGCCGAGCAGAGCCGAACGGAGCCGAGCAAAGTCGAATGGAGCCGTCCGTCCTTTCCTCTTTCCTTGCTTCGCTCAGTGTGTTCATCCGCCAGAAAAATTTCCCCCGAGCGACCGAAGCTCTTTAGAATATTAATACGCTGCGACCTCTGAATTCAATGGTAGGGCGACAACTAGCGTCAAAGGGAATCATTTAAAATCTGTCCATCGTTAGCACGACCACTGGTCCACTACAGTAACTGCTAACAATGCTAATCTGATGTTAATGCTACTGTCATAATTATATGCGCAACCACCCTAGGAGGCGTCCCTCCATCTTTACATCAGGGGTGGGACGGTCCTTCCTAATTTTGCCAATGAGTAAAATGCTCTATTTTAAGGAGTTTAGATCTCCCTTGGCACTCAAGTATGCGTTAATCATAGCGTTTGACCAATGGATGGATCCGATTTGACCATGGTCTGTGACAACAGAGGCCCTTACTCCGGACAGAAATTTGCTTCGCATATTACAGCACTTAATAAGCAATTTAGTAATTGTAGTTAAATTTATTCGTCAATACAAGATTTTTACAGAATTGATTCATATAATGTCTGCTGACAGCGCTTCAAAGGTGTGCAAAGCGTTAATTATTTAAAGGATTTTAGCAACTTCTTGTGGCGACCGACGCTGCGAACATTGACTTCAATTTTTATTATTGCTCAATTTTATGAATGAATAAAAACTCAAACTTGTTTAACGCATATAAAACTGACAGAGTCTCTTTTAAAATCGTGTCTTAAAATAAATCTGTGAATGTTAGGAAACCTGTAAATCTGGCAAACACTCATAATTTATTATTAAATTTTATTTAGAAAATCGCTAATGACGGACAAATTGTTCACGTGATCTTTCGACCTTTTGAACGAACTTTGAACTCTGCGTGAACCATGCTATTCTTTGGCACATGAAAATAATTACGCTACTATTCTAAACAGAATGTGATGTCTATCGTTCTTTTAACCGTTGCTAATGACGACACAGGTTTGAAGTGAATAGGTGCAAAATTGTAGCCATATGGGGAATAATTATTATTCAATACAATGAAATTTCGACATTGGTACTGCATTGCAACTAATAATCCTTATTTCCCAGTTGTGCATTGAACCTTGAGTAAAAGATCTTCACTCACAACTAATGCTCATCAGCGACATCGATTGATGCATCGTTATCTGATTGTGGCGCCTAATAAATGTCGGGTCTTACAGGATCGCAGTTGGATGTCATTCGCATCCACCACAGATACCATCATTTGATCCACTGCAAAGCCACGCCGTTGAGCCGAACGGAGCCGAACAAAGCCGACCGGAGACGAGCAAAGCCGAACGGAACCGAGCAAAGCCGAACGGAACCGAGCAAAGCCGAACGGAACCGAGCAAAGCCGAACGGAGCCGAGCAAAGCCGAACGGAACCGAGCAAAGCCGAACGGAGCCGAGCAAAGCCGAACGGAGCCGAACAGAGCCGAACGGAGCCGAAGTCAATCGATTTTCTTCCTGTCGACTGTCCGTCCTTTCCTCCTTCCTTCCTTCGCTCAGTGTGTTCGTTCGCCAGAAAAAAGATTCCTCCCGAGAGACCGAAGCTCTTTAGAATATTAATACGCTGCTGCCGGGGTCGCGACCTTTGACATTTGATGGTAGAGCGACAACTGGCGTCAAAGATAATCATTGAACAATCTGTCAAACTTGGACACTACCACAAACTGCTATGCTACTACTATTGCTAGAACTGCTGCTACAACTGCTGCTACTGTCATGGGCGCAACCACCATGCAGGCCCGTTGGGTGTGTTCTCTCCATCTTTACGCTATATAGGACGGTTGCCTCCTAAATTTGCCAACAACTCTTATTGAAATTTCTAATGGAGTTGCAATATTGACTTACTCTATCAGCTATCTGGGGACTTAGCCACTGTACGTAGTCGTAGTGTTTGACTATAATAATGTTCGTTTTCATTTTTCAATCCTATATCAGTTTTTTTACCGAATTGGCCCATATATTGTCTTATGAGTGCGTTTAAAAGGTGTTTAAATCGATTAGAAATTCAGATTTTTAGTGACGCCAACCAGACAGCTGGCATTGACGCACAGTCACACAATGTATCCATGATTATTCTTTGATATGCATCGAATAAATTAAAATTACAACTTTTTGGAAGCATATAAAAATTACATAAATTTTAAAATGGTGTTTTAAAACAAAGCTTTGAAAGTAAGGAGGACAGTAAATAATATTAGGGCGAACTCTCTTGTTAATTGACATTATATTTTTGAAGAATGTTCATGCCGAAATTTTTCGTATATGACATTGTGATCTTTCATGACGGAAATTTTTCATGTGACCTTTTGACCTTTTTAACGAACTTTGACCTCGGTATAATGTCTGCATGAGCAAATAGAGCAATGCCATTCTTAGGCACATGAAAATATTTTCCCACTGTTCCAAACAATTGTCTATAGTTCTTTTAACAGTTGCTGATGACACACATTTTTGAAATGAATAAGTGCGAAATTGTGACCGTTTACCGAGGAATTTATGTTTTTCTCCCACCGTCACCACGAATGAGAAAAAAAGCAAAAGGTTTCGCCCACTACGCCCGTTGCTGTTATTGTTTCAGACCATTTTCACCTCAAGCAAGGCATCTAATAATTGTCCCCACGACCACTCACCGCCTCACAAGTGCCATGGTTGGGTTCGGTGGTGACGAGAAAAAAATTTGTCGGGCCACTCCGTCATGGGCGGAGTTTGGTTTCCGTTCTTGGAGGGGCTAATGCCTTCTTAGGGGGTGGGGTGGGGGCTAAGCCCGGAAAAAGATATAATTTTCATGGTAAAAAAGCTGAATATGGGCCTTCTTGGGGGTCTTAGCTCCACCTAGCCCCTGATAAACACCGCCCATGCACTCCGTTTACCATAAATCCCCCCGGATTGTGGGTGGGGATGCGGGGAGGTGAAGCTAAATCAAAATAGTTTTGTTCCTATTCACCTGAGAACTTCCAAGACCACCCAGACCCAGCCCTAACCTTGCTAGGGAGGGGAACGAGAAAACGTGATTAATTTGTTTATTCTAACAACCTTTAAAACGCTGTCAACCGTTATAATATAGAGAAAGATGCAACACCTACTTGTTCGAATTAAGATCAAGTTACACTAAACGACTAAACTCAGACAGTGCCAGTCACGAGTATGAGCGAAATAGGAGGGCGACGCTAATACCGCCATTTAACCGGTTAAGCAGATTGAAATTATATATATATATAAATATATATATATATATATATATTTGTCAGAATAAAAAAGCACTGAAAAATGGAAATCCACGCGATAATAAATATGCAAATAAAACATACTGTAGGATAATATATATATATATATATATATATATATATATATATATATAAAGTTGTCTAGACTCGAGCTATCGCCTAGTAGCCTGGATATTATCGGTTCGATCTTCCTCCACAACTGAGACCGTTATTGTGAAGGGACCTCTAGCTGAAGTAACTCACACTAGCCGGTGTCGGTCAGAAAGACACCTTTCTAACGGTGTAAACTAATGATATATAAGAGCTGGACTTGGCATATGGTTAATCATCGTCACACGAAAACCTTGAGACAAAAGTCCTTCACTCACAGTTAATGCTCATCACCGCTATCGATTGATGCATCGTTATCAGATTGTGGCGCCTAATAAATGCATCGTTATAATGTTATAGGTCTTACAGGATCGCAGTTGGATGTCATTCACATCCACCACAGATAACATTATTTGATCCACTGAAAAGCCGTTGACCCGAACGGAGCCGAGCAAAGCCGAACGGAGCCGAGAAAACCCAAGTGGAGCCGAGCAAAGTCGAACGGAACCGAGCAAAGCCTAACGGAGCCGAGAAAACCCAAGTGGAGCCGAGCAAAGCCGAACGGAGCCGAGAAAAGCCGAACGGAGCCGAGCAAAACCGAACGGAGCCAAGCAAAGCCGAACGGAACCGAGCAAAGCCGAACGGAGCCGAGAAGACCCAAGTGGAGCCGAGCAAAGCCGAACGGAGCCGAACAAAGCCGAATGGAGCCGAACAAAGCCGAATGGAGCCGAGCAGAGCCGAACGGAGCCGAACAAAGCCGAACGCAGCCGAGCAGAGCCGAACGGAACCGAACAAAGCCGAACGGAGCCGAGCAAAGGCGAACGGAACCGAGCAGAGCCGAACGGAGCCGAGCAAAGCCGAGCGGAGCCGAAGTCAATCGATTCTCTTTCCTCTTTCCTTCCTTCATTCGCCAAGACTGTGTTCGTTCGCCAGAAAAGAATCCTCCTGAGCGACTGAAGCACTTTGGAATATTAATACGCTGCTGCCGGGGTCGCGACCTCTGGCATTCAATGGTCAAGAGAAAACTGGCATCAAAGAGAATCATTGAGAAAACTCTCCAAGGGCCGGATCAAGAATTGTGGGGCCCTGTTCGGTAAATTTTGTGAAATCTTCGATCGAAAAATCTGATGACTTTTTCAGTCGTTTGGTCGAAATTTCGTCAAAATATACAATTTTTTTCTTAAAAATTCTTTTCTCGTGAGTGAGGGGCCCCATAAAGTGTGGGGGCCCCTGTTCGGCCGAACATGTTTAACATGCCTTAATCCGGCCCTGACTCTCCATAGTGGGCACAACCACTGCTATACAAACTGCTAACATTGCTACAGCTGCTGCTTCTGCTGTCATACCCGCAGCCACCATACGGGGCCCGTGGAGTGCGTCCTCTCCATCTTTACACCAGGCTGGGACGGTCCCCTTCAAATTTTTCAAACGACTCTAAACAGAATTTTATTATGGGGGAGTGTATGTCAACCTAATAATTTGTTTTAGGTTATGTCTCCATTGACACTTCAGTGATACGGTGGTCGTAGTGTTTGATCAACAATATTTTTTTATCTATCCTTTATTTGTAGACCATTTTACGGATTTGGTTCATATAATGACTGTGGACAGCGTTTAAAAGGTGTCCAAATCGATCAAAATTTCAGGTAGCCTATATACTTTATTAGCGAGATCCTATGATCTGTTGGCATTGACGCATAGTCTCACAATATTCATTGCATTCAGTGATGCCACTCCAAATTTTGAAAAATGTCAGATCCGGTAGAAAAAAGGCTAGAAAAGGCTAGAATTACAATTTCCAAAATACATGGATTTTCCATTTTTCCTGCTGGATATTTCTCACGATCTATTTTTAGTCGTCCAAATGATTAAAATTTGCTCTCTTTTCTTCCCGATAAAACAATTTCTGATGACCTTTGTTAACTTTTCACTTCAAAATTTTCAATTGTTAGACCAAATTAAAAACATTTCGATTTTTCACGTCTTTTCGGCACTTTCACTTAAAAAACTAAATTTATATGCAATAATTCGGAAAAATAGCAGTGAGAAAAAAGCTAGATCCAGTCCAAAAAACCTAGAAACCAAGACAAGACCAAGACAACCTAGATCTAGGTGGAAAAGCTATGAGTGGCATTTCTGAATTTTTGGTATAAATGAATTAAAAATGCAACTTGTTTGAAGCATATAAAACTGACAGAATTTATTTTAACATGGTGTTTTAAAATAAATCTTTGGAAGAAAGAAAACCAGTAAATATGGCGAACTCTCCTGTTAATAATTGACATTTATTTAGAAGAATGTTAATGACGGAAATTATTTATCACGTGATCTCTCGACCTTTTGAACGAACTTTGAACTCGAAGTATAAAGTCTGATTGGATTAACCCTGCTATTCGTTGGCACGTATTAATTTCTTCTCACTTTTTAAAATACCATTATGTCTTTCGTTCTTTTGTCCGTTGCTAATGACGACACAGATTTCGTTGCTATGGACAACCACGATCAATAATTGTTTTTTTCGTATGGATAACAAACACGTACACTGCTGCGCTGCTATTGGCAAAATAGATTTCGGCGGCTTGCAGTTGGCGATAAAATATCAATATTCCGTTGCTATTGGAGACGAACGCAGACTCGGTTGCTACTGACAACACAGAATATCCGTTGCTAGTGGCAACAGACAGATCGATACTCACAACAATCGAACAGGCTAACAATCACAATTATTGGCTGATGGGTCATTGTTGTTGTTATGTGGGAAAGTTTAACTTTTAGCCCGACTATACAGAACGGGTTCTCTGGACATCGATATGGGCGGAGGGAGAGACGGGGGTCGTCAGGCTTAGTTTTAAAGTAAGCGGGTCCCTATGGGCTGGTTAGGGTCAGGTTAGGCATCGTGAGGGTAGGTTAGGGTCAGGTTAGGCATCGTGAGGGTCGGTTAGAGTCAAGTTAGGCATCGTGAGGGTAGGTTAGGGTCAGGTTAGGCTTCGCGAGGGTCGGTTAGGGTCAAGTTAGGCATCGTGAGGGTTGGTTAGGGTCAGGTTAGGCATCGTGAGGGTCGGTTTGGTCAGGTTAGGCATCGTGAGGGTCGGTTAGGGTCAGGTTAGGCATCGTGAGGGTCCGTTAGGGGCAGGTTAGTCATCGTGAGGGTCGGTTAGGTTCCGGTTAGGCATCGTGAGGGCAGGTTAGGGATAGAGATAGGGTTAGTGCAGTAATTCATTAACATAGGGACCCGCTAACCATAACTATGCCAGGTCGTCAACACCTGCATTGGGGGTGGGTGGGTTGACTATGACCCGCCGTTTGCGGAGGCGACGGGAGTGGCAGCGGCCGTGGCTGGCACGGTAGGAGGGAAGGACGCGAGGTTGAGGATGTTGCACGGCAGTAGATCAGAATGCGGATCTATCTCCTCGATGATGATCTTCCCGGCATTCTCCTTCGTCAGCTCCGTTCCTCCGAAGCCCTTCACGAACGCTCCGATAACGAGGTGCCCGTCGGGGGTCAGCCCCCCGCGGATCGAGTACGCCTCGATCTTCTCCGCCAGCTCAAACTCCTTCGAGAACTTGTTCTTCGAGAGTCGCTCCGACGTCCGCTCCTCGTGCTTCGCTTTGATGAGAATCCTGTTCTCCTTGATCACCTGGATCGTGATGTCCTTCGGCTTGAACATCGTGCCCACCTCGACCACCAGGTGCATTCGACGGTGTCCGTTCTCATCACGGAATGTCGGAATGCCGATCTTCACCTCCTTCGGAGGGCTGCTCGGGGTTGCGACCGGGGACTTGGATCGCGCGGATCCGTGGAAGGAGTGAGAAGGGCTTGGTCCGGACTTCTTGACGGTCACAGCCCCAGCGGCCACCGGGAGCTGCTTGGGAACGATGGGTGCCTCTACGAGTAGGATTCCGTCGTGGGTGAGGCGGGACTTCAACCGCGTCGGGTCGACCTCCCTGGGCTTCTGGATCTTCCGGTTGAAGTCCCGCTTGACCGGAACTCCGGACGGTGCCTCCTCCATCTTAGTCGCCTTCACGATGATCCTTTCGTTGTCGTAGGACACTCGGACGCTGTCCGGATCGAATCCTCTGAGGTCGAACCTCAACCGGAGTTTCCGGTGCTCCGAGTCTGGACCCTCGGTGAAGAGCGTCTTCATCTTCTTCGCGTTGAGGATGTCCGTGCTCCCTCGGCGTTTAGCCACAAGGGGATCATCCAGCAACTCATCGCTGCCCCACACTCGATCCGTCCTGTGTAGCTTGAGAAACTCCTCCCTCATCTTCTCCACATCCCTCTCCCATTCTCGGCGTTTCAGCTTCAGCTCCGACTCCGCCTGCTTCTCCATGTCGCGCAGACCCTTCAGCTGTCGACTCTCGAAGGTGAGGCTGTCGTGAATTAGAGGGATCGTTGCCGGTTCCAGAGGTAGGGCAACGCCGCTCGACGCCGACGCCGACGACGGCATTTTCTTCTTGGGAGCCACGGTGGATGGTTGGTTGATCTGGTGGTGGACTATGAGATGGTGGTAGCGATAAGAATCCCTGTTGATCTGGTTCTGGTGGTGTACTGCACTAAGACCTGGTGGTGTGGATGAGAAGGTGATGGTTGGTTGATCTGGTGGTGGACTATAGGAGCTGGTGTTGGTTGTGGTGGAGAAGGTGTCGGTGGTTACGGTGGTACGGTAGAAGCGCTGGTTATTGTCCTGCTGGTGATGGTAGAGACGGTTTGGAAGATACCGGTGTTATAGAGGTGGATGTTGATTGTGTTGGACAATCTGCAATCAGCAATTCATTTGAGATTCATTCATTGGTGGTGTTTTTTCAGTTTAACGTCACTGTGTGGTAACAAAGACCATTAGCGACGCCCTCCTTCTTTATCCAGACTTGGGACTGGCACTGGCATAGTGCAACCAGTGGCGGAGTTTCAATCGATGGGAAAGTTATAATAGCGACCCACGAATTGGCGAACAATAATTATGTAGACTAGAGGTGTACAGCGATATACGGAAACCTGGTTACAATTCGGTTGCTCACAGTGTTTGCCCAAACTTAAATGGCGATCATAAGTGTTAAAAAAGGTGTCTTGTATATAAATATCGCGCAATGAGTCACGCAGACAGTTAACCGTTAACTGTTAACGGATCCTAAGTGACTGCCAGATCTAAAATAATTATACTATTAGATTAAACGAGGCATTTATAAAATTCTCCAATGTTTGGACTCTAGCAGTGCTAGTCTCAAGCCTGGATAAAGGGAGGGTAACGCTATAGACTTTTGAATGTATACACAGTTTAATAACTTTGCTGCGGACAGAAAATATTTTGATTTATTTATTCATTTACTTTTCCATTTCTACAACGCTCTTCCAAGATCCTACTCAGAGGCGCTCCCGACTACAGCGCAAACACTGAATCGGAGTTTCACACCGAAGCGCCCGAGCAATGGCGAGTGGAGAACTTGCTCAAGATTTCTAAGCGGAGGCTTGAGGTGGATTAGAACTTGCAACCTTCCGGCTGTCTTGCTTTACTTCTTTATGTTATATCCTGAGATTCGCAAAATTAGTAAAATTGTTACAGCACAGGATGTTAAAGTAAAATTCTTACGTCTAAAAGAGGTGTAAAATGAAAACCCACACTATTCCTTCTTCTCCTCCTTCTCGTCCTCGTCCTCCTCCTTCTCCTTCTCCTTCTCCTCCTTCTCCTCCTCTTTGTCCGCCTCTTCCTCTTCGTCCTCTTCTTCCTCCTTCTCGTCATCCTCGTCCTCCTCCTTCTCCTTCTCCTTCTCCTCCTCCTCCTCCTCTTTGTCCGCCTCTTCCTCTTCGTCCTCTTCCTCTTCTTCCTCCTTCTCGTCATCCTCGTCCTCCTCCTTTTCCTTCTCCTTCTCCTTCTCCTGCTCCTTGTCCTCCTCCTCCTCCTCCTCCTCCTCCTCCTCCTCCTCCTCCTCCTCGTATATTGCAGTGCTTGTATTTATAGTCGGTATTCTTTACCAAACTGGATTGGCCACATCATGAGGAGTGACACCATAGTACGAGATATCATCGAAGGAAGAATGGAGGGGAAAAGACAAGAGGAAGACCAAGAACAATGCTACTGGACTGGATGATGACAAAGGACGGTTACAGAGGGCTAAAGATGGATGCACAGAACAGATATGCGTGGCGTCATTGGACATATGAACCTGCCTGACGGCAGAGAACCAAAGAAGAAGAAGAAGAAGATTCTTTACCATCCCGAAAGCTTACTCAACCTTCAATTATATGGCAATTGAAAAACTGAGCAGCACGACTGATGATGAGCTGGTTACATGGCTATAATAAGAAAGTTAAATTCGACTCCTGTAACAACTTATCATCTTCCGGTCTTACTATGAATGATATTGACATCGTATAATTATCGCCTTGTGTCAGTTTAAAATTAAACACCGCATTTTATATTATACACCTGCTATAATAATAGGCTGCACACCATGTAGACAGTCAGATTGTGTACGTATATAGACGATATTGAATGCATTTCAAAAACACTATATAGTCTAGACCAGACTATTATAATTATTAGGTTGGACTACTGTAACAATGGACAGTGGACTACATAATATACACAGTGCATGATTTACAATAATGTCTACTCCATGATTATTTATGCATGTGGCATCGCGTGGTTGTGAATCTAATCGTATTATTTTCACGGAAAATACGAATGATCTCATGGGGTTCACTTCGGGGAATAGCAAACCTCGCTGGATTGTTATTGTTACTAATGCTACTGCTGCTGATTCTACTACTACTGACACAACCACCACAACACCCGCACCACTAAAACAATACCACCATTAACCCCATTACCACCAAAACCACCAACACCACAAACACCACCACTACCACAAACACCAACACCACCACCAACACCATCACCACCACCACCAACAACACCACCACTACCACCAACACCACAAACACCAACACCACCGCCACTAATACCACCAACACTACCACCACCACCACCACTACCTCCACCACCACCACCAACACCAACACCATCACCACCATCACCACCGCTGCCATTTTCCATTTATCAAGCGCAATTGGTGATAACCAACCGTAGGTCGTTGGCGCTGGGTAGCGGCGGCTGAAGGTCACGCTAAAGGTCATCAGACTCACAACACATGTAACCGTTTCAGAGAATCGACCCCGTGTATACACTCCGTGTCAAAAGGTGGACGACTCAACCGATCGGCTACCGTGCTCCACGAATAATATTTGTAAATAGCAGCTGAGTGATTTCAGGGAACGATGCGGGGCACAAAGCAGCTGGGCTGACGATTATGTTATCATTGTTATGCAGCGAACTGGAGAGCAATTATCGCGCATCGAGTTCCAAATTTATATAATCTTGGCTACAAATGTTTTAAAGGTGTTTAACTATTATCCCCGGCAACTGTGAGTGTGAGCGAAGACGAAGGATCGAACTTAACTACTGTAAACCTATTTTTGCACTTTAAACTCCGCCACTGCAGGGTTGTACTCTGCCATGCAGTGCCAGTCCCATGTCTGGATAAAGGAGGAGGGCGTCGCTAATGGTATTTGTTACCACACAATGACGTTAAACAGCCCATATATACATACACACCTGTAGGCTACACTAGTCTTGAGTGTTTATTGTATTCGATTCTATAATAAGACAATACAAGATGTATTAAAAGAATGACATCAGATCATGAACCACCCAATTCACCATTAACTAACTCTGCCACTGTTTTTTACTGTAATAGTGCCAGTCCCACGTCTGGATAAAGGAGGAGGGCGACGCTAATGATCTTTGACGTCGCACAGAACCGTTCAAACCAGAACCAGCAACTTGCAAAAGTATTCGATTGCATAAATATAGTTTTTTAGGACCGTATGACTATGATATCGTAATTGACGATAATGGAGTGAGATACACACTTGTTACAATAACCACCACTACCACCACCACTACCACCCCACCACGACTCCCACTATCACCATATGTACAGTTGTATATATAGGCTACCACCACCATTACCACCAATCTCTTTCTTCGATTGGGGTTTAATGCCAGAAGCACCGCGGAGGAGTTTCTATTGAAGTGACGATATATATAAATTCATTATTACGGCTACGATCATTATCACCCCCACCACTGACATTTGACCATTTATTAAGCGCAATTGTATTATACCAAACCATAGGTCGATGGCGCTGAGCAGCGGTGAGTAAAGGTCACGCTAAAGGTCACCAGACTCACAACACAGTAACCGTCTTAGAGGATCGATCCTATACTGTAGTCCGTCATTTCGTGTAAAAAGGTGAACACCTTAACCCAGCGGTTCCCAACCCGTGGCCTACGGGCCAAAAGTGGCCCGCCATCGGCGCCAGGCCTCAAAAAGTGGCCCTCCATCTCTCAAAGAATTATCAAAAATATAAGAAAAATTGACAATTTGGACAGGATAGAACACACAATTACTTTCTATTACAAATTATTTTATTTTGACTTCCACAAACAACGTCAAACATTCTATTTTGATTCAATTAGAACAATTTTATATGCTTCTAGTTAATTAAATTTTTAGCTTTGTGGCCCCCTAATGTTCTTCAACCAAGAAAAGTGGCCCTCGTGCTCTCCAACTTAGAAAAAGTGGCCCTCAAGTCCAAAAAGGTTGGAAACCACTGCCTTAACCAATCGGCTACCGTGCCCCACGAAGCTTCTTGGTGAATACGTAGCAGTTCAGTGATGCTGGTTTCAAAGGACTATAGATGCGTGGCTTAACGATGACATTGACTCGGCAACTTGATCATTAATCCTGTGACGCTTTCCAAACTTATATACCATAGCTAAAACATATTGTAAAGGTGTCTAACTATCACTGTACTGTTAGTAATCCTATTTGTACACTGAGTGTATACTATCGGCTACCGTGTCACACGAAGCATGTTGGTGAATACGCAGCAGGTAGAGATGGGTGGACAAAGCAGTTAGCTTAACTATGGCATTCACACGGCAATATAACATCATTAATATTGTGACGCTTTCTAAACTTATATAGCGTCGTTAAAGCAAGTTGTAAAGGTGTCTAACTATCACTGTACAGTTAGTAAACCTATTTTCACACTCGATTGTATACTATCGGCTACCGTGTCCTTCGTATGATGTTGGTGAATACGCAGCAGGTCAGAGATGCGTGGACAAAGCAGTTAGCTTAACGATGGCATTGACTGGGGGCAAAAATTATTAATCCTGTGACGCTTTCCAAACTTATATAGCACCGTTAAAGAACGTTGTAAAGGTGTATAACTATCACTATTTCTAAAGAACTTTGTTGCTCAAGGACCCGACACAGCCACCGTCTCGTGGGGGTGAGGGGAAGGGGGGGGACCACGATAATGTGTTTCGTGACCTTCCTAAATGACGTCAGACTAGAAATCATCCCACCCATCGCTAATAAACACTGCCACCGTTCGTGCTCTGCAAGCACCGCCAGTCCCAATCCTGGATAAAGGAGGAGGGCGACGTTAATGATAATAGTTATTATAACCACCACCAGCAGGGCCACCCCGCCACCGCCAGCACCCGCACCACCACCTCCATCCGCTTCACCACCACCACCACCACCACCACCACCACCACCACCACCACTACTACCACCAACACAACCACCACCACGACTACCACCACCACCACGACCTCTACATCACCACCACCATTACCACCTCTGCCACTTCTCCATATAATTATCAAGCGCATTTGTCTGATAACCACCATAGGTCGATGGCGCTGGGTTGCGATGAGTGAAGGTCACGCTAAAGGTCATCAGATTCACAACACATGCAACTGTTTAAGAGAATCGATTCCGTATACACCGCGTCAAAAGGTGGACACCTTAACCAACCGAATGATGGTTGTGAATAACAGCTCAGCGATGCTGGTTTCAGTGAAAAGCAGTTTGGTCGACGATGGGTTAGGTCCAGGTGATCAATTTTATTTTATTATTGATAGTACTAGATAACACTGTCTTAAAGGTGTCTAATAATGAACGCCAATGGTCACCAGACTCACAACGCAGTAGCCATCTAAGATACCGTAATCTCCGTGTAAAAAGATATGTATCATAACCAATCGGCTACCGTGCTCCACGGATGATGATTGTAAATAGCAGCTCAGCGATTGTGGTTTCAGAGAACGATGCAGTGACATAGTAGATGAACACGTGCTTGATTACCGTACATCGCGTTCCACAGCTTATATAACATCGATTACTAATGTTGTAAAGGTGTCAAACTATCACGCACAACTGAGACTGAAAACTTGTTGCTCAAGATCCCTAAACACAGAAAATTAATCGTTTCGTGGGACGATGAGGACCGAAACCATTACCATAATTGCAAGCCGACTCAATAATGCTTGACGACATTTACATATATATAAAAGCTTTAAAACCATTTTAAAGGTGTCTAAATTAACCTTATACAGAGGCCGATCAATTATGGGTAAAAAATAACGCGATCGCCAGTAGATTACTTAAGACTTAAGTCTATATACTATAAAAAATAATTGATGTTTACATGACCTTTCACGACCTCCATAAATGACGCCAGATTAGAAATCGTCCCATCCATCACTAACTATAACTTCACCACCGTTCATACTCAGGCAGCGCCAGTCCCAAAACCAATACCAACACCACCATCACTACCACCACCATCACCACCACTGCCATTTAACCATTTATTAAGTACAATTGTATTATACCAAACCAGAGGTCGATTGCACAGTGTAGTGGTGAGTGAAGGTCACGCTAAAGGTCATCAGATTCACAATACAGTAACCGTTTAAGAGAATCGATTCAGTATACACTCCGTGTCAAAAGGTGGGCACCTTAACCAATCGGCTACCGTGCCACATGAATGATGGTTGTGAATCACATCTCAGCGATGCTGGTTTCAGTGTACGACGCGTGAAAAGCAGTTTGGTCCACGATGAATTGGATCTGGGAAGAAGTTATCAATCGTACATAGTGTTCCAACTTTATTATAGTACTTGTTAACACTGTATTAAAGGTGTCTAATAATTATATCATTATAATGATCGGCATAGTTGTAAAAAACGGGGTTTTTTCCCGTTTTTTATTCTCTCCCAAAAACGTCGTTTTTTCCGTTTTTTTTATTTTTCCCATGGTTTTTTATCGTTTTTTTAATTTTGTCTTTATCTTTATTTATACATTTACTTTCTATTATTATTTTCCTTAATTTTTATTTTTTCTGATATTTCTTATGTTTTCCGCCAACTCTCAAGGATCCAACTAACTAAAGTCATTATTTCATCGTTTAACATCATCATTTAAGAGATAGCCTGCGTGCAGTAGGTTCCAAATCAAAACTTTCATGGTTAAAATGCGGTTTTAGATGTAACAAAGCCAAATTATTTTCCGTTTCCGTTTTCATGGTTTTTTGTCGTTTTTTATTATATTGAAAAAACGTCGTTTTTTACCGTTTTTTATTTCGTTTTCATGGTTTTTTACATCTATGATGATCGGCAATGGTCACCAGACTCACAGCGCAGTTAACTGAGAGGATCGATACCGTACTCTCCGTGTAAAAAGACATGCACCATAACCAATCGGCTACCGTGCCACACAAGATATGATGGTTGTAGGCTAAATAGCACTTCGGCGATCATTGTGGCTTCAGGGAACAATGCGAATTATACACAGGCTACACAGCAGTTTTAGAGAGGACTTTTCATTATCGCGCATTGCGTTCCACAACTTATATAGCATCGGTTAGCAATGTTTTAAAGGTGTCTAACAATCACCGGCAACTGAGACTAAAATACTTGTTGCTCAATGGTCCCTTCATTGCAATCGTTTCATGAGACAAGGAGGATCGAACCCATGATGTCGCCCCGATAAAATGATTTACAGACGCTTAACGACATTTATTTATATAGAATCACTGACAACATTTTAAAGGTGTACAAATTTATCGTTTACAGAGTCAGATTAATGGTCACAAATAACGCGACCGCTCTAAGACACCAGTCGATCACTTAAGACTTCAGTCTACTATTATTTGTTTGTTTGTATGTGCACTTGTTATAGCGCCCCTTCAAGCTCTCTCTACTCAGAGGCGCTCCCGATGCAGAGCGGACACTGCATCGGAGTTTCACGCCGAAGCGCTGAGCAATTGTGAGTGAAGGACTTGCCCAAGGTCCTTACGCGGTTGAGGGTGGATTCGAACCTCGGACCTTCCGACTCCAAGGCAACGACGCCACCACTACACCACCGCGCCCCACAAGACTAAGACCATCATCATCATCATGACCTTTCATGACCTCCATAAATGACGCCAGATTAGAAATCGTCTCATCCATCACTAATAAACTCCGCCGCGATCCGTACAATGGCGGCGCCACTCCAAAACCTGGATAAAGGAGGAGGGCGACGCTAATGATAATAATCACACTGCGTCGTTTAAACTGAGACTATAATACTACATGTATAATACACAAGCGAAGAACATACCTGTTGAAATGACCACTGACAGTAAGTCCTTGAACTGTCAGTATGCCTGTCTGTCTGTCTGCCTGTTGTCTGCCTGTCTGTCTAACAGTCTGCTTATCTGTCTGTCTGTCTGTTCCTTCTTTCTATCAGCTCCTTAAATCCCTCTCTCTACCATATCCTTCAACCGTTAATCCCAACAAATCCCGATCCACCTACGCACTTGTTCCTGCAGCGTCCGAATACATACATACACAGTAAACAGACGGTTCATTAGCTGTACGCAAATTCCTCGTATATGTACGTTGCGGCAGGAGCGTACGCTGCGATGATGATGGCGGTGGCCACAGAGAGAGACGATGTCTCCTGCCTCT
>OX243822.1:2834315-2919315 GCA_945859605.1 Lumbricus rubellus
CCTGTTGAGGCAATGATGTCGGAAGATCAAATCATGATCATCGGTCTGATCATGATCATCAGTCTAATCATGATCACCAGTCTAATCATGATCATCATACCAATCATGATCATCATTCTAATCATGATCATAATTCTAATCATGGTCATCATTCTAATCATGATTGAGACGAATGGTCAAAGCGACATCTTGCGATGACGTGGAAGCGGTGGCGACTTCATTTTCTTGGTCTCGGGGTATGACGGTCACCTAAAATGTGTTGTATTGTATTGCTTTGTGTTGCCTTGCATCGAATTGTATTGCGTTGCATTGTTTTGTATTGTTCTGTATTCTGTTGTATTACATTGTGTAATTGTATTGTGCTGCATTGTGTCATATTACATTCTATATCGTATTATAATTTTTCTTATTGCAATTTAACTGACTTCGTGGCGTATCCTACCCTGTATGTTTTTAGTGCAGAAAAAGCCTCCTTATTTCAAAGTACTTCTCGTCTTCGTCTACGCCATTTTAAGAAACGCTTGAAAAGTACAAAAGGTGTTTAAGAGACGGCATGAAATTGTTTCCTATCAGGCCTCTCCCTCAAATGGAGGTTGAAGTTTATCTGTTCTGCCTTGTCTCAAGCAGTCATGCCACTCTGAATTTGAAAAAAAAATCAGATCCGGCTGAAAAAGGGTAGAAAATTCTTTATCGAGAATTTATCAGAAAAAAATCGATTTTTCTGTCGACATTACTTTTGTCATCCGACCAGAATTTTATCATTTTTCACATTAAAATTTATGATGGTCTTTCTAAAGTCTTTTACTTCAAAATCTACAATTTGTCATCCAAAATTTGCAATTTTTTTCCAAATTCTGCAATTTTGCGACTTTTATCATGTGTTTCGTGGAGTTTCATCTGAGAAATATACACAGAGTGCGCCAAAAAGACCCTCCTAGGTTTTTTTGCCAAAAACGTAACATAGCCAAAAGTAGCAAAGGACGACTTTATTAAGCCTCATCTCAAATAATTGTTATCAAATATATCCTTGATATTGCCAAGTGAAGCACTACCAAGTTCATATGACAAAAGTCATTAGAGATGAGACTTGATAAAATCGTGTTTTTAATACTTTTTGTTTCGTCTCGTGTTTGAATCGTCAAAAAAGGTGGGTGAGCTCACTAAAAGTGATAAAACTTCTGTTCTGTTTGAAATATTTTGATTGAATTTGGCCATCATGTGTAGGTATGAATTATTTTTAAGCCTGTAAATTTTCATTTCGATATTCTTACTTCAGGCCAAGATATTGGCAAAAACCTAGGGGGTCTCTTTGACGCACCCTGTATAAATAAAAAAAAATCGTAAATGTCACCAAGAAGAAAACAAGATCATAACCAACAAAACCTAGAAACCTATAGACAATACCGGAAAACCTAGATCTGTAGGTGTGAAAAGCTTTGAGTGGTATCCGTGGGCTTAGGGAGCAAAATAGCTATCGAGAATCATTATAATTATAGTCCTTGCATGGTTAGTTGGTTTAACAACAGTACTCATTTTATAACAATGATTACAATTCTACTCCAACTTTGGACGTATCATTGCATCAGGTTGTAGCGTTTATGATTATATAATATTTTAAATAACGGTTTAAAGGTGTTTAAATGAACGATTTATCCAGTGGGTTTGATTTGTGGGTGTTTAACGACATTGCGTCACAATAAAGATTACCAGTGTCGTTCTCACTACAATTGGGACTGGCACTGGCAGAGTACAAACAGTGACGTAGTCTAACCAGTCCTACATTGTATGCATTGCATTTCAGAGCATCAATGATGTACGATATTCTTTACTGGCTAATTAAGGTCATCGGTGATGATGCTTACTGTTATCATGGTGAAGCATTTGCAAATAGTAACTTCTGTTAAGCGTTTTCACTCAATGCGACGCTCATTGCAATGCATAATTAGTAATAATTGTTTCTGTTTAACGACACTGTAATGACGAAGATCACTAGCGGCATCCTCCTCCTTCATTCGGGCTTGGGACTGGCACTTTCAGTGCACGAACATTGGCGACGTTAAACCCTACGATAGAGTCATTACTCAGTATTACTGAGTGTCTTTCAATTTCACCCTTAGAATCCACCTTGGAGAGGCAAAATGTTTTCCCCTTCGTTTACCCCACACCACAAATGAGCCCCGCCTTGACCCACCCCAACCTATCCACCCTTTACCGCCCACCACCTTCCCGTCCATTACGGAGTCATTGACTTCCAACATCCTACGGCCATTGATCATTACTTGGCCCCCGGGTGAAGATCCCTACCCGCTTCTGCCCATTGCCTCTACCACCTGTTGAGGCAATGATGTTGGAAGATCAAATCATGATCATCAGTCTAATCATGATCATCATTCAAATCATGGTCATGATTCTAATCATGATCATCATTCTAATCACGATCATCATTCTAATCATGATCATCAGTCTAATCACGATCATCATTCTAATCATGATCATCAGTCTAATCACGATCATCATTCTAATCATGATCATCAGTCTAATCACGATCATCATTCTAATCATGATCATCGTTCTAATCATGATCATCATTCTAATCATGATCATCATTCTAATCATGATCATCATTCAAATCATGATCATCATTCTAATCATGATCATCATTCTAATCATGATCATCATTCTAATCATGATCATCGTTCTAATCATGATCATCATTATAATCATGATCATCATTCTAATCATGATCATCGTTCTAATCATGATCATCATTATAATCATGATCATCATTCTAATCATGATCATCATTCTAATCATGATCGAGACGAATCATTGTAGCGACGTCTTGCGACGAATTGGAAGCTGTGGCGACTTCATTTTCTTGGCCTCGGGTTATGATGATCACCTAAAATGAGTTGTATCGTATTGCATAGCTTTGTAATGCATTGTATAGAACTGTATTATGTTGCATTGTACTATGTTGTACAGTATGCTGTTGTATTATATTTTGTAATTGTATTGCGCTGTGAAATTGTATTCTGCTGTAATACATTTTTTATTGCATTTAAGAAAACGTACACCTGTATTAATAGGCCTACGTTCTAGTTAGGAAGCCTCTCAACACGTAATCCAACTGATTTTTCCCTTCGTCTACATATTTTATAGAAAGGTTTCAAGCTTAGAAAAGGTGTTTAAGTACTGCAAGTTTTTCTGACCAGGCTTGTTGTCAACCAGTTCTTTCTTAAGGTTAAGACATCTAGCAAAAACGGGATGTTGTTTCAAGTCTCTAACGCCACGCATACTGTGCATGGTCCATTATGAAGTCACTCCTTTTGCTGCAGGCTTTGGACTTACGCTGTAAGGAGTATGCAGATAATGGCGGAATTATTTTTGTGGTCAATCTGTGATTGTACTATATAGACGGGGGTAGGACCATTGCTCATAGGCTCATTGCTCATAGGCTCATTGCTCATTGGCTTATTGCTCATATGGCCATGGGCGTCCGCAGGGGGGCGCAAGGGGGCGCATGTGCGCCCCCCTGGATTTTGCGCCTATTTGCAGAGAAATGCAAAAATGTAAAAATACTATACGCTCCACAAGTTGGACTAGGCTGCTTTGCTTAGGTGCAGCACATTTTCGAAAATTCAGCATATAGAATTCTCTCTTGGTGATACAGAAATTCATATTGCCTACCCCGATACGGGAAATGAATTCACTCCGCTAATGGCGAAGTAGGCTAATCGGCATCATAATTCATTTTAACCGACCGATGCGAGATAACAGAGATCCTCTGAAGAACCGCCAATAGTGAGGCTGTTATATATATATATATATATATATATATATATATATATATATATATATATATGCATTTGCATAGGGCTTAAATATACATAAGCATATTTGACACTCAGTCTGGCTGAAGTTGGCTAGATAATAAGAGCGATAGTCTCCAATTAATCAGCTTGACAGCTTCTTCCCTTATAGATAGCCTACCAGCTGGCACATGTTCTGCCACACCTTCTAAACATACACCGCTAGATGAAAGAAGAATGCTAATCCATAATTTATCTGAGTTGTCACAAGGTTCATTAAAACTGTAAATTCGTCTACAACACGTTGTGAGTCAGTCGGGCAATATATAGGCTACAGGGACGGGGTCACGGAGGAGACGAAATAATTATAGGAAAATTTTGTATGAACTGTGAGGGTCGACTGCATCGAGATTCGAAGAAACTTGAAAGGCCTAACCCCATGAACGGAACAGATAGTCGTTTGTTTTTCGCTCGGAAAGGCGTTCTGTTGTCGGCCAGACTTTAGGGACGAAAAAGTTTCTGTTGCATTCAAACCTGCTTTCTTTCGTGATAATTATGATGCGTATAGTCTACGCTCTGTTAAATCTGAGCGCTGAAGGAAGTCTACGTATACCCGTTAAACCATGGGCGTCCGCAGCGGGGCGCAAGGGGGCGCAAGTGCGCCCCTCTGGATTTTTCGCATAGTTGCACATAAATTTAGATTATTTGGTTGTGATTGTTACAACGCGATTTTCAATGTGATTATCGATTCGTTCTACAAGTTGAACCTATATAATACATCTTTCTTTGGGCGCATAACGTAGCCTATAGGTAGGCCTAGGCTATAGCTATAGGATTCTCTCGTGGTAATATGGAAATTCAAACTGTCACCCATTAAATTTAGACCAAGTGACAATTATTTAACCCTTATAGGGTCACCGGGGGGTAAAAAAATACCCCCAGCTCGGTTTTTCACGGAAATTTTTTTCCCTTAAAATAGTTGAAGAAATTGCTTTTGTGACTTTTCCTAAGTATGTTTTATGCACAGAATGCATCCAGTTTTATTATCTATCCATGCACCCATATCAGCTAAAAAGTACGAAAATGCACCACTTCGTAGATATTTTAGACAGGAATTCATAAACATAGCATTATGCATGCGTTACACGTGAGTGTCTTGCTGTCACAATGTCTCCTTATCAGTATCTGAACAATTGTGAACATTATATAGTATCATTCATTCATTCAAGTATTTATATAGCGCCTCTTCAAGGAAACTACTCAGAGGCGCTCCCGACTCCAGCACGGACAAATAGAAACGTATGTCATTATAGTATCGTTTTATATATAGAAATCGTTTTGGTTTCATAAAATTAGGATGAATAAATGAAATTGTCTACAGCAAATCACGTGAAGTTAACAAGTGTAGCATCAATTTAGACCCTGAGCTCATGTTTCTAATGCACATATGATTTCACAGATAGCCATTTTAATATTATGGCCGCCATTTTGTCCGCCATTTTGATTTTGTGCAGTGCCACATATGTGAATTTGGTTCCATTGCATTCCTTGACCTCGAAAATGTTGATTTAGACTCTGAAATCATGTTTCCATTGCATACATAACTTCACTTATAACCATTTAAGATTATGGCGGCCATTTTGTCCGCCATTTTGATTTTACTGCAGTACTGCATATGTTTCTTTGTTCCAGTGCATTCCGCGAACCTTCTTTAAATAACTTCTTTTAGTTTTATACTTTAAAATTGGAGTTTATCATAGGAATCATGCGAATCACAGTGGGGGTATTTTTTTACCCCCAGGTGACCAAAATCGGTTGAGAAATTTCGTGACCCTATGAGGGTTAAAAGTTTGCGCCCCCTAGAAAAATTCCTGCGGACGCCCATGCGTTAAACCGTAAACGTGTGTCGTTTTACTGTCCACGATCGAAACCCATAAGCCGCCTTCGACTGGGAAGGTACATTGATTGATTTATTGATTGATTGATTGACTGCTGTAGGTTTACTCGTATCAGGCTACGTCCTACTTTGAGGGAGGGACGTAGAGGAAGGGAATCTTTGCGCAAACGCTCTATTCAAGTTGAAAGTTCGTTTTAGTAGGCCTACAATATTATAAAATAAATAATAACAGATGCTTCTTAAATATTAGAAGAAAAAACGAAGTATTAGGCCCTAGGCCTATATCTTTTTCACTGATTGTGGTTTGTCACTCGAATGTTTCTGATGCAAAAATAATAAAAGAAGATAGGCCCTATAGGCTATGTAAAAAAGCTCAATAAGTTATAGGCCTATAATGAAATTGAAAAGGCTATTAGGCTGCCTGTGGTTAACTGCACATTCGTAGTAATTGACTAAACACCAGTAAAATAATACTACACTATATATGTTGACTATTCGGCGACATTAGGTCTATAGGTCGATTGGCCTGAACTGGAATGAACTTATCAATCGATCAATCAGTCAAATTCTCTATTGTAGCTAACCGATGGTAGGCCTGCAAGAATAAGTAGCAAGAAATTAGTAGCAGTCGAAATTGAATTCCTTAAAAATATAAGACTTTGTTTAAAGTTTGCGCCCCCCTACAAAAATTTCTGCGGACGCCCATGCATATGGCTCATTGCTCATAGGGTCTATTGCTCATAGGTCTTTTTGCTCATATGGCTCATTGCTCATAGGGTCTTTTGCTCATAGGTCTTTTTGCTCATATTATGGCTCATTGGTCATAGGGTCGTAATAAAATACAAGTAAAATTAGTCAAATGAAGGTACATAAAAGAAAACACTGACTGAAAATATAAAGAAACATTTAATAGAACTGTTCAAGTAAAAGCTTGATAACTAACCACTAGAGGTGAAATTGTTCAATTATAAAAACGTTACACTTTTTAACAAGTAGATAGTTCACTACTTCACATGTAAATTAAAAAACAGAATTGTTCATTGTCTTATATGTCCACTTACACATAGTTGACTACTTAAAACTAACCACCATAGTAATTATCTTCAAGTAATTATCTTCACAAGTTTCTTCAGTGCCAGCGATTCTATTAGTCTACCAACGCTAATTGTCCCTAATTGATAAGCACAAACTAAGGCGTGAAGACGGTCACCTATGAGCAATGGTGTATTTGTTTTAGACATAGGCCAAAGTTCATTGATTTTAGGCATATGACCAATGAGCCTATGAGCAATAGACCCTATGAGCAATGAGCCGTATGAGTAATAAGCCTATGAGCAATGAGCCTATGAGCAATGAGCCTATGAGCAATGAGCCTATGAGCAATGAGCCTATGAGCAATATAGACGGGGGTAGGACCGGTACAATACAGATGCCACCAGTGCATGTGTGGGTCGTATACTGGTATACACAGCGTAGAATTGAACAATGGACAACGGCTCAATAGAAGTTACTATTTACATATGGAAATAGAGATCAGCTTATTGTTTATATCTGGCGTGCATAGCTGTTCTGCCTTGTCTCAGGGACCAATAAATAATTATAGCCCTCGAGAACCGCTATAATAGGCCTTTGTTAGTTGGTTCTAAGACTATTTTCTTATAGCAATGATTGCTATCTATTATAATGCTCCAACATGTGGTCAAGTATCGATGCAACGGGTTGTTGAGTGCAAGAATATATAAATTTCTTTACAGCGTTTTAAAGGTGTGTGTATTTGCAGTTTAACGTCACTGTGTCGTAACAAAGACCATTAGCGACGTCCTCCTTCTTTATCAAGGCTTGGTACTGGCACTGGCAGAGTGCGACCAGTGGCGGAGTTCGGTTTAGGATAATTGAGGAGAACGCTTTATCCATCCAGTCATTTTTGTTTTGTGGGTGTTTAACGACACTACATGTGTCCCAACAAAAATTACCAGCGTCGCCCTCCTCCTTTCACTATAATTGGGACTGGCACTGATAGAGTACGAACAGTGGCGGAGTCTAACCAGTCCTATGCACTTTATGTACAGCATCAATGCTCTTCGATATTCTTTACTGCCTAATTAACGTTGTGGTGGTCTAGTAGTGGCGTCGTTGCCTTGGAGCCGGAAGGTCCGAGGTTCGAATCCACAGATGGTAGAGGCGATGAGCAGAATATTTGCTGTATTGTGTTTTGTTCCGTTCTATCGTAAAGTATTTTTTCGAATTGCATTTTCAAAGTGCTTTGTGGAAGCCACCTCTTGTTAACAACTATTTCTTGGATGGATCCGATTTGACCAGGGTCTACATGTCTGACAACAGAGGCCAGTATATATACCCTGGACAGAAATTTGCTTGGCATAATATTACATCACTTCATAGCACAGGTTTAGTCGATAAACAAAATGTTCAAGATGGATGGATCCGATTTGACCAGGATCTATGACAACAGAGGCCGTTACCCTGGACAGAAATTTGCTCGGCATATTACAGCACTTATGAGCAAGGTACTAGATCAGCGTTGCCACCCTGAAAAATAAAAAACCCAAGTTGGTCGGTCAAAAAAAACCCAAGAAAACCCAAGTTGCACAAATCTTGAAAAAATTTTAAAATTTTCGTCCAAAAAATTTCTGACGACCTTTTTTTTCTCTTTTTTTTTTTTTTTTTTTAGTCGTCCGGCAAAAATTTTTCCCGAATTTCCCAAAAAAATTTTCATTTACCGTCCAAAAAATCTGACGACCTTTTTTTTTTTTTAGTCATTTCACCCAAATACCCAAATCTTGAGGAAATGTCGAAAAATTTTCGGTTCGGAAGCAAAAAACCCAAGATTTGCCCGAAAAACCCAAGTTTTTCACGAAAAAAACCCCATTTCCCAAGTTTCGGAAAAAAAACCCAAGATTTTTTGCGCCGAAAAAAAAACCCAAGAAAAAACCCAAGTTCCTCGCAAAAAACCCCATTTCCCAAGTTCGGATTAAAAAACCCAAGATCTTGTGAAAAAACCCAAGGAGTGGCAACGCTGTTACTAGATTAGTAAATTTTAAGATAAAAATGTTCAAGCCTTCGTCTACGATTTTTTAAAGCAATATTTCAAACTTAGAAAAGGTGTTTAAGAGACGGCATGTTATTATTTCAAATTGCTGTCAAGGAGTTCTCCTACCGTTAACATACATGTAACTAACACATACGGGTTGTTGCTTCGAGGCTTTAACGCCATCCTAATCCTATGCAGGGTACCTCATGAGGTCGCCTCCTTCTCCTGCAGGCTCAGAACTGGCATTGTAAGGAGTATACAGACAGTGGAGGAATTATTTTAATCAATCTGTGAGTGTACAATGCAAGGCGTATAATAGGACCGGTATGCTATAAATGGGCGACAGTGGCAGAGTATAGCTTAGCATTGTACAACGGCTCCATAGAAGTTACTATTCATATAATATGGAATCAGGCCCCTCCCTCAGAGATAAGGTTGAGTTTTATCTGCCGTGCCTAGCTGCTCTACATGCCTTGTCTCAGTCATTGTATTGTATTGTAATGTATTGTATTTAAACATTTATAAAGCGCCTCCGGTAGGGTGAACCGTTCAGAGGCGCTCCCAGTGCGCAAGGCCCCGCGAGAAGAAGCAGGTTTTGAGAAGAGACAAAGCAGAGGAGAGACTATACCAGAAAGACGTGTAGAGCGAACAGAAGGAGAAAGGGCATTCCAAAGAGAAGGACCAATCAATTGAGACAAATGATCGAGACTGAGCCATAGCAGTTCTAGACCGAGGAACCAAGAGGTAAAATCTGTTGGATGAACGAAATCATGTCACTCTTTTGGGGCGCGGTGGTGTAGTGGTGGCGTCGTTGCCTTCGAGTAACTGTATTGAGCTGTGAAATTGTATTGTGTTTTATTCCATTCTACCGAATAGTGTATTTTTCGTATTGCATTTCAAATTGCCTCCTGACGTAAACTTTGTATGTTTCTAGTGAGAAGGCGACAGCCTTTGTCCCAACTAATTCTCGCCTTCGTTTGCAAATTTTATTGCAACATTTTAAGCTCAGAAGAGGTGTTTAAGTGCTGCATGTTTTTCTGGTCAGAATTGTCAACAAGTTCTCTTATAAGGTTAAGACATCTAGCAAACACGGGATGTTGTTTCGAGTCTTTAACGCCATCCTGTGCACGATCCCTCATGAAGTCATCCCCTTGCTGCATGCTTAATTTAACCTTCGCCACACGTTTGGGGGTCAAATAGACCCCCAGGGGTATATTTTCATCTGTAACTTTCTAAAACGTGGGCACCAAAAAGTTTCCTTTGGTGACTTTTCCTAAAAATTCCTCCTTGTCAAAATGGTATGAGTGACGTCATACGTTGACGCTTAGTTCTGACGCTGTGACGTCATTTTGGTGAGATCTTAGAGTGAAATTCATGTCCATATCATTAGTGTCCATACAATGAGGCGTATCTCTGCTTCTACGCAAGGTATCTTGAAGATTATTTTTTTTGTTTCCAATGTTTTAGGGGTCAGGGAATTCACTCCAGCTACTGATAAATGCCTGACCTTGACGGAAGACCTTGAAATTCAAGGTCACATGATTTTTTACTTGACCATACCCTATCTCTGCTACTATACCTGTTAGAACAACGAATTTTTTTGGTTACTATGGTTATTTGGTACAAGGAACTCAACAAAATATAAACAAAACACAACTGGAATTTGTTATGTTACATCTTATGTTACATCGTTTCACTTCTCATAATTTGTTTATGACTTGTTGCCAGTGTATCTAACTACATTCGGTACAGGTAAATAATTGTGTGGAGTGGTTACCACAAACAAATTGACCACACGTGCTGCATCTGTGCTTCGTCCTGGTGTCATTCTTTCGATCGCACATGTCACATCGTCCTCTCTGAGGAGTGATGACTGTGTCATTCTGTGTTGTCGTAGGAACAGGCAGATTCACGTATTCCAAAGCCCGCTTTATCGAGTTTCTGTCGCTAACGCAGGGCGTGCTTCTTCTGCTGTCGATCCATGGAAGACACATACTTTTTCCCATTTCCAATATGAATACTCTCCTTCTGTCATTCTGATTAGTGTTTGCAGAATCCACCCATTCAGGATGTTGATGAAACCAAATCACTGATGCGTTATGTGCGACTTCGTTGTTCTAACAGGTATAGTAGCAGAGATAGGGTATGGTCATGTAAAAAAATCATGTGACCTTGAATTTCAAGGTCATCCGTGAAGGTCACGCATTTGGCAGTAGCTGCAATGAATTCCCTGACCCATAAAACATTAGAAACGAAACAAAAAGTATCAAATTCCATGCCCAGGAACAGGTATACCTTGGGGGTCATTTGGACCCCCAAGCATAGAAGACGTAGTTTTTTTGGTCGCGTATGGCGAAGGTTAAGACTGGCCATGTAAGGAGTAAACATGCAGGCAATGGCGGAATGATTATTGTTTTTGATCAATCTGTCATTTTACTGCAGAAGGAGTAGGAGTCCGAGGACCCGTATACTTTACAGATAATCTTCGTTTAATGACTCAATCTGACAAACCACAGAATGATTATAGGTACATGTTATACGAAATACGGCCCACTATTAATAGCACGACACGCAGGTCAGCTTTACAGCAGTGGGTTTGGTAGCTTAACACTAATGGCCTAAGTGCTGGATCACTCCTGGTTCTACCAAGCCAGAAGTGGGAGGGGCTATCTTATTTTCAGCAGAACCCGAGTCAAGCAACACAACAGCAAAGCGCCAATAGCTGCTAAAAGCAACTTTTTAAAATCAATGCCCTGTGTGAGGCTCAAAATTCCTCAAACCCGGGTCGCGTGGATGACAGTTTAACGACCAGCGCTTTCTCAACTGAGCTACGGACCCTCCCCTCAGATGCCACCAGTGTGTGCATGGGTCATCGTGGTATATAGCGTAGAATTGAACAATGGACAAAGGCTCAATAGAAGTTACTATTTACATATATGGAAATAGAGACCAGCTTTATCTGGAGTAGAGCTATAGCGGTTCTGCCATGTCTCAAAATGGTCGTCAGAAATTATTTTGGCTGATTAAAATATTGTTACTGGTTGTGCAGTTCTTAAATTTTCTTTTAAAAGCCGTGTTAGAAAGAGACGATAAAGGTGGCTGGGGCATGTTGCTCGTATTGACAAGGATCGAAGTAAAGGGATGTTATTGATAATTTTATAGCCTAGACTATTGTAGGTCTACGAATATTACAGGCCTACGTGGCTGAGCACTGAATGAGCTCCGCTTTAATAATTTATATTTATAATCGCTTAAAACTAGTTAAAACTCAACGCGTTTCGTCATTGAAACCGCAATTTAAATAATGGTTTCCAATGGCAACGGACGACGCTCAAAGCCCACAGCTAGGCTTAATGGCGCCAGTATCACGTAATTTTAACATAGATTAGATAGGGAACAATCTACTTTTTCTTTTTACATGTCCTATGTTCTTCATAAATAGTTTGATTTAACGCGTTAATTAGGCAAAATTGCAATGAACGAATACGATCAAATTCAAAGTTTCTAGATGGCGTAATTTTCGATAAACACTCGTTAATATGATGCTCTCGTTAGATACTTTTTTAATGCATTTGACTGACCCTATATAAAGGAAAGAAATGTACGCAGTGTTATCGCTACTCGGCCTTTTGGCTAAGTTCAAAGTGAAACTATTATGTACTCTAGGAGTGGTACAATTTATACTACTCCCAAGAGTGCAGCCTGCAAGGGTCAATGGCACGAGGTAAAACTCTGTAAGCCCTTAGCAGGAGGGACCGTTCGGTCATGGTAAGTATAGGTAAGTATGTTTCACTTTGAACCCCCCCCCACCCCCCCCCACCCCAAAAAAACAACAAAAACAAATAAAATAGAACGCTACATAGAGCGTTGCACGCGGGTCGAAGGAAAGGGCGCACATCAGTTCAACAAATCTGTATTCAGTGCTGCTATAATAATAATAGACTGATAGCCCGAGTTTCTCGATTCTCACACATCTTTCCATTCATGACTGAACAACTTCAATGGCTGTATCTCTCTGCCCGAATACAATTAAATTCAAAGTTCTTGTTTCGTGTTTTAACCCTATAACGCACACCTGAGGTCCATCGGACCCCAGAGGTGCGATATCTTGAATATCTTTTTTGATATGAATAGTAAAAATCTGAAATAATTCAAATTCCTCAACAATTCATCCCCCTACATGTACAAAAAAGTTGGGAGACTGTAGCACCCCTGGTTGATTTGAAAAAAATTTGAGAAAGACACCTAGGGCATATTTAGCACACCTGGGGTCCAACGGACCCCAGGCTTCAGCATTGATAGATCCATGCTGCATCGACTATAGCATAATGGGAACAGGACATACCCCCGGCCCATTACCCATGCCGTTACTCCCCCCATTGCCCCTCGACATTACCCACAGTGGGACATTACCCCCGCCCCGCAATTACCCCCATCCCTAAGTTTATACTTAGATACAGTGTAGTATGCACGTATGTATATATGTGTGTATGTGTATGTATGAATGTATATATAATAATGTATGTATTGTATATATGTGTGCACGCATTCATGCATGCATGCATGCATGCATGCATGTATGTTGTATATCCATATGAATATATGAATGTATGTATGTATGTATGTATGTATGTATGTTTGTATGTATGCTTGTATGAGTATGTATGTATGTATGTATGTATGTATGTATGTATGTATGTATGTACTTATGTATGTATGTATGCATGTACGTATGTATGTGTGCATGTATGTTTACGAACATACACACACATACATACATAGCTACATGCATACTTACATATATACACACATACATACATGCACATACACTGCACTTTTGTACATACAAGCATACATAGGCTTACCTACAATAGTGCCTGAATAGATTACCTACGTACACACAAAAATATTATATACACGCATAAATAAATACAAACAAAAACACGTACATACATACTTACAAACATACAGTATGTATACATTCATTCATACATACATACATACATACATACATACATACATACATACATACATACATACATACATACATACATACATACATACATACATACATACATACATACATACATACATACATACATACACGCATACATACATGCACACACAAACATACATACATACATACATACATGCATACATTCATACATTTATGTGCAATTGTACATACATGTACATACATACAAATGGCAACTCCTAACGTTTTTTGGCTGCGCCACTGGTCAAAATTATTGAGCAAGCTAGAAATTCTCGCTAGGAATTTTTTTTATGAAAATCACCATTTTTCACATATTTTAATTTATTTTGAGCACTTCCGGTTATGAAAAGACAAATTATTTAGCATGACAATGTAGCCCTACATTCCCTCTATGAAGGGGCAGAATGTTTCTTCTTCATAATAAATGACGGATAAAATATTACAGTCGTTAACCTAAGTTGGTGGTTTCCACCTCCCCTCTTGGTACCTAGGGTATATCGCCATTTAAACAGCAAAAGTTGTTTTCATCAATCCAGTTTCTACACAGACATTGTTTCCATCAGTCCAGCTTCAATTTAAACGAAAACATCTTCGTCAATGCAGCTCTAATTTAAGCGATCGACTTTCCATTAAAGTAAAAAAAAGAGTTTGCATCAAAGCTACTTAAATTCAATTAAAAATTATTGTTTATCACAGTCGGGGATTCTAGGGGGTTTGACCACCGGACGATTGACCACTGCGGGCGATTGACCACCGCACGATTGACCAATCCCATCGCTTGATTTTTATATAAAACTTTACGACACAGACTCAATGTATCACCTACTCTATTTAATATGTAGCCTAATCGAATAATAATACGAAGTGAAATGCGAAAATATATATTTGATGGACTGCGCTGGACCGTGGTGAAGAACAAAAGGAGGTTTATTTGGAATGCGTATACGCTGTATTCACTGTATATAGACTATAATTATTGTGATATGCTGTTTCATGTAGCCTAGGCCTACGCGTATGCAGGTCTACATTATAAGAATTAAAAGAAGCCGACGATGTTTATCTATAAGCTTACTAGCGGTAAATACCAAAACCACCACAACATGGGGAATCCCTCCGTCTCCACCAACCCACCCAACCCCCACCCACCCAACCGTCACCCCTCCCCGCATTGGACTGGACAACCGCGAACAGGGCGTGGCCACAGCGAATGAATAATTCCCAGACTGTATATAGGTAGTAATCAGCAGCAGCAGCAGCATAAAATACTACATTTTCTTTCATCATTAGTTAATAAATTTAAGTCACCACTAGACCGGTGATCAATCGTCCGGTGGTCAATCGTCCGGTGGTCAATCGTCCGGTGATCAAACGTCCGCAGTGGTCAATCGTCCGGTGGCCAACCGTCCGGTGGTCAACCGTCCAGTGGTCAATCGTCCGCGCACCCAGTCGGGGTACAACTGTATGAGGGAGGAGGAAAGGAGGAAGGGAGGGAGAGAGGTGTGTCACTAACAACCCTCTTTGCTGGAATTGCTTCGCACCTACTCACCTCAAACCATATGCAGCTAGAAAGTGTTTCCACGACCAGGAACGTAACTAGAATTTTTCGTTGGGGGGGGGGTGGTGGGGAGCTTAAGCCTTGAGCATGACGAGTGCTGTATTCAGCCGTAAGCATACAACGGCCTGATTTGGGTTTTTTTTGGGGGGGAGCTTCATTTTTGTTTTGAGGGGCTCAAGCCCCCCAAGCCCAACGCTAGGTACTTCACTGTCCACCACCTCCAGCCGCCCCCACAGGTGGGTGGGTTTGATAAGGGAAAGCCAAAATTTCTCGGCAACTCCGGTTACTCAAACCTTCAAGCAAAACATATTGACGGTGACCCGTCATAATAGCCCCGTCAAAACAGCCCCGTCAAACCAGCCCCGTCATAATCGCCCAACGACAAAATAGCCCCGTCATAATCGTCCAAGGACAAAACAGCCCAGAAAAATTCAGTTCCCGACAAAACAGCCCCGTCAAAAAAGCCCCGTCAAAACAGCCCGTGTAAGCAGTTCCGCGAAAACAGTCCAGTCATAGACGACACGGACAACTATTTCAGATATTTAAAAACATTCACCCAGCTTCCATTTCTTAAGCGTTTTATCATTCATCCACCTTCTATTTAAGGTTTATAAAACCTTCATCCGGACTATTTTCACATAGCCTAGCTGTTTGCACAGCCTTCTTTATGAGGCTATTTCGGCGGGTTTTTTAGAAATGGAAGCTGGATGAAGGTTTTATAGATCTTAAATAGAAGCTGGATGTATGATAAAACGCTTGAGGGATGAAAGCTGGGATTTCGCTTTAGAAATCGAAGCTGGATGAATGATAAAACGCTTAAGAAATGGAAGCGGGGTGAAGGTATTTATATTTTAAATAGAAGCTGGATGGATGATCAAACGCTTGAGAAATCGAAGCTGGACGATGGTTTTATAGATCTGAAATATAGGCTGGATTGACGATCTTAAATAGAAGTTGGGTGTATGATCAAACGCGAAGCTCTTTTACCAACGCGATCATTTCCGGAAGTCATCTTATACTTTACAAGCATTATTTTCATCAATTCGGCTTCCTCAAAAAGACGTTAATTTCGTCGGTATATTTCTCACAAAAATCGTGTTATTCCGTGACTCTGTCGGTCCCCGACAAAATAGCCCCGGGCTGTTCTGACGGGGCTATTTTGACGGGGCTATTATGTCGCTGGGCGATTTTGACGGGGCTGTTTTGTCGTTGGGCGATTATGACGGGGCTGTTTTGACGGGGCTGTTTTGACCGGGCTATTATATTGACACCGGGACCACACCGCCTCACGCATCGCCTAAGGCTGTGTGGCGGTGGGGCTGGGTGCCCCTCCCCCTCATGTCATGTTTAAAACACATACTCACTTAGTCACTTTGAACTGTACTGTGTACAGCTTAACAATAGCGTTCAGATATCAATAATTAAGTAGTAATGAATTTCGATTACGAAATATTTCACAAATCTCCAGAGTGTTTATTATCCTTTTGGTAAAAATGCCTGAAAATAAAAACTATTTTTATTTTCAGTTGATAATTAAATTCACGTTTTTGACGCGAAAACAGCGCCTCCTTGAAAAAAGCTAGATGTCGAAAACGCATCAAGCAATAATTATAGACAGGAGCGAAAAATCTATTATAGGTCACAAGAGTTGCGAGTGGCAATATTGAGTACGAGATAATGAAGACCATGATTCGTTTCACATATATAAATCTTACAGAATTTATTTTAAAATGGTGTGTTAAAATAAATATCCGAAAGTAAGGAAGCCAGTAAATATGGCGAACTCTCCTGATAACAATTTACATTTATTTAGAAGAATGCTAATGACGGAAATTATTTTTCACCTTGATCTTTCGACCTTTTGAACGAACTTTGAACTCGGAATAAAGTCTGTGCGAATTAAGCCTGCTATTCGTTGGCACGTGATAATTAATTTCTTCTCACTTTTTAAAATACCAGTATGTCTATCTTTCGTTTGTCCGTTGCTAATGACGACACAGATTTTGTTGCTATTGACAACCACAATCAATTGTTTTTTCCCTCTGGACAACAAACACGTAGACTCCTGAGTTGATATTGGCAAAATAGATTTCGGCGGCTGTTGGCGATAAAATATCAATATTCCGTTGCTATAGTGTTATGGAGACGAATGCAGACTCAGTTGCTTGAATTTAAAATGAGTTATAAGGTCTCCTTTGACACTTCAGTATGCGATGGTCGCGATTGATTGATCCAGATTTGACGAGGACCTGTGGTTGTATGGCCACTCCGTTTATACTGAACCTTCTAGCAATACAGTGTCCCCAAATCTACCCCCGCCCCCTCGATCAGTGCTGTATGGTGGCTGCATAGTGATGAAGCCAAAATACTCCAGCCAGTCATAGTTCTGTGCCTATTCAGCAGAGAAAAAAGAACTTCCAGAGCCACCAGAGAACCACCCTTTACACTGCGAGGTGGGGATGTGGAGAGAGAAAAAAACTCAGTAATTCACTTATTTTTTATAAACCTTTAAAACGTTGTCAACCGCTGTTATATAGGAGCAGGATTCGATGAACATTTATTTTAAAACACAATGTGGACTTCATAGCTGATTAAACTCGGACTGTGCCAGTCTTAACACTAAGTGAAATAGGCGGCGACATGAATACTGCCAATTAAGAGGGGATGCATATTGAAAATGGATGTATGTATAATTATATAATACGTTATGAGAAAAGAGGGGGCAGCTACAGTATGTCAAAAGAATCATGCATGCGAAGGTATATGGTCGACGCAGCCGGGGACGACAGAAGAAAAGATGGAAGGGGGTGATACAGCAAGATCTGAAGCTGCTCAAAATGAAGAAAGAAAACACTGGAAGCAGAAACAAGTGGAGGAGAAGGATCCGAGTGGCTGACCCCTCGCCAGAGGGAATAATAATTCTAGCCTGAAAAAAAGAAGAATATATATATATATATATATATATATATATATATATATATATATATATGCAGATGAACATCGCACAGTGTATACGTATATACAGGCCTTACAAGGTTGGTTATTACAGAGCGTTCACTTTGTAGCATGGATAAATTGGATATTATGGCATTCGATCATTCTTTTTTGAGTCGGTTAATATAATACAGCATGCATGTAGCTGAATTCGCTCCACTCACAATTATAGACGATAACAGTTAGACACCTTTAAAACGGTTTCTCTTAAACCTATAAAATAAAGTTTGGACTCGGCAGTGGGTTAATGGTAGCTTAATCTGGATTTTCAGACTCAAATCCCCAACTGACGATTGCACATCACCATCTATTGATGCTTCGCCATCAGATTGTGGCGCCTAATAAATGCATCGTAACAATGTTCGGTCCTGTAAAATTATAAGGTCGGGGGTCGCGACCTCTGACATTCAATGGTCAAGAGAAAACTGGCATCAAAGAGAATTATTGAGAAAACTCTCCGCAGGGCCGGATTAAGAAATGTGGGGGCCCTGTTCGGTAAATTTTGTGAAATCTTCGATCGAAAAATCTGATGACTTTTTCGGTCGTTTGGTCGAAATTTCGTCAAAATATACAAATTTGTTTCCTTAAAAAATTCTTTTCTCGTGAGTGAGGGGGCCTCATAAAGTGTGGGGTCCCATGTTCGGCCGAACATGTTTAACATGCCTTAATCCGGCCCTGACTCTCCATAGTGGGCACGACCCCTGCTATACAGACTGTAACAATGCTACAGCTGCTGCTTCTGCTGTATACTGTCATACCCGCAGCCACCATACGGGGCCCGTGGGGTGCGTCCTCTTCATCTTTACACCAGGCTGGGACGGTCCCCTTCAAATTTTTCAAACGACTCTAAAAGGAACTTTATAATCGGGGAGTGTATGTCAACCTAATAATTTTTTATAGGTTATGTCTCCATTGACACTTCAGTGATACGGTGGTCGTTGTGTTTGATCAACAATAATACTTTTTATCTATCCTTTATTTGTAGACCATTTTACGGAATTGATTCATATAATGACTGTGGACAGCGTTTAAAAGGTGTCCAAATCGATCAAAATTTCAGGTATATAATTTATTAGCGAGATCCTATGATTACCCAATACCCAGTCTGTTGGCTTTGACGCATAGTCTTACAATATTTATTGCATTCAGTGATGCCACTCCAAATTTTGAAAAATGTCAGATCCGGTAGAAAAAAGGCAAGAAAAGGCTAGAATGGCAATTTGCAAAATAAATGGATTTTTCCATTTTTCCGGCTTGAAATTTCTGACGATCTATTTTTAGTCGTCCAAATGATTAAAGTTTGCTCTCTTTTTTCTTCCCGATAAAACTATTTCTGATGACCTTTGTTAACTTTTCGCTTCAAAATTTGCATTTGTTAGACCAAATTAACAAAATTTTCGATTTTTCACGTCTTTTCTGCATTTTCACTTAAAAAAATAAATTTATATGCAAAAATTCGTGAAAAAGAGCCGTGAGAAAAAAGCTAGATCCTGAACGAAAAACCTAGAAACCAAGACAAGACCGTAAAAACCTAGATCTAGGTGGAAAAAGCTATGAGTGGCATTCCTGAATTTTTGGTATAAATGAATTAAAAATGCAACTTGTTTGAAGCATAATAAAACTAACAGAATTTATTTTAACATGGTGTCTTAAAATAAATCTCTGAAAGTAAGGAATCCAGTAAATATGGCGAACTCTCCTGTTAATTGACATTTATTTAGAAGAATGTTTGTGACGGAAATTATTTTCACGAGATCTCTCGACCTTTTGAACGAACTTTGAACTCGAAGTAAAGTCTCTTTGAATTAACCCTGCTACTCGTTGGCACGTAACAATTTTTTTTCACTCTTTAAAAAACATATGTCTTTCGTCTTTCGTTCTTTTGTCCGTTGCTAATGACGACACAGATTTCGTTGCTATGGACAACCACGATCAATAATTGTTTTTCTCATATATGGACAACAAACACGTACACAGCTGCGTCGCATGCTCTTTTGGCAAAATAGATTTCGGCAATTGGCCATAAAATATCAATATTCCGTTGCTATTGGAGACGAACGCAGACTCGGTTGCTACTGACAACACAGAATCCGTTGCTAGTGGCAACAGACAGATCGATACTCACAACAATCGAATAGGCTAACAATCACAATTATTGAATGATGGGTCATTGTTGCTATGTGGGGAAGTTGAACTTTTAACCCGACCGTAGGACCAGGGATGCCACTCTGAATTTTCAAAAAGGTCAGATCCGACCTAGAAAATGCTAGAAAAAGCTAAACGCTTTACGCTGCGAAATACATAGAATTTGTGTGACAAATGCTTGGAATTTTCTGATAACTCTGCGCTACTCTTTGAGTACAAATCTTCATTAGGCTATGTGTAACGCCTTTTTTCTAGTGTATCATCTGTTTTTACGCACTAGTGGAGTGTCTGTTTTGTGAAAATGCCTGAAAAAGTTAATGATGTTCCAGGAATTGCTCTAATTACAGACCTACATGTTTAGCACGAAAAACCTCCGTGATAAAAAGCTGGATACTGAGAAAAAACCTAGAAACCCTCATGAACAAGGCTGAATATACCTAGATCTAGGTAGGAAAAGCTACGAGTGGCATCCCTGCGTAGGACGTTCTTCGGACATCGATACGGGCGAACCCGCGTAGGGTGTGGGTTTGACTATGAGCCGCCGTTTGCTGAGGCGACGGGAGTGGCAGCGGCCGTGGCTGGCACGGTAGGAGGGAAGGACGCGAGGTTGAGGATGTTGCACGGCAGTAGATCAGAATGTGGATCAATCTCCTCGATGATGATCTTCCCCGCATTCTCCTTCGTCAGCTCAGATCCTCCGAAGCCCTTCACAAACGCACCGATAACGAGGTGCCCGTCGGGGGTCAGCCCCCCGCGGATCGAGTACGCTTCGATCTTCTCCGCCAGCTCGAACTCCTTCGAGAACTTGTTCTTCGAGAGTCGCTCCGACGTTCGCTCCTCGTGCTTCGCCTTGATGAGAATCCGGTTCTCCTTGATCACCTGGATCGTGATGTCCTTTGGCTTGAACATCGTGCCGACCTCCACGACCAGGTGCATCCGACGGTGTCCGTTCTCATCACGGAACGTCGGTATCCCGATCTTAACCTCCTTTGGAGGGCTGCTCGGGGTTGCGACCGGGGACTTGGATCGCGCGGATCCGTGGAAGGAGTGGGATGGGCTCGGTCCGGACTTCTTGACGGTCACCGCCCCGGCAGCCACCGGGAGCTGCTTTGGGACGATGGGCGCCTCGACGAGTAGGATTCCGTCGTGGGTGAGGCGGGACTTCAGCCGCGTCGGATCAACTTCCCTCGGCTTCTGGATCTTCCGGTTGAAGTCCCGCTTGACTGGAACTCCGGACGGTGCCTCCTCCATCTTCGTAGCCTTCACGATGATCCTTTCGTTGTCGGAAGACACACGGACGCTGTCCGGATCGAATCCTCTGAGGTCGAACCTCAGCCGCAGCTTCCGGTGCTCCGAGTCTGGTCCCTCCGTGAAAAGCGTCTTCATCTTCTTTGCGTTCAGGATATCCGTACTCCCTCTGCGCTTCGACACAAGGGGATCATCCAGCAATTCATCGCTGCCCCACACTCGATCCGTCCGATGCAGCTTCAGGAACTCCTCCCTCATCTTCTCGACGTCACGCTCCCATTCGCGCCGCTTCAGCTTCAGCTCCGACTCCGCCTGCTTCTCCATGTCGCGCAGACCCTTCAGCTGACGACTCTCGAACGTGAGACTGTCGTGGATGAGAGGGATCGTTGCCGGTTCCAGAGGAAGAGCAACGCCGCTCGACGCCGACGCTGACGACGGCATCTTCTTCTTGGGAGCCACGGTGGATGGTTGGTTGATCGGGTGGTGGACTATATGAGATGGTAGTTGTGGTGGAGGAGGTGTTGGTGGTAGCGGTAGAAGCACTGTTGACCTGGTTCTGGTGGTGTACTGCACTAAGACCTGGTGGCGTGGAGGAGAAGGTGATGGTTGATCTGGTGGTGAACTATATGAGATGGTGGTGGTTGTGGAGGTGTTAGTTGTGATGGTGATAGCGGTAGAAACGCTGGTGATTGTCCTTCTGGTGGTGCACGGTAGAGGCGGTTTGGAAGATACCGGTGTTATAGAGATGGCTGTTGATGTGGTGGACAATCTGCAATCAGCAATTCATTTCAGATTCATTCATTCAAATGATCAGAAATTGATATAGCGCCATTTTCAAGAAGGCTACTCGGAGGCGCTCGTGACTTCAGCGCACCCAAAGAAAGCATATTTTAAGTTCAGTGATGTATGATTGTGGAACATCTTCAGAGGGCTGGCCGCCGTTCTAAAGTAAGGAAAAATTCTAGACATGCACTGGGCCAGCAAAAAACACAGAGAAGGCTCGATTTTTCGAGTATAAGAGGACTCCCGTTTCGGCGTTCATTTATATTGTATACTAAGCAAAAACACGTTTCATTAATACCGCTTCTATTTCAGCAACAATAATATTATGTATTTTTATCAATCCAACTTCTATTAAAATAACAGTTATTTTCATCAGCCTATCTCCAGTTTGGGCGAAAACTTTTCATCGATAGCACTTCTATTTGGCAAGATTTTTTTATTAATCCAGCTTCTATAATGACTCTCTCTGGTCTAGTACCTTGCTCATAAGTGCTGTAAGATGCCGAGCAAATTTCTGTCCAGGGTAACGGCCTATGTAGTCATACACCCTGGTCAAATCGGATCCATCCATCCATGTGGGTCGCGGTGATGTAGTAGGTGTGTTCGTCGCCTTGCAGCCGAAGGGTTACATGGTTTGAATCCACTTCAAGCTTCCGAAGTTGGGAGCGCCTCTGAGTGGAGAGATTGAAGGTGCGCTATTATAACAAGTGCACATACAAACATGGAATGGCGAACAATTTAGTAATTTACAGTGATAGTCTGATAGACGGTTTGATGGACGAGGTTCAATAATGCTGTATGCCTCTGTTCTAACTTATAGGGTCATCATAACACTTTAAAAGGGTGTCTTCTGTACACTCGCGGAACGTGTTTCACAAAGACAGGCGATTGATCGATCTTAAGTGACTGCCCAATGAAAGATAATTATACTGTAAGATTAAAAGATGTATTTATATAAATTCTCTACTAGATTAAAAGAGGTATTTATAAATTCTACACTGTTCGGACTCTATAGCAGTGTCAGTCTCAAGCCTGGATAAAGGAGGATGGTAACGCTAATGATCTTAAGATGGGTCCATAGTTTAACCAGAGCAAGTAACAGTAGAGCCTTTTGCTGTCGACAGAAAATATGTTTATTTATTCGTTTTTTATTTACTGGAACGCTCCTTAGTCGAAATCTTGAAGGGGCGCAATAACGAATGCACATACATATTTCTCCATTTCTATAATAGCGAACCTCCAAGCTTGCTACTCAGAGCAGGCGTTCCAGACCACAGCGCCCGAGTTTCGCACCGAAGCGCAGGATCAATTGCGAGTGAAGAGCTGACTCAAGGTTCCTACACGATTGCTTGGGGTGGATTCGAACCTGCAACCATCTGGCGCAAAGCAACGAACGTTACTACACCACCACGCTTCAATTATCAAAGCTATATATTATTGACAGCATAGTAACGTCGGTTTGACGACATCACTGTGATAACCAAATCACTATCGTCGCCCATCCTTCTTTATCCAGACTTGGGACTAGCAATAAAATAGTCGGTATACAAATCAATTCCGCCACTGCTAGCTCTTTGGCAGTGCCAGTCCCTCCAAGCCTGAAGGGATAAAGGAGGAGGGCGACGCTAGTGAGCATTGTTGTCACACAGCGATGTTAAACTGAAACAATCATATTATTTATACCGTATACAAACTATACATGTATACGACTGATTCGTAATCGTTATCTCCAAATTTCTAAAGCGCAACTTGAAAGCCAAACTGAAAAGTTGTTTATTATTCAACAGTTTAACGACATCTTATAGCTACAAAGGCTGTTGACGTCTTTAAAGTTACGGTATCAATATATTTCAGTTCACTGTTGTTTAAATGTTCCGCAGTTTCTGTCTTTATTGTCTATCTGTTTTCTTTTCATTGTTCTTTTCTGGAATTTGTATGATGATCTATGTCCATGGCGACAGTGTTCATAAGGTGGTTGCTGTAGATCCTCTTTGATGCATTGGTCATTATTTAGTGTCACTATTTAACATGCATGCATAAACATGCATGCATATATTTAACTATACATTCATTTCCTGATTTTTATTTTATTTATTTTTAATTAATACATATATAAGCAAATAGATTAGATATTAAACATTTATATGAAAATCAAATCATTCAGCCATCATCTATAAGCTTAACAATAATAGCAAAAATCATTTTAATCAATGCCTATTTAATCTATTACAGAATTAGTTAACACAGACACATACACACAAACACATACACACACACACACAAACACACAACAAATACAACTAAAATTATAATTCATATGCAATACTTCTTACATAATTTTTCCATTAGTTATGGTCATAAGTATATTATAAGCTTCAAGATAAATATCTTGATTAGAGAATATATTTTTAACAGTACATTCCACTTTTTTCTCTACACATTTTTTAAGCAGTAGGATTGAAATGTCATTCTTTTTACAAGCAAACAGCACATGTTCGATTGTTTCAGGCACTTGGCATTTAGAACAAAGGTCTGTTTGGCTTTTACCTATCACTTTCAACCAGGAGTTAGTAAGGACATGCCCCATTCTAAGTCTGGTAATTTGAACTTCTCTTTTTCTTGTGGAGTCCATAAATTTTATATCAGTTGATACCAAAGGTTGGATCGATTTATAAAAACGCCCTTTTCGTTCATTGTCGTATTCAATTTGCCATAAATTAATAACATATTTTTTAATTAACGAATAGATTTCCTTTAATTCCAAATAATTTGTTGAATTGACCTCCTCTAATTCTTGCCCTTTCTTTGCTAGGGTGTCTGCCATTTCATTTCCAGATAATCCAATATGACTAGGGATCCATGCTATGATTATACTGCTGCTTTTAAGTTTATTAACATTATTTATAAATTCCAGAAATAAATTAGGTTGATAAACAGCCCAGGAAGTTAAACTAAGACTATTACTTCTAAAAGTGGTGTGTAGAGGAAGACACTCTCTTTCTGCTTCTCCTTCTTATTCTCCTTCTACTTCCCCGTCTTATTCTCCTTCTCTTTCTTAATCTCCTTCTCCTTCTTATTCTCCTTCTCCTTCTTATTCTCTGTTTACTTCTTCTTCTCCTTCTTATTCTCCATCTTATTATTCTTCTACTTCTCCTTCTCCTTCTTTTTCTCTCTTTACTTCTCATTCTCCTTCTTATTCTCCTTCTTATTCTCCTTTTCCTTCTTATTCTCTGTTTTCTTCTTCTTCTCCTTCTTATTCTCCTTCTTATTATTCTTCTCCTTCTCCTTCTCCTTCTTGTTCTCTCTTTACTTCTCATTCTCCTTCTTATTCTCTTTCTCCTTTTAATTCTTATTCTCCTTCTCCTTTTAATTCTTATTCTCCTTCTCCCTGCCCTCCTCCTCCGCTTCCTCCTCGCACATTGCACGGTGTGTGGTCGATTCCTGCTACCATCAAATCGACTCAATCTTCGATTATTCGGCAGTTCGGTTTAAAAACTCAGCATTAGGACATTATGGGATGGTTACGTGGCTACCAGAGAGTTAAATTCGACTCCTGTAACCACTTATGATCAATCCTGTCTTATTATGAATTGACATCGTATAATTGCCTTGCGTCAATTTAAATTAAACACCTCATTTTTATATTATACTCCTACTATAATAAAAGGCTACACACACCGACTAGACTGTATACAGCTGAAATTGCGTTTTAACAACACTAGTCTAGACCAGACAATTATATTAGGCTGGACTACAATGGACAGTGGACTACAATCATAATACACACAGTGCTTGATTTACAATAATGTTCACTCCATGATTATTTATGCATGTGGTATGAACGTCGTTGTGAATCTAATCGTATTATTTTCACGGAGTTATGAACGATCTCATGGGCTTCACTTCGGGGAATAGCAAACCTCGATGGATTGTTATTGTTACTAATGCTACTGCTGCTGTTTCTACTACTACTGACACGACCACCACAACACCCGCACCACTAAAACAATACCACCAATAACACCACCAACACCACCATCACCACCATGGCACCACCACCACCACCACCACCATGGCACCACCACGTCCACCACCACGTGCACCACCACCACCGCCACTACCACTACCACCACCACTACCACCACCACCACCACCACCACCAGCAACAACAACAACAACAACAACAACAACATCAACAACAACAACAACAACGACACCAACTTCACAACCGACAGCAATACCAACACCACAACCACCACACCACCACTACGACCACCACCACGACCACCAACACCACCACTATAACACCAACACCATAAACACCAACACCACCACAAACACCAGCACCACCAACAACACCACCACCATCATCACCACGACCACCACCATCACCACCACCATTACCACCAACACCACCATCACTACCACCACCATCACCACCCCTGCCATTATCCACATATTAAGCGCATTTGTCTGATAACCAACAATAGGTCGTTGGCGCTGAACAGCGGTGGCTGAAGGTCACGATAAAGGTCATCAGATTCACAACACATGTAACCGTTTCAGAGAATCGATCCCGTGTATAATGTATATTTACGCTACGTGTCAAAAGGTGAACGACCTAACCAATCGGCTACCGTGCTTCACGAAACATGGTTGTAAATAGCAGCTTAGTGATTTCAGGGAACGATGCGGGGGTCAAAGCAGCTGGGCTGACGATATTATTAATACTCCGCAGAAGATAAGTAATTAACCCGCGTCGTTTCGCATTTATATAAAATCGGCTAAACATGTTCTAAAGGTGTTTAATTATCACCGGCAATATTGTGATTATAGATGAAGGATCATTGAACCCCATATTATATACTCTTCTTGTTACAATGCTGACAATATCATTGATATGCACCAAAGTACTAATAATTATCGCAGCTCGCGTTCTAATTTTATATATAACTAGCTGTACCCAGCCACGCGTTGCTGTGGCAGAAAAGACCTCCCCTTCCCCCTCCCCCTCCCCTCCCCCTCCCCCTCCCCCCCCCCCCCCCCCCCCCCCTCCCCCTCCCCCTCCCCTCCCCCTCCCCCTCCCCCTCCCCCTCCCCCTCCCCCTCCCCCTCCCCCTCCCCCTCCCCCTCCCCCTCCCCCTCCCCCTCCCTTTCCCCCTCCCCCTCCCCCTCCCCCTCCCCCTCCCCTCCCCTCCCCTCCCCCTCCCGCTCCCCCTCACCCTCCCCCTCCCCCTCACCGTCCTTTAGTGACAGCGGATATAGCCCAAGAATTTTAGGCCGCTTTCGTAATATTCCACTCGCTTATGACGTCACGAGACGCAACCTCATTGATGTATCGTCACTGTGTTTTACGGGTGAAGACAATATTTTGCAAAGCGTGGTTTCGTTGAAGTTGCAAATGGCGGACGAACGGATTGCAAAGTTCACTTTTTGTGGAAAAGGTTGCGTTTTTTCGTGGAAAAGAAATGCTACGACACGGTGCTATTAGAATGGAAGCTTTTGGTAAATTTTCACAAAAATCGGTGCGTGAGTTTCGGCGTGATTGCGTGATAAACTATTTGAAAGTTTCATTTTTATTTATATAGATTGGATAAAGATGTTCTAAAAAGTAAAGTCCCATCCCGTTCCATGAGGAACACAGGGAGGCGCTCATCTCCTTTTCAATGGCCCTGAGCCAGCAATGGACGAATCCCAAGGTCCTGGACACGGGGCCAGTGTATCGCAGGACTTGCTGTTTACTTCCCAGCTTACGCCGGTACCAAATTATACTGCTTGGTGACAGAGGCACGTGTGCGTGAACAACTTGCCCAAGGTCGTTACCCGGATTTGAACCCGCAACCTTCTGCTCTTTGAGCGGACGCGTTACCGGTCCGCCACTAGGTCGCACATGTTCTAAAGGTGTTTAACTGTCACCCGCAACTGTGACCACGAAGACGAAGGATCGAACCACATATTTATACTCTTCGTGTTACACTGCATGCGACCGCTCTAAGCCAGTCTCGATTACTGAATTATTTTTTACACTCGAGTGTATACTATCGGCAACCGTGTCCCACGAGGATGTTGGTGAATACGCAGCTGGTCAGAGATGCGTGGACAAAGCACTTTAGCTTAACGATGGCATTTATTCGGCACATACTGTACATTTAATATTATTAATTTTGTGGCGCTTTCCAAACTTATATAGCATCGTGAAAGAATATTGTAAAGGTGTCGAACTATCACTGCACTGTTACTGAATCACTTCTTGTCCAAGTTCCCGACACATCAAAAGTCTCGTGGGGGGTGAGGGGAGGAGGACCAAGGTAGTGTGTTTCATGACATCAGACTATAATTATATTAATCACCTGAATCATCATTATAGCATTGCTAAAGAATGTTATAAAGGTGTCGAACTATCACCGTATACAGCTAGTGAAGGACTTTGTCGCACAAAGACCCCCAACACAACAACCGCCTCGTGTGGGTGGAGGACGAGGATAATGTGTTTTATGAGCTCCCTAAATGACGTCAGACTAGAAATCAGCCCAACGATCGCTAATAAACACCGCCACCGTTCGTGCTCAGCAAGCAGCGCCAGTCTCAATCATGGATAAAGGAGGAGGGCGACGTTAATGATAATAATTGTTATAACCACCACCACCAGGGCCACCCCGCCACCACCACCACCAGGGCCACCCCGCCACCACCACCACCACCACCACCACCAACACCACCATCACTACCACCACCAACACCACCATCACTACCACCACCATCACCACCACTGCCACTTATCCGTATATCAAGCGCATTTGTCTTATACCAAACCAGAGGTCGATGGCGAAGAGTAGCGATGAGTGAAGGTCACGCTAAAGGTCACCAGACTCACAACACATGTAACCGTTTCGGAGAATCGATCCCGTATACGCACCGTGTCAAAAGGTGGTCACCTTAACCCTTGAACGGTAACCTGGGGGTAATTTCTACCCCCAGACTGTTGTAACTGCTGCTATTAAAGGAAGTACTAGAAATTTTTACTATCGCTTTGGTGACTTTTCCTAATATTGACCATCCTTCAATTTCTGTAAAAAAAATTATGCATAGGGCCCCCCCGGGCTACTGTCAACATATTTTACATAATTATGGTGGCGAAAAACGAGATGTTAAGAAAACCTAATTGCAAAGAAGAATCTAAAATTCTTAGTCCATATCCAAACAAATAACATATGGTATCTTTACACCAAGATAACATACATAACAAAAACTCAAGTGATATTACTACTACTACTACGACTACTACTGCTACTACTACTACTACTACTACTGCTACTACTACTACTGCTACTGCTTTTGCTGCTGCTGCTACTGCTACTACTACTACTACTACTACGACTACTACTACGACGACGACTACTACTACGACGACGACTACTACTACGACGACTACTACGGCTACTACTACTACTACTACTACTACTCCGACTACTACAACTACTTCTACTACTACTACTACTACTACTACTACTACTACTACTACTACTACTACTACTACTACTACTACTACTACTACTACTACTACTACTACTACTACTACTACTACTACTACTACTACTACTACTACTACTACTACTACTACTACTACTACGACGACTACGACTACGACTACCACGACTACGACTACGACTACTACGACTACTACTACTATACTACTACTACTACTACTACTACTACGACTACGACGACTACTACTACGACGACTACGACGACGACTACTACTACTACTACTACTACGACTACTACGACTACTTCTACTACTACGACTACGACTACGACTACGACTACTACTACTACTGCTACTGCTACTGTTGCTGCTGCTGCTACTGCTACTACTACTACTACTACTACTACTACTACTACTATTACTACGACTACTACTACGACGACGACTACTACTACGACGACTACGACTACGCCGACTACTACTACTACTACTACTACTACTACTACTACTACTACTACTACTACTACTACTACTACTACTACTACTACGACGACGACGACGACTACGACTACGATTACCACGACAACGGCTACGACTACTACGACTACGACTACTACTACTACTACTACTACTACTACTACTACTACTACAACTACTACTACGACTACTACTACGACTACGACTACAACTACTGCAACGACTACTACTATGACGACTACGACTACAACTACGACTACTACTACTACTACTACTACTGCTACGACTACTACGACTACTGCGACTACGACTGCTACGACTACGACTACTACGACTACGATTACTACTACTACTACTACTACTACTACGACTACGACTACTACTACGACTACGACTACTACTACGACTACTACGACTACGACTACTACGACTACGTCTACTACTACTACTACTACTACTACTACTGCATGTATCGTTTAGAAAAATTCATTCCTACCTCACAAATAACAGCAGTTACCCCTGGGGGTATAAAACACCCCCAGGTTACCGGGGACCGGTGTAAAAAAAAGGTTACCGTTCAAGGGTTAACCAATCGGCTACCGTCGCCGTGCCCCATGTTTGTGAACAGCAACTCGGTGATGGTGGTTTCAGGGAACGATGCAGTTACATAGTTGTTGTAAAGAAGGTAGTTGGTTATTTTTTATCGCACATTGCGTTCCACACTTATATAGCATCTGTTAGCAATGTTTTAAAGGTGTTGAACTATTATTTCACCGGCAACTATGGGGCCGTCCATAAAGTACGTCACGCTTCAAGGTTGGGGGAGGGGTGTAAGAAAGTGTGACAGTTTGTGACAGGGGGTGGGGTCAGGCCATGTGTGACGTCACACATTTATTTATTTTTACATTTTATTTCTAATTCTTCTTTTATGTTTTTTGTAGAATTTAACAGGTTTAAAAATAATTCTAAAATTTTTTGTGAAACATTATTTTGAATTAGTTTTATGTCAAAATAGCATGAAATGCGTATCCCTGAATGTGTTGTTCACGATTTCTTTCGCAAGGCGCGCTAGTAATGCCGTTGCAAAGCCTTGTTTGTGACAGGCTTTATGCATAGCCTTGCGGTGTTAATTTTTTTTGAATGTGTGACGTACTTTAGCGGGGGGGTCCGAGATTTGTGACAGTTTGTGACAGGATGTAGGGGGGTCAAAATGATCAAAAATAGCGTGACGTACTTTATGGACGGCCCCTATACTTACAATACTTGTTGCTCAAGGTCCTTCCACAGCAATCGATTCATGGGACAAAGAGATCGAACGTTTGATGTCATCCCGATAAAAAATGATTCTCAGACGTTTAACGACATTTATTTATATAGAATCACTGACAACATTTTAAAGGTGTTTAAATTCATCTTATACAAAGGCAGATCAATGGTCACAAATAACGCGACCGCTCTACATCAGGTAGATTACTTGAGACTTCAGTTTGGCCTACTATTAATTACTAAGACCATCATGACCTTTCATGACCTCCATAAATGACGCCAGACTACAAACCAGCTCATCCATCACTAATAAACTCCGCCAACGTTCGTACTCTGCAAGCAGCGCCAGTCCCAAGCCTGGATACAGAAGGAGGGCAAACGCTAATGATACTAATTATTACTATAATAATGCTGTGTCGTTTAATTAAAAGGAAATTACCACTACTATTATAATTATAATACACAAGCGAAGCACATACCTGTTACAATGACCACTGTAAGTCCTTGAACTGTCCGTTAGTCTGTCTGCCTGTCTATCAGCCTTCCTGCCTGTATTCCTGTCTCTTTGTCTTCCTTCTTTCTCTCAGCTCCTTAAATCCCTCTCTCTCTATATTCTCCAATCGTTAATCCCAACAAATCCCGCTCCACCTACGCATTTGTCCCTGCGTCCGAATACATACATACACAGTAAACAGACGGTTCATTAGCTGTACGTAAATTCCTCGTTTGTACGTTGCGGCAGGAGCGTACGCTGCGATGATGATGGCGGCCACAGAGAGAGCGAGACGATGTCTCCTGCCTCTGGACCAATAACATCAGCAGCAGCAGCAGCAGCAGTATCGTCACATCGTCAGCGGTGATGACGAGGATGCCATGGCTGCTGCTGCTGCTTCTGCTTCTGCTTCTGCTGCTACTGCTGCTGCTGCTGCTGCTGCTGCTGCTGCTGCTGCTGCTGCTGCTGCTGCTGCTGCTGTTACCTACAGTCTGGGAATTATTCATTCGCTGTGGCCACGCCCTGTTCGCGGTTGTCCAGTCCAATGCGGGGAGGGGTGACGGCTGGGATGGGTGGGGGTTGGGTGGGTTGGTGGAAACGGAGGGTTCCCTCTCTGGTTGTGGCGGTTGTGGGGAAGGTGATTCTTGATGTGCTGTTGACGAAAGGTGACCGAGTGAAAGACAGTGTGTGTGTGTGTGTGTGTGTGTGTCTGTCTGTCTGTCTGTCTGTCTGTCTCTCTGTCTGTCTGCGTCACTGAGACACTCTCTGACTATGTGTGCATGCGTCTTTCTCTCTGTGTCTTTCTCTGTATCTGTGACTCTTGAGAATCTTGTTCATTATCATTTCTGTCTGTATGTCTGTCTGTATGTCTATCTCTCTCTCTCTCCGTCCTATCTCGGCCACCACACAGGACCGCCTAGAAGGCCAAGTGGCGCTGCCTGCCTCCATTGCCACCAGCTTCGCTTCATCAGCCAAGCCTCGACATCTCTCAGGCTGACCGCACGGGACAACCGCACGGGGTCCAATTCCCACCAACCCTAACCAAAACTAACCCGCCAATCTCACTCACTCATCTGCGCCACAACCTAAAAACCATTATACAAGTACCACACACAGTGCGGTTTACTACACTGACTCACCATACTGCACCCCGTGCGCTTATCCGCGTATGCACGGAGACTGCACGTTGATGATGGCGACATAGTAATGAGCCGCAACGACGTTAGGTGGCTGCCAGCGCCAGGCCTGTGGTTCGGTGGTTGGGGAGGGAGGGAGGGATTACCCAGGAGGGAGAAGATGCTGTGGATACAGCGGCTGGCTGTGGATGAACGATTGTTTTAATCCTACGCAAATGTATGCAAGTCGATGAGTCATAATACATTGCAAACATTGAATTGCAATGATGTTAGGTGGAACATGGTCGCGTACATTGTGCGTAATGTAAATGTTGATGCAAATGTAAACTGTAAAATGTAATATGTAAATGTGCGTGTAAATGTTTGTAATGCAAATCTGAAAAGCCGAAGTGTGTGCGAGTTATGCTAAAAAATCTGATCCACGGCTGCACGAATATGGGATTGGGTTTAACACGTGCGGTGTATTATTAGCATACAGACAGACAGACGTCAATAATAAAGACACCCAAAGATATACACATAGACAGGCAGACAGACAAACAGACAGACAAACGACTGCGATGTCAATAATAAAATAATGATGCTGCATGTTGACGATATTTATTTCTTACTTTCAACAGGCGAGAAATCAATAAATCGAGATAGAAATGATTATGGAGAGGAGTATTTTAGGAGAAGTATAGGATGAGGAAGAGAAGGACAACGAGATGGAGGTAGAAGAGAAAGGAGAAGAGAAGGACGAGGAGAAGGAAGAGAAGAATTAGGGTAACAAGAGCGGGAAAAGAAGTGAGAGTATAAAGAGGAGGACGTGAAAGAGATGGTAGGTATTATAGAAGAAAGGAGATAGCGAGTCGAAATGATATTTTACATGTACGCTTCGAATGAATGACATAATGAATGAATGTTCAATACGTTGTTTGAACGAACGAACCAAACAAACAACAAGCGAAACGGTTCAACGCATGAACAAACAATAATTTGATCGAATGAATGAACGATGAAATAATTATCAAACGTTATAGGGAGAGAGATTGAAACAACGGGAGATAGAAGGACACAGAGACAGAGACCGAGGCAGAGACTGAGACAGAGACGGATACAACGAAACTTACGAATGACAGAGAGAACGAGACTTAGACAGAGAGAGACAAAGAAAGCGAGACAGACAGAAAGAGATAGAGCGACGCACATAGCCTACACGTACATATACAGGCATTCAGAGACAGACACAGATACAGCGAAGCTTACAGATGGCAGAGACAGAGACAGACATAAAGAGACACACGGACAAGCAGACATACAGACATACAGACATATATACCTACAGACAGAGACAGAGACAGTGAGAGATAGAGAGAGATAAACAGACAGATACAGAGGCAGAGACATTGAAAGCCGGAGAGAGACACACGCAGACATAGAGACATTCAGACACACAGACAGAGACAGAGACAGTGTGAGCCAGAGAGTAGCACATCAAAGCTGACGAAAGCCAGACACAGGCATACAAACGTACGAGAAGACAGAAAAAGAGACAAAGAAAGAGACAGAGAGAGAGAGTGACAAAACGAAAAACACCAATGTTTCGCTTCACTGATCAGTTGTTTCGGTCGAATGCGTTTTCGAATGTTTATTCAAATGGTCACTTCTCATGAACTTCTTTCCGCATCTTCCACACACAAACTTCTTCTCACCAGTATGAGTTCTCAGATGACGTTGCAGCTCATCCGATCTCGTGAATCTCTTCCCACAAAACAACCAGTTACAGAGGAACGGTCTGTCCCCAGAATGCCACCGAAGATGCGCCTTCAGGTGCGACGTCTTGTTGTACACCTTCCCACATCCGGGCACGTGACAGCTGTGCACGTGACCACGCCGAGACCCAACTTCCGGTTCGTCAGTTCCAACACAGTTGGGGCAATCGCATGTGGAGCTACGAATCGCTGTACGGTTCTCAGCGTAGTAGCCCGGATGTTTGTGGAGTTCCGGTGGTGGTGGCGATAGGTCATTTCCGGTTGAGTCTGGAGCTGAGGATTCTGGGAGAACCGGATGTGACGTTATCAGCAACTTCCGGTAGTCGACGGATGACGTTGGCTGCAGCGAGCGCGGGAAAACTTCGTGGGTGGTATTGGACCAGCGAACGACCGGAGAAGATGAGGGTGAGAATTGGGTGGTCCTGTTGAAGCAGGGGGTGGGTTCGGCGCCGTTGAGGGTCCACGGCTCGAAGCACGATGGTGCGAAGCCCAGAGGGGCTGAGGGTGAGCGGACCACCCCTCCTACTCCTCCTTCCACCTGTAGGTTGGTGAAGGGCAGAGGGTAGAGGCCGTTGGGGTCGGAGGGAAAACCGAGAGTGTGACGTCGCAGATGGTGGGCTGTTGCCATGGATGGCTCCGCCTCGTCCTGGAAAGAGGATGGTGGGGGATAGATCGGCGGAGCGATTTGGGTTCCGCTCCATGGAGTTAGGAAGCCTCGCCAGAAAGAGGAGGAGGGTGAAGGTTGGACGACATCATGCGGGTGGCAAGAGCCGCTGTTGGGCCTTCCTGGACTAAACTGACCAGTTCCCGTTAGCATCACCTCTCGACGAAGTTGACCACAGGACGAAGTTGACCACTGGACAAAGTTGACCACTGAACGAAGTTGACCACTGAACGAAGTTGACCACTGGACGAAGTTGACCACTGGACGAAGTTGACCACTGGACTATACAGACTAATGGACGAAGTTGACCACTGGACGAAGTTGACCACAGGACTAAGTTGATCACTGGACGAAGTTGACCACTGGACAAAGTTGACCACTCGACGAAGTTGACCAGTGGACGAAGTTGACCACTGGACGAAGTTGATCGATTGAAAATATTTTCGACCAGTCCAGATTTCTAGATATACATGTATACCAGATTATGTAACTACAAAATAAATGGCGATTTAGAAGGAATTACAATCATGTATATGTCGATTCAAAAATTAAGAAATTATAAAAATTCAGTTTGAATTCGTTTATTTTATTTACACGCCTTTAGTAAATGTCTGCAAAAATCACTAACAAAAATTCCTCTAGATAAGTGCTGCAATATGCTGAGCAAATTTCTGTCCCGGGTAACAGCCTCTGTTGTCATAGACCCTGGTCAAATCGGATCCATCCAATATAACCAATCTTTTAGTCTCCAATTATAGGCCTACTCTCCATAATGCAGATGATGGCCTTAGACACCTTTGAAACATTCCAACTAATTCTATAAAAAGTTTGGGATAGGTATGGACGCCGTATTGCACCGGCATAAGTATATAAATTCTGCTCTTCCGGATCCATCTATAAATCTATTTAAAATACCACTTTAATTGACAAAGCTCTAGCAATACTCTTCCGGATTATTTTAAATAAGGCTCCAATAAATTTCTCTGACAAAACAATATCTAATGAATCACTTTAGTGAAAGCTCCCATAAATCTCCAACAAACATCTATTATAATAACAGAAAATCTGCATTAAAATAAATCATCTCAACAAAATTCCAACAAATCTTTCGATTCAATAATCTCTCAAACAAAACAAATCTCTAATATATCACTTAAAATTATCCTAACAAATTCTTCCAGCTTACCTGCGTCTCTTCCAACTTGTAATCCGATCCTTAATGTCTTCTTCCCTTGATGGAAAAATCCACCTCTTCCCAGCGGTCACTCATTCTGTCCACTCATTGACCATTTCCACTTGACTCCCATCCGTCACGGTCCCTGATAATCAGTCAGGCGTGACGGGCCTCCGCCCACTCTTTGGTGCCCTGTCCAGGCATGCGTGAACGACGGTACCGACAACCTAAAATCAGGGTCTGCCTGGACTTTTTTTTCTACACCACATTAAAATCGTTATCGAACATCCACACAAAAAGACTTCCTTGAACGGTTTATTATTTTTTTACACTGTTCTCATAATTATTGTGTCGTATTATAGACCACATCAACCGTTTTAGTTTTAGTTGCAGGAATGAAAGAAAGAAAGAATGAATAGTTGAATGAATGAATGCATAAATGAATGATTGGTTGGCTGATTGATTGATTGATTAAATGACTGACTGAATGAATGAACGAACGAATGAATGAATGATTGAATGAATGAATGAATGAATGAATGAGTGAATGAATGAACGAATAAATGAATGAATGAATGAATGAATGAATGAATGAATGAATGAATGAATGAATGAATGAATGAATGAATGAATGAATGGCACATCTCCTGAAAAGGTGGAGTGCTCGGAGAACTGGGAAATTTTTTCATTATTAGATGAGCCATGGTCCCGCGGCCCATGGAATATGACTTTTAGATTCGATACATGCATATAATGCTAAAATAATAACAGTTACTATCAAAACTTAGAGCCTGGAAAAAGGTTCGATTCAACAATTATAATCCACCTGAGAGATACAAATGGTTTCTTTTCCCTTCGTTTACCACATACCGCAAATTAGCCCCGCCCTGACCCACCCCGGCCTGTCCACCCTCAACCTCCCACCACCTCTCTCCCTCCTCCCTCCCGTCCATTACCAAGTCATTGACTTCCAACATCCTACGACCATTGATCATTACTTGCACCCCCTCGGGGTGAGGGCCTCTACCCGCTTCTGCCCTTGCCTCTACCACCTGTTGACTGAGGAAACGATGTTGGAAGATCTAATCATGATCATCAGTCTAATCATGATCGAGACGAGTCATCGTAGCGACCGACGTATAAGCGGTGGCGACTTCATTTTCTTGGCCTCGGGGTATGACGGTCACCTAAAATGTCTTGTATAATTGTACTGCTTTATGTTGCATTGCACCGAACTGTATAGTGCTGCACTTTACTGTATTCTGTTGTATTATATTTTTTTATTATAATTATTTGCAAAACTGTATAATAATTGCATTGTAAAAATGTATTGTTTTTTTAAATTCAATTATATCGCATTTTATTTTCAGCATTGCGATTTCAAATTGCCTTGTGACGTACAGTTGTACACCATGATTCTAGTGAGGAAGAAGCCACCGTTAATCCCGGACTATTTCTCGGCTTCGTTTACATGTTTTTATAGCAAAATCTCAAACTTTAGAAGAGGTGTTTAAAGACTTCATGTTTTCTGTTCAATTGTTGTCAACCAGTTCTCTTATTTAATACGGTTAAGACATCTAGCTCTTACGGGTTGTTGTTTCGAGTCTTTAACACCGTCCTATGCATGGTCACTTATGAAGCCATCCTCCTTTCTACAGACTTAGGGCTGGCACCATATGGAGTACAGGCAGTGGCGAAATCAATTTGGTCATTCTGTGAATTGAAGGGTGTGTAATAATTATAATAGATGAGACCAGTGTGTGTGTCACCGTGAAATTGAAATGTTGGGGTTTAACGACTCTTTTTCATATCGAAGATGATCAGCGTCGGAGGCAGAGAACAACCTCACACTCCACGTTTATATTGCGACCGAGTCACCCGCAGTAAAGATCCGAGAAATTAATCTCTGATAAACCGACCGACCGGGAATCGAACCAGTGCCGCCGGCGGGGCGAGCGGGCTACAAACCCACTCGACCACTGAGGATCTTCATGTGTCACCGTGGCATAGCGTAGCATTGATAAACAGCTCAATAGAAGTTACTATTTACATAATTATGTAATTAGCCCCCCCCCCCTTCAGATATGTATGTATGTATTATTTATGAACATTTCTGAGACCAGGCTGTTGTTTATCTGGCGTGTCTAGCTGATCTGCCTTATCTCAACGAGCAAGATATCCATCGATATAACCAATGATAATAATTATGCCTTGGTTAGTTGGTTTAACAACTCTTTTTATAGCAATGATTACTATTATTCTACTTCGCCTGTTGGTCGTTTCATTGCATCAGGTTGTAGCGTTTATTTTTATATAACAGTTTTGAATAATGCTTTAAAGGTGTCTTATGACAACGCTTTACCAGTCGGTTTGTTTTGTGGGTGTTTAACGACACTGCGTCCCAGCAAAAATTACCAGCGTCGCCCTCCTACTTTCACTGCAATTTGGACTGGCACTGACAGAGTAGACGAACAGTGCCGGAGTTTAACCAGTCCTATATGCATTGCATTTCATAGCATCAATGCAGCACCATATTCTTTACTGGCTAATTAAGGTCATCAGTAATGATATTACCGGTATCATGGTTAAGCATAATATGTAAATAGTAACTTCTATTGAACCGTTGCGAATCAATGCGACGCTCATTGCAATGAATAATTAGAATAATAATTGTTTCTGTTTAACGACACTGTAATATCCAAGATCATTAGCGGAACCATACTCCTTCATTTGGGCTTGGGACTGGCACTTTCAGTGCACGAACATTGCCGAAGTTAAGCACTATGTATACGATAGAGTCGTTATTCAATATCAGTGAGTGTCTTTCAATTTAACCCTTAGAATCTGCTTGGGGGATACAAAAAGATTTCCTTCCCATTCGTTTACACCAGACCGCAAATGAGTCCAGCCCTGATCCACCCCAACCTATCCACCCTATCCCGCCCACCACCCTCCGTCATGCATTACCGAGTCATTGACTTCCAACATCTTACGGCCATTGATCATTACTTGGCCCCTCGGGGTGAGGGCGTCTACCCTCCTTCTGTCCATTGCCTCTACCACCTGTTGACTGAGGCAACGATGTTGGAAGATCTAATCATGATCATCATTCTAATCATGATCATCATTCTAATCATGATCATCATTTTAATCATGATCATCAGTCTAATCATGATCATCATTCTAATCATGATCATCGTTATAATCATGATCATCATTCTAATCATTCTAATCATGATCATCATTCTAATCATGATCATCATTCTAAACATGATCATCATTCTAATCATGATCATCATTCTAATCATCATCATCGTTCTAATCATGATCATCATTCTAATCACGATCATCATTCTAATCATGATCATCATTCTAATCATGATCATCATTCTAATCATGATCATCGTTCTAATCATGATCATCATTCTAATCATGATCATCAGTCTAATCATGATCATCATTCTAATCATGATCATCATTCTAATCATGATCATCATTCTAATCATGATCATCATTCTAATCATGATCATCAACCTGACCATAATCGAGACGAATGGTCAAAGCGACATCTTGCGATGACGTGGAAGCGGTAGCGACTTTGTTTTCTTATCCTCGGCGTATATGGTGGGCACCTAAAATGAGTTGTATTGTTTTGCTTGTAATGCATTGCATCGAACTGTATTGCGTTGCATTGTATTGTATTGTACTGTATTCTGTTGTATTATATTGTGTAATTGTATCGCGCTGTGAAATTGTATTCTGCTGTAATACATTTTTTATTGAATTTCCAAAAAACGTACACCTGTACGTTCTAGTGAGGAAACTGCAGCAACCTATTATCCCAACTAATTTTTTCCTTCGTCTACAATTTTTATAGAAAGGTTTCAAGCTTAGAAAAGGTGTTTAAGTACTGCATGTTTTTTTCTGACCAGGCTTGTTGTCAACCAGTTCTTTCTTAAGGTTAAGACATCTAGCAAATACTGGATGTTGTTTCAAGTCTCTAACGCCACGCATACTGTGCATGGTTCCTTATGAAGTCACCCCCTTTCCGCAGGCTTTGGACTAAGTCCGACTAACGCTGTAAAGAGTATACAGGGAATGGCGAATTTATTTTTGATCAATCTGTGATGGTATTCTAGAAGGGGTAGGTTTGGTACACTACAGATGCCACCGGTGTGTGGGTCATCGTGGTAGGCCTATATAGCGTAGAATTGAACATTGTACAACGGCTCAATAGAAGTTACTATTTACATATGGAATTAGAGATCAGCATATTGTTTATATCTGGCGTGCATCGCTGATTTACCTTGTCTCTGCAGGGACCAATAAAGCCCTCGAGAACCATTATAATTATGTCTTTGTTACTTGGCTTAACATGTCATGTCAATCATGACATGATTTCTTATATCAAAGACTGATAATCCTATTACTTCCCATTTGCTTACAACGTGTTGTGGAGTTCTTGAATATATAAAAAAATTGCAATGTTTTAAAAGGTGCTTAGGAGAACGTTTATATCCATGCAGATAATTAGTTTTGTGGGTGTTTAACGACACTGTCCCAACAAAAATTACCAGCGTCGCCCTCCTAATTTAACTACAATTGGGCTGGCACTGACAGAGTGCGAACAGTGACGGAGTCTAACCAGTCCTATGCATTGCATTTCATAGCATCAATGTAGCACGATATTCTTTACTGGCTGTATTAACGTTGTCGGTGATGGTGTTTACTGGTATCATGGTTAAGCATAATATTATTAATGTAAATAGTAACTTCTATTGAGCCGTTGTTAAGCGTTGCGAATAATTGCGACGTTCATTTCCAATGTATAATTAATTAGTAATAATTGTTTCTATTTAACGACACTGTAATGTTGAAGATCATTAGCGGCACCCTCCTCCTTCAACCGTGCTTGGGACTGGCACGAATATAAAGTTAAGTACTATGATAGAGTCATTACTCAATATCAGTGAGTGTCTTTCAATTTAACCCTTAGAATCCACCTTGGTGATACAAAAAGTTTCTTTCCCCTTTCGTTAACCCCATACCGCAGATGAGCCCCGCCCTGATCCACCCCAACCTATCCACCCTATCCCGCCCACCACCCTCCGTCATGCATTACCGAGTCATTGACTTCCAACATCTTACGGCCATTGGTCATTATACATGGTCCCCGGGGTGAGGGTCTCTACCCTCCTTCTGCCCAGTGCCTCTGCCACCTGTTGAGGAAACGATGTTGGAAGATCAAATCATGATGATCATTCTAATCATGATGATCATTCTAATCATGATCATCATTCTAATCATGATCATCATTCTAATCATGATCATTATTCTAATCATGATCATCAATCTAATCATGATCGAGACGAATGATCGTAGCGACATCTTGCGACGACGTGGAAGCGGTGGCGACATCGTTTTCTTGGCCTCGGGGTATGACGATAACCTAAAATGAGTTGTATTGTATCGTAGTGCTATATGTTGCATTGTATGGAACTGTATTGTGTTGCACTGTACTGTATTGTATTGTACTGTATTTTGATGTATTATATTGTGTAATTGTATTGCGCTGTGAAATTATTGTATTGTGCCGTATTGTGTTTTATTCCATTCTATATCGTATTATATTTTTCTTATTGCTATTTCAACTGACTTCGTGAATGTATATTGTATAACCTGTATGTTTCTAGTGCAGAGTAAGCCTCCTTACTTCAAAAGTACTTCTTGTCGTCGTCTACACTATTTTTAGAACCGTTTGAAACGTACAAAAGGTGTTTAAGAGACGGCATGAAATTGTTTCCAATCAGGCCACTCCCACAGATGGAGGTTGAAGTTTATCTGTTCTGCATTGTCTCAAGCAGGCACGCCACTCTGAATTTGAAAAAAAATCAGATCCGGCTGAAAAAAGGGTAGAGAATTCTTTATCGAGAATTTATCAGAAAAAATCCATTTTTCAGACAATTTCTGTCGACATTACTTTTGTTATCCGACCAGATTTTTATCATTTTTAAATTAAAATTTATGATGGCCTTTCTAAAGTCTTTTACTTCAAAATCTACAATTTGTCATCCAAAATTTTCAATTTTTCTTTCAAATTCTGCAATTTTGCGACTTTTATCATGTCTTTTGTGGAGTTTCACCTGAGAAATATACACAGGGTGCGCCAAAAAGACCTTCCTAGGTTTTTTGCCAAAAAACCTAACATAGCCAGAAGTAGCAAAGGACGACTTTATTAAGCCTCATCTCAAATAATTGTTATCAAATATATCCTTGATATTGCCAAGTGAAGCACTACCGAGTTCATATGACAACAGTTACTAGAGATGAGACTTGATAAAATCGTGTTTTAATACTTTTTGTTTCGTCTCGTGTTTGAATCGTCAAAAAAGGTGGGTGACCTCACTAAAAGTGATATAACTTCTGTTCTGTTTGAAATATTTTGATTAAATTTGGCCATCATGTGTAGGTATGAATTATGTTTAAGCCTGTGAAATTTCATTTCGATATTCCTACTTTTGGCCAAGATATTGTCAAAAACCTAGGGGGGTCTCTTTGACGCACCCTGTATAAATAAAAAAATCTGAAATGTCACCATGAAGAAAACAAGATCCTAACCAACAAAACCTAGAAACCTAATATAGACAATACCTAAAAACCTAGATCTGTAGGTATGAAAAGCTTTGAGTGGTATCCGTGGTCTCAGGGAGCAAAATAGCCCTCGAGAATCATTATAATAGTCCTTGGTTAGTTGGTTTAACAACTCTTTTTATAACAATGATTACAATTCTACTCCAATTTCGGTTGTCATTGCATCAGGTTGTAGCGTTCATGTTTATATATTATCTGTAAATAACAATTTAAAGGTGTTTAAATAAACGCTTTATCCAGTCGGTTTGTTTTGTGGGTGTTTAACGACACTGTGTCACAATAAAGATTACCAGCGTCGCCCTCCTACTCTCACTACAAATGGGACTGGCACTGACAGGGTACGAACAGTGGCGCAGTCTAACCAGTCTTATGCAAATAGCTAGTATTGAGCCGTTGTCAAGCGTTGCGAAACATTGCGACGCTGATTACAATGTATAATTAGTACTAATTGTTTCTATTTATCAGTGAGTGTCTTTCAATTTAACCCTTAGAATCCACCTTGGGGGATATAAAAGGTTTCTTTCCCCATTCGCTTACCCCATACCGCAAATGAACCCTGCCCTGACCCACCCCCACCTATCCACCCTCATCCGCCCACCACCCCTATCCCCCTCCCTCCCGTCCATTACCGAGTCATTGACTTCCAACATCCTACGGTCATTGATCATTACATGGGCCCCACGTGAGGGTCCCTACCCGCTTCTACCCATTGCCTCTACCACCTGTTAAGGCAATGATGTTGGAAGATCTAATCATGATGATCATTCTGATCATGATCATCAGTCTAATCATGATCATCATTCTAATCATATTCATCATTTAAATCATGATCATCATTTTAATCATAATCATCATTTTAATCACGATCATCATTCTAATCATGATCATCAGTCTAATCATGATCATCATTTTAATCACGATCATCATTTTAATCACGATCATCATTCAAATCATGATCATCAGTCTAATCATGATCATCATTCTAATCATGATCATCATTCTAATCATGATCCTCATTCAAATCATGATCATCATTCTAATCATGATCATCATTCTAATCATGTTCATCTTGTAAATCATGATCATCATTAAAATCATGATCATCATTCTAATCATGATCATCATTTTAATCATGATCATCATTCTAATCATGAGGATCATTCGAATCATGATCATCATTCTAATCATGATGATCATTCTAATCATGATGATCATTCTATTCATGATCATCATTCTAATCATGATCATCATTCTAATCATGATCATCATTCTAATCATGATCATCATTTTAATCATGATCATCATTCTAATCATGATCATCATTCTAATCATGATCATCATTTTAATCATGATGATCATTCTAATCATGATGATCATTCTATTCATGATCATCATTCTAATCATGATCATCATTCTAATCATGATCATCATACTAATCATGATCATCATTCTAATCATGATGATCATTCTAATCATGATCATCATTCTAATCATGATCATCATTCTAATCATGATCATCATTCTAATCATGACCATCAGTCTAATCATGATCATCATTCTAATCATGAGGATCATTCTAATCATGATCATCATTCTAATCATGATGATCATTCTAATCATGATCATCAGTCTAATCATGATCATCATTCTAATCATGATGATCATTCTAATCATGATGATCATTCTAATCATGATCATCATTCTAATCATGATGATCATTCTAATCATGATCATCATTCTAATCATGAAGATCATTCTAATCATGATCATCATTCTAATCATGATGATCATTCTAATCATGATCATCATTCTAATCATGATCATCATTCTAATCATGATCATCCTTCTAGTCATGATCATCATTCTAATCATGATCATCATTCTAATCTTGATCATCATTTTAATCATGATCATCATTCTAATCATGATCATCATTCTCACCATGATCATCATTCTGATCATGATCATCATTCTGATCATGATCATCATTCTAATAGTGATCATCATTCTAATCATGATCATCATTCTAATCATGATCATCAGTCTAATCATGATCATCATTCAAATCATGAGGATCATTCTAATCATGATGATCATTCTAATCATGATGATCATTCTAATCGTGATCATCATTCTAATCAAGATCATCATTCTAATCATGATGATCATTCTAATCATGATCATCATTCTAATCATGATCATCATTCTAATCATGATGATCATTCTAATCATGATCATCATTCTAATCATGATCATCATTCTAATCATGATCATCATTCTAATCATGATCATCATTCTAATCATGAGGATCATTCTAATCATGATCATCATTCTAATCATGATGATCATTCTAATCATGATCATCATTCTAACCATGATCATCATTCTAATCATGATCATCATTCTAATCATGATCATCAGTCTAATAATGATCATCAGTCTTATCGCGATTATCATTTTAATCATGATCATTATTCTAATCATGATCATCATTCTAATCTTGATCATCATTTTAATCATGATCATCATTCTAATCATGATCATCATTCTCATCATGATCATCATTCTGATCATGATCATCATTCTGATCATGATCATCATTCTAATAGTGATCATCATTCTAATCATGATCATCATTCTGATCATGTTCATCATTCTAATCATGATCATCATTCTAATCCTGATCATCATTCTAATCATGATCATCATTCTAAACATGATTATCAGTCTAATCATGATTATCAGTCTAATCATGATCATCATTCTAATCATGATCATCATTCTAATCATGATCATCAGTCTAATCATGATCATCATTCTAATCATGAACATCATTCTAATCATGATCATCATTCTAATCATGATCATCATTCTAATCATGATCATCAGTCTAATCATGATCATCCGTCTAATCATGGGGATCATTCTAATCATGATCATCATTCTAATCATGATCATCATTCTAATCATGATCATCATTCTAATCATGATCATCATTCTAATCATGATCATCATTCTAATCATGATCATCATTCTAATCATGATCATCAGTCTAATCATGATCATCAGTCTAATCATGAGGATCATTCTAATCATGATCATCATTCTAATCATGATCATCATTCTAATCATGATCATCATTCTATTCATGATCATCATTCTAGTCATGATCATCATTCTAGTCATGATGATCATTCTAATCATGAGGATCATTCTAATCATGATCATCATTCTAATCATGAGGATCATTCTAATCATGATCATCATTCTAATCATGATGATCATTCTAATCATGATCATCATTCTAATCATGATCATCATTCTGATCATGAGGATCATTCTAATCATGATCATCATTCTAGTCATGATGATCATTCTAATCATGATGATCATTCTAATCATGATCATCATTCTAATCATGATCATCATTCTAATCATGATCATCATTCTAATCATGATCATCATTCTATTCATGTTCATCATTCTAGTCATGATCATCATTCTAGTCATGATGATCATTCTAATCATGAGGATCATTCTAATCATGATCATCATTCTAATCATGAGGATCATTCTAATCATGATCATCATTCTAATCATGATGATCATTCTAATCATGATCATCATTCTAATCATGATCATCATTCTAATCATGATCATCATTCTAATCATGAGGATCATTCGAATCATGATCATCATTCTAATCATGATGATCATTCTAATCATGATGATCATTCTATTCATGATCATCATTCTAATCATGATCATCATTCTAATCATGATCATCATTCTAATCATGATCATCATTTTAATCATGATCATCATTCTAATCATGATCATCATTCTAATCATGATCATCATTTTAATCATGATGATCATTCTAATCATGATGATCATTCTATTCATGATCATCATTCTAATCATGATCATCATTCTAATCATGATCATCATACTAATCATGATCATCATTCTAATCATGATGATCATTCTAATCATGATCATCATTCTAATCATGATCATCATTCTAATCATGATCATCATTCTAATCATGACCATCAGTCTAATCATGATCATCATTCTAATCATGAGGATCATTCTAATCATGATCATCATTCTAATCATGATGATCATTCTAATCATGATCATCAGTCTAATCATGATCATCATTCTAATCATGATGATCATTCTAATCATGATGATCATTCTAATCATGATCATCATTCTAATCATGATGATCATTCTAATCATGATCATCATTCTAATCATGAAGATCATTCTAATCATGATCATCATTCTAATCATGATGATCATTCTAATCATGATCATCATTCTAATCATGATCATCATTCTAATCATGATCATCCTTCTAGTCATGATCATCATTCTAATCATGATCATCATTCTAATCTTGATCATCATTTTAATCATGATCATCATTCTAATCATGATCATCATTCTCACCATGATCATCATTCTGATCATGATCATCATTCTGATCATGATCATCATTCTAATAGTGATCATCATTCTAATCATGATCATCATTCTAATCATGATCATCAGTCTAATCATGATCATCATTCAAATCATGAGGATCATTCTAATCATGATGATCATTCTAATCATGATGATCATTCTAATCGTGATCATCATTCTAATCAAGATCATCATTCTAATCATGATGATCATTCTAATCATGATCATCATTCTAATCATGATCATCATTCTAATCATGATGATCATTCTAATCATGATCATCATTCTAATCATGATCATCATTCTAATCATGATCATCATTCTAATCATGATCATCATTCTAATCATGAGGATCATTCTAATCATGATCATCATTCTAATCATGATGATCATTCTAATCATGATCATCATTCTAACCATGATCATCATTCTAATCATGATCATCATTCTAATCATGATCATCAGTCTAATAATGATCATCAGTCTTATCGCGATTATCATTTTAATCATGATCATTATTCTAATCATGATCATCATTCTAATCTTGATCATCATTTTAATCATGATCATCATTCTAATCATGATCATCATTCTCATCATGATCATCATTCTGATCATGATCATCATTCTGATCATGATCATCATTCTAATAGTGATCATCATTCTAATCATGATCATCATTCTGATCATGTTCATCATTCTAATCATGATCATCATTCTAATCCTGATCATCATTCTAATCATGATCATCATTCTAAACATGATTATCAGTCTAATCATGATTATCAGTCTAATCATGATCATCATTCTAATCATGATCATCATTCTAATCATGATCATCAGTCTAATCATGATCATCATTCTAATCATGAACATCATTCTAATCATGATCATCATTCTAATCATGATCATCATTCTAATCATGATCATCAGTCTAATCATGATCATCCGTCTAATCATGGGGATCATTCTAATCATGATCATCATTCTAATCATGATCATCATTCTAATCATGATCATCATTCTAATCATGATCATCATTCTAATCATGATCATCATTCTAATCATGATCATCATTCTAATCATGATCATCAGTCTAATCATGATCATCAGTCTAATCATGAGGATCATTCTAATCATGATCATCATTCTAATCATGATCATCATTCTAATCATGATCATCATTCTATTCATGATCATCATTCTAGTCATGATCATCATTCTAGTCATGATGATCATTCTAATCATGAGGATCATTCTAATCATGATCATCATTCTAATCATGAGGATCATTCTAATCATGATCATCATTCTAATCATGATGATCATTCTAATCATGATCATCATTCTAATCATGATCATCATTCTGATCATGAGGATCATTCTAATCATGATCATCATTCTAGTCATGATGATCATTCTAATCATGATGATCATTCTAATCATGATCATCATTCTAATCATGATCATCATTCTAATCATGATCATCATTCTAATCATGATCATCATTCTATTCATGTTCATCATTCTAGTCATGATCATCATTCTAGTCATGATGATCATTCTAATCATGAGGATCATTCTAATCATGATCATCATTCTAATCATGAGGATCATTCTAATCATGATCATCATTCTAATCATGATGATCATTCTAATCATGATCATCATTCTAATCATGATCATCATTCTAATCATGAGGATCATTCTAATCATGATCATCATTCTAATCATGATGATCATTCTAATCATGATGATCATTCTAATCATGATCATCATTCTAATCATGATCATCATTCTAATCATGATCATCAGTCTAATAATGATCATCAGTCTTATCGCGATTATCATTCTAATCATGATCATTATTCTAATCATGATCATCATTCTAATCTTGATCATCATTTTAATCATGATCATCATTCTAATCATGATCATCATTTTCATCATGATCATCATTCTGATCATGATCATCATTCTGATCCTGATCATCATTCTAATAGTGATCATCATTCTAATCATGATCATCATTCTGATCATGTTCATCATTCTAATCATGATCATCATTCTAATCCTGATCATCATTCTAATCATGATCATCATTCTAATCATGATCATCATTCTAATCATGATCATCATTCTAATCATGATCATCATTCTAATCATGATCATCAGTCTAATCATGATCATCAATCTGATCATGATCATCAGTCTAATCATGATCATCATTCTAATCATGATCATCATTCTAATCATGATCATCATTCTAATCATGATCATCAGTCTTATCATGATCATCATTTTAATAATGATCGTCATTAAAATCATGAGCATCATTCTAATCATGATCATAATTCTAATCATAATCATAATTCTAGTCATGATCATCATTCTAATCATGATCATCATTCTAATCATGATTATCAGTCTAATCACGATCATCAGTCTAGTCATGATCTTCAGTCTAATCATGATCATCATTCTAATCATGATCATCATTCTAATCATGATCTTCATTCTAATCATGATCATCATTCTAATCATGATCATCATTCTAATCATGATCATCAGTCTAATCATGATCATCATTCTAATCATGATCATCTTTCTAATCATGATCATCATTCTAATCATGATCATCATTCTAATCATGATCATCATTCTAATCATGATCATCATTCTAATCATGATCATCATTCTAATCATGATCATCATTCTAATCATGATCGAGACGAATGGACAAAGCGACATCTTGCGATGACGTAGAAGCGGTAACGACTTCGTTTCCTTGGCCTCGGGGTATGACGGTCACCTAAAATGAATTGTATTGTATTGCTTGTAATGCATTGTATCGAATTGTATTGTGTTGCACTGTACTGTATTGTACTGTATTCTGTTGTATTGTATTCTGTTGTATTGTATTGTGTAATTGTATTGCGCTGTGAAATTGTATTGTGCTGTATTGTGTTTTATTCCATTCTATCGTATTGTATTTTTCGTATTGCATTTCAAGTTGCTTCGTGACGTTTACCCAGTTATGTTCTAGTGAGGAAGATAAAACCTCTTTATCCCATGCAACTAATTTTCGCCTTCGTCATCTTTATAATTATCAATTTAACCGTAGAAAAGGTGTTTAAGTACTGCATATTTTTCTGTTCAGGCTTGTTGTCAACCAGTTCTCTCTTAAGGTTAAGAGTTAAGACATCCAGCAAAAACGGAATGTTGTTTCGAGTCTTTGACCCTTACCAGCCGGAATTGTTTTGATACCTATCCTGTTAATGGGGTGACCCCATCCGGCGGGAAATGGTTAAGGCCATCTTGTGCAAGATCCCTTATGAAGTCACCCCCTTTCTCCAGGCTTATAGGACTGGCGCTGTAAGGAGTATGCAGGCAATGGCCGAATTTTTTAAAAATCAACCTGTGATTGTACGGAACGGCGCCTGCTGGAGATGTTGAGAGCAAGGAAGCTGAACTACTTCGGACATATGATCCGAGCAGACAAGCTGCCGGCATTCATATGTCAGGGCTATGTGGATGGAAAAAGGGCCCGAGAAAGGCCGAGAAGAAGATGGATGGATGACGTGGAGGAGTGGACGGGGATGGCGATGGTGGACTGCGTGAGGACCGCGAGGAACAGAGAGCAATGGAGGAGAATGACGTCGTCGACTCTGATCCCCGATCCGCAGCAATGAGGATGGGCACGACGACGATGACGATTGTACTCTAGAAGTGGGCAGGACCGGTATAATACTACAGATGCCACCAGTGCATGTGTGGGTCATCGTGGTGTATACAGCGTAGAATTGAACAATGGACAACGGCTCAAAAGAAGTTACTATTTACATATGGAATTAGCGATCGACTTATTGTTTATATACGGCGTGCATATATAATTGTGCTCTGCTTTGTCTCTGCAGGGAAAAATATAGCCATCGAAAACCATTATTAGTTTTGTTACTTGGCTTAGCAACTCTTTCTTATAATTATCAATGATTGATATACTGTTACTCCACCATTTCGGTAAGTGTCACTACAACGGGTTGTTTAGTGCACGAATATATAAAAATTTTCACAGCGGTTTAAAGGTGTGTCACCATCCTCTTTTATCCAGGCTTGGGACTGGCACTTTCAGTGCATGAACAATGAACATTGGCGAAGTTCAGCACTACGATAAATAACCAGTAGGCCTATAATTGTCTTTCCTTTGAAGTGCAAAGGCTTTGACCGAAAAGAAATCAGTGTTCCGCTGGTGTGACCAAATCTTTACACGATCATTATTTGTGCTCAAAGCGTGCCATAGTCTTACCGCCGGTTAATTATGCTAATTGTGGAAGACGTGCCGCTTTGTGTCATAATCAACCCATTATTATTGACCCATGTTAGTTTGTTCTTAACGACGCTTTTTCATAACATAGTTCATTGGCCTACTCCACCTTTTATCCAGCCTTGAGACTTGCACCACCGAAGTCATGGTAGTTTTCATATTATGTTTCAATATTTTCCTGCATCTTGTGCAGCCTAACAACTTCACGTTGACAATCCGTTACCACAGTATCGTAACTGAAACGCAGGCTTTGTCAATGATTTCGTTATGTAACGTTTGAGGGCAACGTTTTAATGGTGTTTAAATATATAGAACTTTTTTCGTCAACACTCATTTCACTGCCGCATGCTCTAATGTTCATCCTTATATAACATTTTTAAACACCGTTTTACTGGTGTTTAATATTAAACATTCATTCATTCCGAATACTTTTATAGCGCCCCTTCAAGAATCTACTCAGAGGCGTTTCCAGCCCAGCGAAAAAATAACGCGTTTAGCTTATATTCGGTGTTTAATGACGCTGTGTCTTAATAAACACCATCAACATCGCGATCCTCCTTTACTTAAGCTTACACTGGCTTTGCTATACATAGGACACTTGAGAAAATGACAAAATCGTGGAAACTTATTCTGTCCGTTGCCAGGTTTTTGGAGGTGTCTAATAAAGACGCATTAACCAATGGGCAGCAGTAGTATGTATGTATGTATGTATGTATGTATGTATGTATGTATGTACGTATGTATGTATGTATGTATGTATGTTTGTATGTATGTATGTATGTATGTATGTATGTATGTATGTATGTATGTATGTATGTATGTATGTATGTATGTATGTATGTATGCGTGTATGTACGTATGTACGTATGTATGTATGTATGTACGTATGTAGGCTACGTATGTACGTATGTACGTATGTATGTATGTATGTATGTATGTATGTATGTATGTATGTATGCGTGTATGTACGTATGTACGTATGTACGCACCGAACATGCCCCTACACCACAGCGCTCCTATTATTATAGTAATAGTAGTTTCAATTGAAAGACACTGCGGGATAACATTGGTCATAATCGTCGCCCCTCCTCTTCATTCGGGGTCTTAGGACTGGCACTTTCAGAGCACAAGCATTGGCGAAGTAAGTACTACGACAAAGTCGTTACTCAATAACAGTGGGCGCCTTTCCTTTGAAGCGCGAAAACTTTGAACGAAAAGAAATTAGTCACCCGCTTGCAGGTACCAAATCTCTTTACACACGATTATTATTATTATTTGTGCTCACAGCGTGCCATAGTCTGAGCGCCGGTTAATTACGCTAATTGCGACGGACGGCGCGCGCTTTGTGTCATATTCAACTCATTATTTTTGGCAAGCGACTTGCTTGAAGTGGCTGGAAAGTAAATTTGAGAGGACAATATTATTTGACGAGATCAAAGGGTAGAAGATCCCTTTGGGGCTTTCTAGGGGTTCAATAGTGGATTCAGGTGGGCGGTAGTTTTGGGGGGATGCTTGGCGGTTGGGTAATGATAGGGAGTAACAATCATCATCGTCATTGTCATCATCGTTATCGTCGTCGTCGTTGTTGTGGTCGTCGTCATCATCATCTTTATTGTCGTTGTCATCGTCGTCGTCGTCAACATTGTCGTCGTCGCCATCATCATCATCGTCGTTGTCATCGTCATCGTTATCGTCGTTATTGTGATCATTAATTTATGTAACAAAATTAAGACGGTGTCTCTGTTATTCGGTCAAGCATTGACATAGTAGTTCAGACGAGATAAAATGGTTCCATAGCAAATACAAATAATTATAGCTTCGGGTAACAGCGATTTAAAGGTGTGCAACAAGCTGCTTGATTATTTCGTTCTTAACGACACCGTTAAAAAGCGGAGGCAGACGGGTGTCTTGGGGACGATCAATTCGGATTCAGAAAGGGCAGAGGAACGAGAGACGCCATCGGAGCTTTGAGAATGCTGACGGAAAGAAGTCTGGAAAACAACCAAGAAGTGTACAACTGTACATATGCTTTGTGGATTACGAGAAGACGTTCGACAGCGTAGACTGGAGGAAGCTAATGACAATGCTGAGAAAGATGGGTGTGGACTGGAGAGATAGAAGGTTTAATTATAGGAAACCTGTATATGGGACTGAGGATAAGAGTGAGGATAGAGGGGGAACTAACGGAACCGGGAAAAATAGGAAGGGGTGTGAGACAGGGGTGTCCACTCTCACCCATACGATTCAATCTTTACATCGAAGAGTTGATACGGGAAGCACTACAAGACACGGAAGAAGGAATAAAGGTTGGAGGAAAGATGATAAAGGCGCTAAGATTTGCGGACGACCAGGCAATGCTGGCAAGCACTGAAGAAAATCTACAACACATAATGGATGAACTAAATAGAACCAGCAAAGAATATAGGATGAAGATAAACATCAAAAAGACGAAGGCAATGAAAATAAGTAGAGAAGCAAAAGGGGAAAAGAATATGAAAATAACAATCAATGGAGAAGAAGTGGAGCAAGTCACTGAATTTTGCTATCTAGGAAGCCTGATATCAGAAGAGGTGACCGGACAAAACCCCCCCAGGACAAAAACCCCCCCGGACAAAAACCCCTCCGGACAAAAACCCCCGGACAGAAACCCCCCTGATTTAGCCTAGGACATTAACCCCCCCCGGACAATTCCCCCCCCCCTTTTCTGGCAAAGTGCAGGTAGGCCTACAATTTGTTTAAACTTAGGCTAATTATCGAGTTCCCATGCTGTGTCAACTAATTAGTGTCGTACGGATAAACACCTGTCGCTGTCATTCAGGCGTGAACTTATAACTTGTTAGTGTCATTCAATCACTCCGATATGAAGCTAGTACCTGTTGGTGTAATCTAGGACAGCATGAATCGTTGTCATCAATCCAGCTTCCATTTAAGAAGGAGTATTTTCATCAATCCAGCTTCCATTTAAAAAAGAGTATTTTCATCAATCCAGCTTCCATTTAAGAAGGAGTATTTTCATCAATCCAGCTTCCATTTAAAAAAGAGTATTTTCATCAATCCAGCTTCCATTTAAGAAGGAGTATTTTCATCAATCCAGCTTCCATTTAAAAAAGAGTATTTTCATCGATCCAGCTTCCATTTGAGAAAGAGTATTTTCATCAATCCAGCTTCTATTTAAGCAAGAACATTTTCATCAATCCAGCTTCTATTTAAGTAAACTTTTTTGGTATCAATTCGGCTTCTATTTATATAGCGAGAATTCTTTTCATCAATCCAACTTGCGTACTTAGGACACCGTTTTATAGTATGACAACTTATGTGCAATATTTTCTACCAGGGGGGGGTTATGTCCTACCCTGGGGGGGTTTCTGTCCAGGGGGGCTTTTGTCCGGGGGGGGTTTTGTCCGGGGGGGTTTTTGTCCAGGGGGGGTTTTGTCCTACAACCATCAGAAGATACGAAGTGACACAAAGAAATCAAGAAAAGGATAGCAATGGGGAAAGAAGCGTTCACGAAAAGGGAAGAGCTACTGAAAGGAGGAATGAGTCGAGACATCAAGAAAAGAATGGTCAAGGCACTAATCTGGAGCGTCACACTGTACGGAGCAGAGACCTGGACGATGAGAAAGGAGGATGTCAAACGAATGGAAGCGTTCGAGATGTGGATATGAAGAAGGATGGAAAGGATCAGCTGGACAGAACATAAATAAAATGAAGAAGTACTGAAGAAGGTGGAAGAGCAAAGATCCTTGATGAATACAATTAGAACAAGGCAGAAGAACTGGATAGGACATGTACTGAGAGGCAACTCCTTACAAAGAGACATAGTGGAGGGCAAAATGGAGGGGAAGAGGGGAAGAGGAAGACCTAGGGAAAGTTCTTGGATTGGATGATGGCGGATGGATATGGAAAACTCAAAGAAAAAGCACAGCATCGAGAAGAGTGGCGTCGTTGGGCATCTGGACCTGCCGTGAGGCAGCTTACCTAAAGAAGAAAAGAACAACACCGTTTGCTAGCAAAGATCATTGATGTCGCCCTCCTCCTTTTTTCATGCTTGAGACTGGCACTGCCAAAGTGCAGTCAGCGACTGAGCTAGTGCAGCAGACGTTACTAAGTCCACCGATTAAATAACTGCGTGAACACGAACAGTCTGTCCAATTGAGGACTTATAATGTTAAGTAAATAATTGGGGTTACTTACTTGCTTATCTGGTTTATAATTCCAAGCATATTTACATCACAATTTGATTTTAAAAATATCAATATCTAGTAATAAGTGTGTGTATTTGCTGCTTAACGTCGCTGTGTGATAACAAAGACCATTAGCGACGCCCTCCTCCTTTATCCAGGCTTGGGACTGGCACTGGCAGAGTGCAACAAGTTGCGTAGTTCAGCAATAAGTGGTAATAATAATGTTCTAAGTATTCTTTAACTTTTATCGTCGTATTAACAAAAGGAAACGTAATGGAGTGAAGGTTACCCCATCCGTCTTCTTCTCCTGGCAGATAATAGAGGGTCATTATGAATCCTTGTCGATAGCTTCGGGGCGTATACGAGGACATTCTAATACCACCCCAATTTCATGGCAATAACCCCTACCAAATAACCCTTATTGACCCTGCGTGTATCCTATACCCTACGGCGGCAATCTTCCCAACTCTTTTGTTGACCCTTTATTAATGACCCTCCAGTTAAAGCAGTTTTTCTATCATTTCGAGACCCATCCGAAAACGGTTTTACCCCGTGTGGTTGATGAGGGGTTGAGGAACCCCTTTCCAAGGGTGCATAGAATGTCTGATGGAATTCCAAAAGGGTAGGGTGTTCTTCGTGGGGGCTAATACCAATGGCCGTTACAAACCCGCCCGCAGCCCATAGCCATTGTGGCTCCCTCTTGAGTCGACATCCTCACCCCCGAAATTGCGAGTTGCAATGGGGTGGTTAGGATCAATTTACCCCTATCTTGGGTTTTGGGTGTAATTTACTGGGGAGATAGTTTGCCTCTTTGGGGGAATAGAGGGTGATTAAGAACAGTGGCCTGATGGGGTGATTCCAAAACGGTCCAAGTGACACCTATTTGCGTAGAAGAGGCATTGTACTACAGAGGGATGTTGGGGGTGATGGATGAGGGAAAATGGAAAGAGGGGAGGTGGATGGGGAGAGAGAAATAGACAATGAAAAAGACAGCTAAACGGACATACAGAGAGAGAGAGACAGACAGACAGACACACAGAGATATAGATGGATGGATGGATGGATGGATGGATGGATGGATGGATGGATGGATGGATGGATGGATGGATGGATGGATGGATGGATGGATGGTGGACGGAAGAAATAGATAAGATTATGGAAAAGCTGAGACTATAAGATCGGATGTTACGGCGAATAAAGTTCCAACGTACACCGAAATTGGTCCATCTCACACTATGAGGCGCATGCAACTTTAGACACCTCCATAACATAAATAAACAGCCTTTAAATATTTCTTTCTGAACAAAAATATACGAATGCACAGAGGGCTGCACGTTGTTAGTGCTGTTCCAATTGTTTGAAAGACATTTATTATAGCTCAATAATAATTATTAGTAACACCTCACGAAAGAGTTACCAGTATAATTTTTATATACCAGAAGTTGTTCTTAACGTCATAATGTGTATTGAATTTGAATCACCATGGGGTGATGGATGGGGAAAACGGAAAGCGGGGAGAGAGAAAGAGACAATCAAAAAGACAGCTAAACGAACATAGATGGATGGACGGACGGATTGATGGATGGATGGGTGAATGGATGGACGGAAGAGACACATACGTTTAGGGAAAAGCTGAGACTAAGATCGGATATTACGGCAAATAAAATGTCCGACGAACACCGAAATTGGCCCATCTCACACTATGAGGCGCATGTCACTTTTAGACACCTCCATAACGTAAATAAAGCAGCTTTTAAATATTTTTTCTCGAGCAAAAATATATGAATGCATGCTTAACTACATCGCAATCTGCATAACTTTGTCAGTGTTGCTCCAATAATATTTTGAATGACATTCTTAGCTCAACTTGTCACACCTCGTGAAAGAGTAACAGTAGCCTATAATTATGTTTATACCAAAAGTTGTTCTTAACGTCATAATGTAGGGAGCAAAATGGATATATACGTGCACGGGATAATTAAATTATTTCACGAGGGCGTGTGAGCATACTGGAAAAATACATACAACGGGAAGTTGTTACATCTGATATTATTATTACGATGCAAAGTAAAAAATAATTCTATATCACAGCTCATAAGTCATAACTCCTAAGTCATAACTCATAAGTCATATCGACATAATTATAGTACTACTACTACGGCTGCTGTTGTTGCTGCTGCTGCTGTTGCTGCTGCTGCTGCTACTGCTATTGCTACTGTTACTGCTACTGCTGCTACTACTGTTATTGCTGCTACTACTGCTACTTTTACTGTCACGGCTACTGCTACTGCTACTGTTACTGTCACGGCTACTGATACTGCTACTACTACTACTACTACTACTACTACTACTACTACTACTACTACTACTACTACTACTACTACTACTACAATCGCCACCACAGTGCCACTACAACTACCACTGCTACTACTAGAGGCTCCTGCCATTCCTCCTTCCCCTCCTCCTCCTCCTCCTCCTCCTCCTCCTCCTCTTCCTCCTCGTCCTCCTCCTCCTCCTCCTCCTCCTCCTCCTCCTCCTCCTCCTCTTCAATCTGTTCAGCTATTATTCAAACAAGAGGATGCCTTTGAATAATCAAAGGCGCCTCTGCCGACGAGGACAGGTGGTAACATCACGGTGAACGGTTGCACGAATGCACGATGTGTCGAGAGCGTTGACCAAAGGAACGATGGTCACTGTTGGTCAGCCGTTTTTAATTGACCATACTAATGAATCATGTCCAGTCTTTGTGTAGTGGACAAGCACTGAATCAAGCAACAATGTCCGGTCAGTCGTCGTCCTAATTATTTTACGTCGTTACGATGTTACAGTGGTCAGTGAAGTGACCGGACGAAATAAGGGTGGTGGGGGCGGTGTGATGGGTGGGTGGAGGGAGGGGGGGTTGAAGAGGTGAAGGGGTATGTACGGTGTTGATTAGAGGCCATGCAAGGAAGGAGATTGATGTTGGAAATGTGAGTTTGGGGGAGACAGGTAGACACGCAAACGGACAGACGGGCAGGGAGACTGATAGATACATGTACGTATACAGTTAAGCATACATGCACATATATTGGCACATATATTGACAGACAGAGACATAGGCAGAAACAGACATACTGACAGATAGTCTGAGATAGAGAGACAGATAGACTCATGGATGCACAAACAGACGCATTGACAGACACACAGACAGACAGACATACAGACAGACAGATACGAAGGCAGGCAAGCAATGACAAAGACAGATCGATAATAGACAGACCGTCAGAAAACACATGCTAGCTTTAGAAACTTCATCGCTTTCAAATTCCGCGCTTCTCAAAAGAGGAACCTTAGACACCCATCTTAAGTATTCACATCTCTGTATAAATGCTCCTCCAACGATTGACGGAACAAGTTATTCTACAGCGTGACCTTACAGCCTTACATCTTAAATTAATAATTAATTATCCCAGCAGCGAACTCTAGCGACGAGTCACGACCTAATTATTTTTCATCAACCTTAAACCCCTACGCTATAATAAGCGGCTGACATGCCAGCCCAGTCCTTGATACCAGTCGATCACTACTCAGCCGATCTTTTCTGTTGCAAAAACATTTCCCCAAGGACTCTGATTTTGATTAAAGCGCATTTTATATTTTTGTCAAGGACTCAAGGCGTTGTCACCTCCCCCGATTTGCAGCGTACCCCTCTGTCTGCCTCGCCTGAAACCGCTCCAACACCTCCACAGGTTTATGCGGAAGGGTTTTAGACGGACGGGGTAGACAGCGTGGGAGAGAGGGGGTTCTTGCGTCGTATGCATTTGAAAACATAGTGAGCACGGTGATAGGTGTATGGACTTTCCACGCGAGAATGGTGGCGCCGCGTAGCGAATGACTGTAACTGTCCATGCGTTGATTGGTGCTGGCGCCGCGTAGCGAATGGTTGTGAAGCTCGTAAGTGGGCGCTATTATTATAGTATTATCGAGTTTACAAGAGAGAGAAAATTAAGCCGTGGGCAGCAATGGTTGCACGGGGCTCAGTCAAAAGTAATTTTCGGGGCAGGTATGCTCGAAACATAACGTCAGCGCAGGCTTAGGAAACTTTAGGTATGTGACGCACAAATGAATTTAACCGCAAAAGGGCGAAAAACATATTGTGTATGAGGTACTGTAGCGAGCGCTCTATTTATCTCCAAGTCCGTGCTACAGAGTCGGTACTGTAAAAATAACCATTTGATGGCTGAGTTTCGCTTAAGCCAGGCGGTCCTTACATAGAGCGACTTCAATTAGTGCCCACGATTTTTTTTATGAATAATAATTATAATTATATTTCAATTTAAATATAGTCTTAATAGTTGCAGTATTGAAATTGCATGATTGCATTAGCAAAAAGTTGGCGTTTGTACAATGAAGCATCTATACAACGGTTAACGTATTCAGGGTTCTTTACTGCGGTCAAAGTTTTAGGAGGAAACCTTTACGTAGCCGTTATAAATATGCGCGACGTACACTATGTGTACACCGCATCAGTGTTTGGCTGTACGCTGCACCGAATTAAAATCGAAATACGAAGCAATCGGAATGTTAATAAAGGCTGTGATTTTTATCGGTTGATAGACATGTAGCAGAAGTGAGTGGGGTTTTTCTTTTTTTTATATTTCTTATCTGATTCGGTCAGAGTTGAGTGCTTGCTTGTGAAATTTGAGTTCCAGATTAGAGAAAAGCTTTTTGTCGCTGAGAAAATTGTTAACCGACCTAATTAAAATCTTCTTATTTTTTGAAATGTTGCTTAAATTGAGGTGTGCAAATTCAAAAGGAGAAGGGCAATTATAGTACACACTGTACAGTGTACACAGAGTTTAATGTTTTCTTAACAACATGAATATAATATAATCTGATCTATTAATTTTTTGATTCTTTTTCGTTGTCACTCGACTCGACTGTTCTTAAGTTTTATTTAACGTATTAATATTTCAGAGTATGTTTGCTTGGATTGCTATACTGTGCTCACACTCGCGCACGCACGCACACACACGAATACAGTGCCACACACACGCGCACTCGCACCCGCTCGATCGCACGCACGCACATGCACAGAAGCATATAAAGACACATTATAATTATTATTATTACTATTATTTTTATTGTCAATTTGTGTAACTACATAGTAATAATAACGGTTGTGTAGTGGGTATGTTCGCTGCCTTGCAACCGAAGAGTTCCAGGTTCGAATCCACCTCAAGTCACCGCGTGAGGACCTTGTGCAAGTCCTTCACTCGCAATTTCTCAGCGCTTCGACGTGAAACTCCGATGCAGTGTCTGCGCTGCAGTCAGGAGCGCCTCTTAGTAAAAAAGCTTGAAGGGGCGCTTTAACAAGTGTACATATAAATAATAACTTAATAAGTCTCTGTTATTCGATGAAGTTTGGACATTTTCAGTTTTTTATATAAGACACAATGGCTTCCGGAGCAAATATCTATATAGCTTCTATCTATAACGTTTTGAAGGTGTGCAACGGCACTTGGTTGTTTCAGTTTTAGAACATAGTGTGATAACAAGGATCATTGGTGTCGCTCTCATCTTCCTTCGACCATGCTTATTAATAATGCATTGCCAAAGTTCAGGCAATTATATAGTAAGTCGACTGAGACAAATACATTAACTAGACTGGACGACAATGAGTCGGAATTATTATTGTTTGTCGAGTTCAATACTTATATTTATGATAAAAAGCGTCTTAAAGGTGTCTAAGATAGCCATTAATTAACGCTACAGTTTGCAGTGTGATTGATATAAATTTCCTAATTAATGAATGAACTCATGAATGAATGAGTGAATTAATGGATGTATCGGAATCATCTCATTCACTCTCCTCTTTCTGCATCTTCTCATCGAACTCTCCGTTCTCCATATTGGTATGACTTATTTGTCCCTCGAGCTAGGACCGCTTTATAATAACTGCTCACACTAGATCCTTGGCCATCAAGGGCTGTGTAGTCGGCCTACGTACTTCTTCCTTCAATATTGGCTTGAATGCATCTGTCATCATGAGTCGCTAGGAGACGCGTTTAATTCCCCTGTCATTCGCCAGCCGTCGCCACCATTAATTTTAACCAAAGCGAAGGCCTCGCTGAATGGCGTTTTTGACCGCATAAAATGCTCAAAGCAAAACATCTTTGCTTGAAATAGTTCACGAAAAGGACACCAGGTCCTGCCTTAGTTTAATCCTATTTTTTTTTATCCAGTTGGTTATTTTTTATAATATTAGTTTCATTTTAACTACACTGTATGGTATCCAAGAAAATTAGCGTCACCCTCCTTCGTTATTTATGCATGGGACTGGCACTCCTGAAATCGGCGACGTGTAGCTGCTTAGTAGTTTCCACTGCTTACTTGTATTATAAATAATTTTATATTTTTTTCGCTTAGGCATTCAGACGTTTTTCGATACAGATAAATAATTTCGTAATGATATCGTCGTTGGGAAACATATAGTTGTTTGATCAAACTTTTAAAGGTGTCTAATCTTACGCTTGCGACTGTCACTGGCAGACAGCAACCTGAGCTAGATCCTGAGAGACTTTCTATAATTATTCAGCCCCCCGAACGGCAGTTTATTCCACGCCACCCCCACCCCTGCACACACACGCACACACACACACACACACACACACACACACACACACACACACACACACACACACACACACACCTGGATCTCCAGGCAGCGGGGCTAGATTTACTAAATTAAACAATGTTTAATATTCAAATCACCAACCAACGACACATAATTGAAAAGATGGTTAGTGTATCCCCCTCTATTATTCATGCTTGGGACTTGCACTTCTGAAAACGACAATGCGAAGCTGCTTATTAAATTTTTTATTCCACTCATTACCTTGCCGCTTTGACCGTTAAATCACACTTCTATTATAATTATAAAAAATAACGTTGTTTGGAAATGTATAGGGTGTCCAATAAGTTCGTGAACGATTTTGCTTGCAGATAGCAGAAAAATTTTGCAACAAACATTAATAATGCTTATGTCATTTGAAAGAGCTTTATGTCCCGAAACCAAAAAGTGTAAACAGTGTTAATTTTTTGCAACGAGGAAATGACGTCATCAATTTATGCGGAAGGGCTATTTTTAGCGAATTTCATGCAGTTCGCGATCGTTTTTCGTAAACAAACTTGGGGAAATGGGGAAAATAGCAGACGTTCAGTTGCTCTCGAAAGCTGCTATTCTTGATGAAGAAGGATATTCATATTCCGTTATAGGCGAGAAATTAGGATGATCGAAAGGTTGGGTAGCAAAATGGGTTGAAGGAAGCTAGCAAGGCGAGTTAGGCGATCATGCACGATGCGGTCGACCAAAGATTTTGACACAGGCTGCTATTAAAATATCAAAAAGGCGAAATACGGACAAGGATTTGAATTGAGACAGATAGAAAAATCTCTCAAGGCAGGTGGACTGAAAGGCAACAAAGAAACAATCAGAAATTACATAAAAGTGGAGTTGAAGTGGAGAAGTTGGAAACGCAGAAAGGCGCCATTGCTAACAGACGCTCAGAGGAAAAACGGTTGTTATTCGCGAGCACATACATCTGCTGTTTCGCGAGCATGGCTGAGCGAAAATATTCCTAACTACATTGAAAACTGGTCTCCAAACTCTCCTGATCTCTCACCGATTGAAAATCTCTGGAGTATACTCTCAGTCAGTGTCTACAAAGAGCCTGAACCAAATACTCCTGCTCAGCTAAAACGTCGTTTGCGAAAAGCATGGAATTCGATATCAGTTGAAACTTTGTACAACCTCATCGAATCTTTACCCAGACGAATAAAAGCTGTTATAGCCAGCAAAGACAACACTATTGCCTATTAAATGGTACAATAATTATTAAATTTTGTTGTGTGTATTTTTTGTAGCAAGCTAACAAAATCGTTCACGAACTTATTGGACACCCTGTACATATAATGCGAAGATGCTTGTATTCCACTGATTATTTTTACAGCTGTGGCTGTTGAATGTTGATGTCACCCCAAATTTTTTAAGACATATATGAAAATCAATGTTGTTGCGGAAACATATAATATCGTTGATAGCAATTTTGAAGGTGTCTAATTTCAACTCGTTCATTCATCTTGGCATGGTATATTGTATTCTATATGAGCATTTATAAAGCGCCTTTTACAGACTAGCTATTCAGAGGCGCTCTCAGCGTGACAGCCTCGAGGAAATAAAAAACTTAAAGTAGCGAAAGGCTGAAGATGACACCCCCAATAAGATCTTACTACGGATAGTGGGAGGGAGGTCATTCCACATAGAAGGGCCTATACAACGGCAAAGGCAGGGTGTAGGGCCATGGCAGTCCTTCACAAGAATTTGTTTAGCGCCCATATAAGTGTCCACTCAGGAGCGCTCCAGACACAACTTCGACCAACGAATACAGTTTTAAGATCGCGATAGAACGCATAGGTAGGCCTATGTAGGACGTAGCGCATTCCAGACCACAGGGCCAGCAACAGAGAAAGCACGTCTCTGCCTTGTAGAAGTACGCCACTGTACGCGCATAAGGAGCAGGAAGTTCGCTTTGTGCAAAAAATGAGGATGAGGATCATGATTTGACTAAGGTCTACGACAACAGAGGCCGTTACCCGCAAAAAAAATATTCGGCATATTACAGCACTAATACAGCGTATTTAGAGCTGGATTGACATCATTCTTGCTTGGTCCCGTCTTTCCGAATCCCATATTATCGCCGCTGCACGCGATAGGAGACAATGGAGAACTCTAGTCAATGCATGTGACCAACCGTCGCGCGGCAACGTCGGTGATTGACATTACATGACAAGAGACACCTTTTTATAGATAAATGTTTTCCGATAACCGTCTCATGCTGCGACCAAATTTGATGGATCGGCGATCGCGGTCATTAAATGATTGACAACATTCTTGCCTGGTCCCGTCTTAAATGACAAATTTTGTCTAAGCAATTTTAAAACTCCACGACTATTCGCAATCTGAAAGTGACAGACTCCCAGACCGAAGACTAGATGAATAGAGGAGGGCGCCGCTAATGACCTTTGTTATCAGACAGTCTACAATGTCGTTTACCCGAAACTTTGCCATTATTCTTATGTTTGTGATGACGTTCTGTATAAAAGATGCACCCGCAAACACATGCAAGCACACGACCGAACACACAAACATACACACATCATAATCCGTGTCATGTCATGCGTGGAAAAAGCCATCATGATGGGTCACGTGGAATGATATCGACGCAAGGGTAGACCGCGTATTAGCTGGATTGACAACATTCTTGCCTGGTCCCGTCTTTCCGGATCCCACTTTCTCGCCGCTGCACGCGATAGGAGGCAGTGGAGAGCTCTTAGTAGTCCATGCATGTGACCCACCGTCGCGCGGCGACGTCGGTGATTGACATGATAATAATTAACCCTCGAGTGCCCAAGGGGGGGGGGTCCGACCGGACCCCAGGCCTGTTTTTCCTGAATAACTTCTTAAAGGCTAGGGATCTGCCTAAATGCTTTTAGGTATTCCTAGAGCAACCATTTGGGCATAGAATGGTATATTTTGCGTGAGTATTGTCCAACCCTACACCCCACAACCACAGCATATACTAAGGGTACCCCATGAGATGCGGCTGATATTCATACAAGCGCATGGTTACTGGTCAATAACTATTATTTTATACCAGGTGGTGCTATTGTGATATAATATATATCAATCGATTGCAAATTTAGTTGGGATTACTTACAACTAAATTATATAACGATATTCCAATCCCTTCTCAAGATATCAACATGAACACGCTGGGGTCCGCGCCGGACGTATAGGCTTTCCTTCGATGAATAACGCAAGCATGCAAGCATAACATACGTATTACGAGATTTTTACACTATTAGTTTACACCAGGTGGTGTTATTGTGCTATGAGATACATCAATCGATTGCAAATTCATTTGGGATTACATTGAAATAAATTATATAACGATATGCCAATCCCTTCTCAAGATATTGGCATGAAAACGCTGGGCTTCCTTTGGTCAATAACGCAAGCAAGCGTAAAATGTGTATCACGAGATTTTACACCATTATTTAACACCAGGTGGTGTTATTGTCATATAAGATACACCAATCGATTGGAAATTCATTTGGGATCACATAGAACTAAATTATGTGACGATATTCCAATCCCTTCTCAAGATATTAACATAAAACGCTGGGGTCCGCGCGGACCCCCCCTTGGGCCTTCGTGTACCAAAAAATACCTTGGGCACTCAAGTGTTAATATGACTGCACTAGGGAACAGAATTAGTTAAAAACGAGCAAAAAATTGGTGCGGACCAAAAAAGTTATAATCACTGAAGAAAGCGTTTCGAAGGTGTGTTACCGAATCTTTTCTTCGATGCAAAAATTACAAATTTCACATACACACACACACACACACACACACACACACACACGCGCACACACACACACACACACACACACACACACACACACACACACACACACACACACACACGCACGCACGCACGCACGCACGCACGCACATACAAACGCCCACAGAATATGGACATTGAATAGTGAAGCTGTCAGTGATGATGGGTAGCTGTATGGTGGGCCTAACCAACTCTATCTTCCTTGGCCGGGGGTCTCACAAAGACATGTATGCTTCCCTTCCCCTCTTTCCCGGGGAGAACTGTTTTTCCGGGGTTTCTCATTTCAACGCTATTCCTTTTCTACTGACGTTTGCCTTCTTACCTTGTTTATTGACCAAACAAGAAGTCGTCATAGTCTTCATCATCGTCATCATCATCGTCGTCGTCGTCGTCGTCGTCGTCGTTGTTGGTCGTAGTTGCGTTTGTTTTTCTGCCATGAGTGCCTGTCAGCGTTTCGAGGAATCTTAGTTTCGCAGGAGATTCGAAGAAGGGTGTGGTGCTAAATGAGATGCGTGCGAAATAAGTTCCGAGACCTAGAAGGGAAATTGGTTTTTGAATCTCTGTTTTGCTGTTTTCGTTTCGTTTTATCATTAATTCATTCGTCCATTCATTCATTCAAAATCACTGAAAGTTAAAGCAATGTGAAATCACCTAAGTATACCAGCCTTATCAAATCACCCAATTACCAGTCTTATGAAATTACCTAAGTACCAGCGTTGTCAAATCACCTAAGTAGCCGCGTTGTCAAATCACCTAAGTAGCCGCGTTGTCAAATCACCTAAGAACCCGCGTTGTCAAATCACCTAAGTACCTGGATTTCCCAGTCACACCATGGCAGTCTCATCATTTCCAAGTCGCCAAAGTTCAGACGTATATCATCGTAAACCATGCAATCCGCCCAAGTATATTAGTATTGCTAAGAAGTCAATCAAGTACACCAGCAGTTCCAAGTCGTCTGTTAGTTTCCATCTTCGATGGACCACTGGTTGGTGAGATAACCGTGAGGTGAGCTAATATAGGCAAACCACATCACATTCGTTGGTCTTCTTTTCTCTGTTCATGACTTCTGCCGACTACGAACCCTGTTGCTTTTGCAAAAACTGTGTAGGGTCATTAGGTCAATTGCATAATAATAATTATAATAATAATTCTGAATTAACTAGCTAGACCAGTTGGACACTAAGTCTGATTGAATTTCGTGCTTTGCGGATTCGTATATATGACATTACAAGAGAAAGTTTTGAAGGTGTTGCCCGAATGTGCTCTATTTTGGTTATTTATGTGGAATAAGTTGCATATATATATATATATATATATATATATATTGGATCTAACCTATTTCAGGCTGTCTGTTCAGTTAGTAATTAAGAACGGTTTTAATAAATTTTACTACATGACTTGTACATGTACAGCGCAGTGCGTTTGCAGGAGCCTCACTAAAGAAAATAATGTTTACATTTGTGTAATGTCATTTGGTGACATCTAACGACTGCCGTTGACGTCGCCCACCTTCTTTGTTTAGACTGTGGACTGGCGCTACATGAAAACGGTGATGGAAGACTTTAGAACAGTGGTTCCCAAAGTGGTGGTCCGCGGACCGGCACCGGTCCGCGAAGGTATGATCGCCGGTCCGCAGATAAGAGTTAAAAATAAAAACTGTAATTATTAGTTTATTTCTTTGAAATTGTGAAATTATTCGAATTGTTGTCCAAAATTTGTTCAAATTTCTATCCTAATATTTAAAAATTTGAAATAAATCAACGCGCCTTATTTCATATTGCCAGATTTACATTTTAGTCTTTTTATAATTTAGGTCGCTTGTTTACCATCGCCATTTAGGCCTAACTAGCCGCCTAAGTTAGCGGTCCGTGAGCTTCACCAAAACTTATTGCCGGTCCGCGGCCTACTGAAGTTTGGGAACCACTGCTTTAGAAGTAACTATATATTTTAAACATTGGTCTACTGTACATTTCGTCTGTTTGTTCTCATACTAATAAGACTTAGATTTTACCGAAGTTTGTAAGTGAACGCCTTTTGCTTGCATGGAAATGCATAATATAAGACACGGAGTGTGCGTAAAAGAGGGGTTGTAAGATTGGCGGCTTCGTATTAATGCAGTAACAATAGTTTGAAAGTGGCACTGCAGCTTGTGATGGTATGCTAATACTACTTTATACAATAAACTGCTTGGAGTTGACGACTTGCTTGTTACATGCTTAACGACAATGTCATATCAAAGATGATTAGGGTCGCCCTCAATGCCCCTCATCCTTTATCTTGGCTTATGACTGGCACTGGCTGTGACAACAATATTGGCGTATAGTTGGAATGAACCACTTCTTATATTATGTATATAACTCAAAAAGGAGGTGTGCAATTGGCCGATTGGCCTTTTCGAATACCATAATTACGTGCATGGAGACTGGGATGAGTGATCGTGGATTTCACTCTTATAATATTATTACTTATACTGTTTATGATTAGCTGCTGCTATAAAGCCAACACCATGGCTGTTGTGCACTCTTATTTCTGAGACCATGGATAGTACAGGGTTCGGTACTCAGCCTGTCATGAGACGGTTGAGTTTAAGATTCTAATGCTCATGCGTAATTGCATAACAGGCCAAGCTCCTATCTATCTTATGGAACTTTGTGTGCCTGTGCTATCCATTCCAGGCCGTTGATTCCTTCGCTCTGCAACGCATGGTGACCTGGTTGTTCCTATGGCTCGATCTTCCACAGTGCTGCATAGAAGTTTTGCTATGGTTTCTTTCTGGTATAAGATACCTATTAGTCTCCGTAATGAACTTCTTTGTCTTTCTTTGCCCCTTTTCCGCAAGCGTTTGAAAACCATTCTCTTTGATTATGGTTTGGTGTCAGGTCGGGAGCGCCTCTGAGGAGTTCTCTTGAAGTGGCGCTATATAAATGTTCAATTACAATTACAATTACAATTACGGTTACGGTGTGGGGTCTTCGAGCCAACCGTTGTCCACATTTGCTTATGATATTATAGTCAAACAAGAAGAGCATCGATATGAAGGGTGCGGTGGACAAAATCAAGAGACAGAGCAAGTTGGAGACGGCATATTGAGGCCTCATCATTGGCGTACAGCTGACTGAGAAGATGATAGTTAAACACCTTTTAAATGGTATCTACCCGTTTTATATAAGGGCGGAACGCGACGCGCGATTAATGCGCGCCGCATTCTTGAGGCTGTTACGCGTAGAAACCTTCAGTAAAGTCCTTCAATCAAAATCGCAAAGCGTCATCGTCTTATGCTTCGTCAATAGATAGTGCACATGCTTAGAAATGTTTAATTATATTAGGTGCCTGCAATCATAATAAATATGAATATTTATAAAAAAGTATCAACTACAGTTTTATTATTAATAATAATTATGGCACTGATAGTAACATCTATTATATTAACTGTAATAATATTTTAATGAATTATTTCTGATAAATGTGAATTTTGATTGCAACGGTATATAGCAAAGACACTAAAGTTACCAAAAAATTAATGATAGTGCTACTAAAAAATAATTATATAATAAAAACAACAAATAAAAAAGTAAACTTTAAAAAAAATTGACTTTCCCATAATTGGACTGAGACGGAACAGTATTCGCCCAGAGCACAAATCTTCCGCCACACCCGAATTTCTGTGCTCTCCAAATTTCTTGTTTACTCTTGTAATCGATAGGTGGCGATAGCAGCGACGATATACCTTCGAGGTCACCGCTTATGACCTCTCCCTAAACACCGATCCTTAGCACTCCCTCGCCGCCTTTGTGGAAGGGTTGACGGCCTGGGAAGTGTTTGCAAATTACCTCCGGGTATATTACGAATAGGTATTCTTTAAATTAGGATAAAGTTTTCCGTTGATGAAGACAAATCTATTAAAGCGTTCAAAATAAATTGCTTCTATATCCATAATGAACAAAAATATTCCGGTGTTTAAAGATGCACCGACGAACTTCGTTTTCATAGTGTTCAAGGATTTCGAAATAGTACTTATTGTATTATATTGTATGATTTGTATCTGTGATTTTATAAAGAGTCTCTCACAGTGCGCATCAATAAGATGCGCTCCTTGTGCTCGAGACCAAGATAGAGAATTGTGGCATTTATAAAAAAAATATGTATACATCAAAAATTCGCTTATCGATTGATCAATCCAAAATATTATTCTTATCTTATAAACTTAGACACCCTTAGGTTCTGTTCTAAACATCATTGAAATACCTAAATTTACGTCTTGTTTTAATAGCATCCATTTTGTAAACTACCTAACATTCAACATCGTAAGCATATTTTTACGTGAATTAATGGCCTTCGTGGTCACAAGATTGTCTCCTCGCTTGACTTTTGCACTATCAAATTGCTTGTACATGTATGTGCACTTGTTATAAATAACGATTACGACTTTATGGTCTACATTAATTGCATTGTACTCCGATGGTGTCAGTCCAAAGTATAGAGAAAGAGGAGGGCGACGCAAATCGGTTTTTAATGATTAGGAGAGGTTCGGCAGTAGTTTAGCAAAACGCTCCTGAGTATGTATCAGGAATGTGCGCTATATAAGTCATTGAATAAAAGAATGAATAATAAATGAATGATTGAATGAATTAATGAAATAATTAGTTAGTTAGTTAGTTATTTAATTAATTGACTAATTAATTAATTAATTAATTAGTTAGTCAACGTTGGACGCCCTTTCCCTTTCCAAAAGAAGTGCCTGGCCGCCCCTTACCTATGCAGACATTGCTGGTCAATAAATGGCAGGACGGTATCCAGATTTTAAAATAAGTGCATGGACGCCGTCCATGACCGTCCAGCCACGCTTTAAGCCCTGCACTAATCAGCGCTCCCGGCACAACTTCGGCTAAAGACGACAGTTTTAGATTGCGATATAACGTAACAGATGGACCCTTGGTAGCAGATAAGCCTATGGAGGACGTTTCGCATTCCAGAAAAATCAGAAAATCAGATCACAGGGCCAGCAACAGAGAAATCACGTCGCTGCCTTAATTGTAGAGGTACGCGCATATGGGACAATCAGAAAGTTCGCTTTGTGCAAAAATGAGCGAAGGGAACTTCGGGTTTGGATAGCACGTGTGAAGAGGTTATCATTTAACCCTCAGGCTACCACGCTATTTTTGTAACACTGACTACCAAGAGGGGGTGGTTACCACCCCCCCTGGATTTTGGATTTGGTTTGAGATATCATAACTTGTAATACACCTATGGATTCAGCATTCATTTCTGCACAAAATGGTATATTTAGGTTTAAAATATATGAAAGCACCCCGAAGTTATGAATTTTTTACCGTAGGCACCCGTCGATTCCGCAAAATGTATACTTTCGCATAAGCAAAATATTAGATTCTGTGTGTTTTAACATAATTTATTTAATTAAAAATAGTTTACATATAATAAAGTCCAATATTCAACTATAAAAACTAGTAATAAGTTAGTTTTAGTTACAATAAAAAGAGAAAAAACATGTAAAACATGCTGAAAAACGTTTACGCAGACTTATCGGTTTGCGTTGTAAAAAAACCCAACATTTTCACACATTTAAATTTATTTTGAGCACTTCCGGTCATCAAATGTCAAATTAATTGGTATCAAAAAATAGCTCTAAATGCACTTTATAGAATGACATAATTTATTTTTCTTAAAAAATAAATTATAAATAATTTTTAATAGGAAAAACCTGAAACTTTTATAAAAATAAAACACCTTTATTTATATTTTAATTTATTTTGAGCACTTCCGGTTGTCAAAAGACAACTTCGTGACAACCAAAATGTAGCCCCACATTCCCTCTACAGAATGTTGTAATTGGTGTCTCTTCATGTCAAAGGACGGATAAGATACAGCCGATAATCTAAGGGGGGGTGGTATCCACCTTCCCCCCTGGTGCCTCGGGTATATCGGGTATAACTTTTGAGTGGTATGGTATATCATCACACATTTTAGCTCAAAATGTGTGCAAATGAATCCTCTACAGCTACCTAAAACGTCAAAATTTTATTCCTAACGAAAAAAGTTTGATTTGGGAAAAACCTAGGGGGGGGGGGGTGGATACCACCCTCCCCCTGGTAGCCCGAGGGTTAACCCTAATCCGAACAAGGGGGAGGGTCTAGCCAGACCCCCCCTTAATATTTTTGGTGCATAACTTTTTTTACATTAATATTTTCTCAAATTGCTTTTATGACTTTGTTCCTCTATTGCTGGGCTACAATTAGCACATCTAAACGACCAAATCGATTGAGTGATAAGGAGGTACTGAAGATAATACTGACTGAGACTGTATAATGATGATGGTTTTGACAGTGAGAGCAACAACAAAGAATGTGAACGTGTAGAGATGCCAATGCTTGAAGAACAACCTTCAGGTGTTTCCTATGATGAAAACAATGCTGAAATTGAAGATGATGATGAACATGATGATGAGACTAGACCTTATAGTGAAGATAACAATGACGAAACTGTTGATACTGATGAAGCCGAGAGACCTGCATACTAGTAAAGATCCGGATATGTTTGGCAGACAAATGCACTGTCATGAGGACCTCTAAGTTGCACAATGTATAGTAAAAGAAAATGTGGAATAATAGAATAAGGACACATTGAGAATATTCAAGATATATAGGTTTGACAGTTTGATAACAGCAGAGATGAAATGCATCTTCATTAGACATACAAATCCTGAAACAACAGCTAATGGACTATGATACATGCTTATTTTAGGTGTAGGCAATGCATATTCCAGCAATTTTGATAGATATTTTCATGACTATGAACATAACAGCATTCAATACTAATTTTACTAGAATTGTGATTTCTTTGTTTGATTTCTTTATTTGATTTTCCAAATATTATAGATAGACAGTACTGTTATTGAGTCGATCAAACATTGTGGCAAACCGTCGAAATTAATGTAACTAAACATTTAGTTTAAAATTCATCATAAAAATAATTTATGCTGCATAGGCTAGAGAGACTGATACATTGCGTCTTTTAGTCATTCTGACATCATCCTACAAAATCGGCATATAAAAAGCACTATTACCCATGAAAACCCACATCAAAACGGGGGGTCTGGCCAGACCCCCCTTTGTTCAAATTAAGTTGGATTTTCGCTTGTTCGGATGAGGGTTAAAAATATATAGCTGCATCTTGTGGTTGCGCCAAGACAACGTTACAGATTATTAGTTACTTAGCGGAATAATGATTAGATAGACTTTTTGGTCAAAATGTAAAGGCAGCGCCATTGTGTGTGTACTTATTTAGAATGTTTAAGCATTAAAAGAGGTGTCTGAGAAAAGTGCGTTTGCAATCGTTGAATAATAACGAGTAGAGTATACGTTCATCCTTCTGTGAGATGTACTGTAAACGGATTCATCAGAAAATCATTTTAAAATTCATCATAACCAGTTAAATGCTGCATGCAGAATTATAGAGAGTGGCAAATAATGAGGTAATAGCAACAGTAACTACAACCTTTAACATAGACACTTATTATTATTATTCAACACTCAACAGTTTAACGACATCTTATAGCAACATAGGCTGTTGACGTCTTTAAAGTTACAGTATCAATGTATTTCAGTTCACTGTTGTTTAAATGTTCCGCAGTTTCTGTCTATAATGTCTATCTTTTTTCTTTTCTTTTCATTGTTCTTCTTCTGGGATTTCTATTTCCATGTCGACAGTGTTCATAAGGTGGTTGCTGTAGGTCCTCTTTGATGCATTTGTCATTATTTAGTGTCACCATTTAACATACATGCATAAACATGCATATATTTAAATATACATTCATTTTCTGATTTTAATTTTTATTTATTTTTAATTAATACATATATAATCAAATAGATTAGATATTCAACATTAATATGAAAATCAAATCATTCAGCCATCATCTATAAGCTTAAACAATAATATCAAAAATCGTTTGTTTCAATGCCTATTTAATCTATTACAGAATTAGTTCACACACACACACACACACACACACACACACACACACACACACACACACACACACACACACACACACACACACACACACACACACACACACACACACACACACACACACACACACACACACACACACACACACACACACACACACACACACACACACAAACACACACACACACACACACACACACACACACATATATATATATATATATATATATATAATAACTAACTAAAGAAAAATTGTGTGAAAACTGTCGTATATAAGGCTGTGTATACATTTTTTACACATTATTATAATGTATAAAAAATGTATACATGACAGTGACTTAATATATATCGGTGTTTTCGTTGGAATAAGTCGCCAATTGAGCTGAAAGTCACTGGCATGTATAATGTATAAAAAATGTATACACGGCCTTATAAACGACAGTATTCACACAATTTTTCCATTGGTTATTAGGTTTATAATAAGCCTATGAACTGCACTTTGCGTGTAACCTACATCAAGCAATTTTTTGGTATTAAAGTCCACTTTAAATGAAACACGACGTCGTGTATATTTTAGTCGGCAAGCGGCCCGAAGTCGACGTGTTGGATTTAAACAATTTTTATAGGATGCATGTAAATATTAAAAGAGGTGTGCAATTGGCTGAATGCCATATGCTGGGGACTGAGTGATCGTGGCTTACACTCTTATAATTATTACTTAAACTATTTATGATTAACCCTCAGGCTACCACGCTATTTTTGTAACACTGACTACCAAAGGGGGGGTGGTTACCACCCCCCCCTGGATTTTGGGTTTGGTTTGAGATATCATAACTTGTATTACACCTATGGATTCAGCATTCATTTCTGCACAAAATGGTATATTTAGGTTTAAAATATATGAAAGCACCCCGAAGTTATGAATTGTTTACCGTAGGCACCCGTCGATTCCACAAAATGTATACTTTCGCATAAGCAAAATATTAGATTCTGTGTGTTTTAACATAATTTATTTAATTAAAAATAGTTTACATATAATAAAGTCCAATATTCAACTATATAAACTAGTAATAAGTTAGTTTTAGTTACAATAAAAAGAGAAAAAACATGTAAAACATGCTGAAAAACGTTTACGCAGACTTATCGGTTTGCGTTGCAAAAAAACCCAACATTTTCACACATTTAAATTTATTTTGAGCACTTCCGGTCATCAAATGTAAAATTAACTGGTATCAAAAAATAGCCCTAAATGCACTCTATAGAATGACATAATTTATTTCTCTTAAAAAGTAAATTATGAATAATTTTTAATAGGAAAAACCTGAAACTTTTATGAAAATAAAACACCTTTATTTATATTTTAAGTTATTTTGAGCACTTCCGGTTGTCAAAAGACAACTGCGTGACCACCAAAATGTAGCCCCACATTCCCTCTACAGAATGTTGTAATTGGTGTCTCTTCATGTCAAAGGACGGATAAGATACAGCCGATAATCTAAGGGGGGTGATATCCACCCCCCCTGGTGCCTCGGGTATATCGGGTATAACTTTTGAATGGTATGATATATCATCACACATTTTAGCTCAAAATGTGTGCAAATGAATCCTCTACAGCCACCTAAAACGTCAAAATTTTATTCCTAACGAAAAAAGTTTGATTTGGGAAAAGCCTAGGGGGGGGGTGGATACCACCACCCCTGGTAGCCCGAGGGTTAACTGCAGCTATATAGCCAATACAATGGCTTTTGAGAACTCTTATCGTTATTCTATGGAGTATGGATAGTACAGGGTTCGCTCCTCAGCCTCCCATGAGGCGATTACGGTGAATGGGCTTCGAGCCAGCAATTGTCCACTTTTATTTATGATATAACTATACAAGAAGATCTAACGGCGCAGAGCATGGATATTAGAGATGCGGTGGACAAAACCAGAGGGACAGAGCAAGTTGGAGACGGCATGTAGTGGCCTCATCATTGGCGTACACCTAACGTTGGAGAGACCAAGATATTTAGACACCTTTTAAACGGTATCTACCATACTATATAAATACGGAACGCAATGCGCGATTAATGCACACAGAATTCCTGAGACTGCTGCTTGTCTTGTAGAAACCTTGAGTAAAGTCCTTCAATCACAATCGCAAAGCGCCATCCACTAATGCTTCGTCGATGGATCGTGCGCATGTCTAAAAACGTGTAATCATAATTATTAATTACTGCAAACATAATAAATATGAATATTTATAAAAACTATCAACTACAGTTTTATTATTAATAATAATTATGGCAATGATAGTAACATCATTTTGTGGGGCGCGGTGGTGTAGTGGTGGCGTCATTGCCTTGGAGCCGGAAGGTTCGAGGTTCGAATCCACCTCGCCGCGTAAGGACCTTGGGCAAGTCCTTCACTCACAATTGCTCAGTGCTTCTGCGTGAAACTCCGATGCAGTGTCCGCTCTGCATTCGGGAGCGCCTCTGAGTAGCGAGAGCTTGAAAGGGGCGCTATAACAATTGCACATACAAACAAACAAATCTATTATATTAACTGTAATAATATTTAAATGGATATACTCCTGATAAATGTGAATTTTGATTGCAAAGACACCAAAATTACCCCAAAAAAATTAATGATATTCCTGCTAAATTTAATTAATAAAATAAAAACAACAAAAAAGAGTTAAACTTAAAATAAAAAAATGACTTTCCCATAATTGGACTGAGACGGAACAGTCTTCGCCCAGACACAAATCTTCCGCTACACCCGAATTTCTGTGCTCTCCAAATTTCCTGTTTACTCTTGTAATCGATAGGTGGCGATAGCAGCGACGATAAACCTTCGAGGTCACCGCTTCTGACCTCTTCCTAAACACCGTTTCCTTAGCACTCCCTCGCCGCCTTTGTGGAAGGATTGACGGCCTGGGAAGTGTCTACGAATTACCTCCGGGTACACGGATGGGAGCGAAGAGGTATTCTATAAACGAGGATAAAATTTTTTGTTGGAGACGACGAATCTATTAAATCGTTCAAAATAAATAGATTCTATATCCATAATGAACAGAAATATTCAGGTGTTTAAAGATGCATCGGCGAATTTTGCTTTCATAGTGTTCAAAGCGTTTCGAAACAGTGCTTTTTGTATTATTCATTCATTCATTCATTCATTCATTCATTCATTCATTCATTCATTCATTCATTCATTCATTCATTCATTCATTCATTCATTCACTTCTTGAATTTATATAGCGCTTCTTTAGGACACCTACTCAGAGGCGCTCCTAGTCCAGCCACAGCTAATAAATAGGTTTTTATCGACTTATAAAAAGCAGGTGAATTTAGTCAAGGCATAAGCCACAAGTTTATTGGGAGGCTATTCCAGATAGCGAGAGCCCACAGTGGAAAAGGCTCGGCGCTGTCTTGTAGAAGTGCGAGCTCGAGGAACCAAAAGCTCCCCCGTTGTCGCAGAGCGAAGATTGTATCTATGAATATTATTGTATCTGTGAATTTATAAAGAGCCTCTCAAGTGCGCATCAATAAGAGGCGCTCCTTGTGCGCGAGACAAAGAGAGACAAATGTGGCATTTATAAAAAAATATGTACACCAAAAATTCGCTAATCGATTGATCAATTAAAAATATTCTTATCTTATAAACTTAGACACCCTTAGGTTCTGTTCCAAACACTATTGAAATACCTAAATTTACGTCTCGTTTTAGTAGAATCCATTGAAGTTTTTACAAAAAAATTTGCTTACGATGAATTTATTTATTTTATTTATTTATTTATTTATTTATTTATTTATTTATTTATTTATTTATTTATTTATTTATTCAACATCGTAAGCATAAATTATTTTTACGTGAATTAATTAATGTCCTTCGTGGAAATCGTGGTCACAAGATTGTCTCCTCGCCTGACTTTTGCACTATCACATTGTTTGTATGTGCACTTGTTAATAACGGTTACGTCTTTTAGGTCTTTATGGTCACCATTAATTACATTGTACTCCGATATGGTGCCAGTCCAAAGCATGGAGAAAAGGGAGGGTGACGCCAATTGTTTCTTAATGATTCGGAGCGGTTCGGCAGTAGTTTAGCAACGCGCTCCTGAGTAGTTATCTTGAATGGGCGCTATATAAGTCATTGAATGAAAGAATGAATGAATGAATGATTGAATGAACGAATTAATTCATTAATCAAATAATGAATGAATGAATGTATGAATGAATGAATGAATTTATTTATTTATTTATTTTTTTAAAATTTATTTATTTAGTTAGTTAGTTAGTTAGTTAGTTATTAATTGGGTGGATGGATGGAAGAATGGATGTTTGGATCTGTTGTCGAGCTGCATACTATGCACACCCACATGCCCACAAACAAATACATACAGACAGACACATAGACATGCAGATAGACGAATACACAGAGAAGCGAGAGAACTGGCAAAGACACAGACAGAGACGCAGAGAGAGAGACAGACAGACATATACCCGATTTTCCGATTTCTCGGTCGGTATATATGGGGTGCTGAGATGAGTGCTGACATGTGAACGTAGCCAATCCCATTCGAGGAAAGAATGTCAGGTCAGGCGGGGTCATCGTCAAACGATCATGGCATGCATGAGACGTCGTTAAACGTTCGATCCGGGTTCAGATATAAATATCGATTTGCATTGTAAAAAACCCAACATTTAAACACATTTTGATTTATTTTGAGCACTTCTGGTCATCAAAAGACAAATTAATTGGTAAGAAAAATGACCCTACATGCCATCTATAGTTTTCTATACAATTACATAATTTATTTTTCAAAAGAATAAATTATGGATGTTATTATAAGAAAAAATGAAAAATTTATGAAAATAAAACACCTTTAAATACATTTTTATATATTTTGAGCACTTCCGGTTGTCAAAAGACAACTCAGTGAGCATAGAAATGTGGTCCCACATTCCCTCTATATAATGGTATAATTTGTGACTCTTCATATTAAACGGCGAAAAACTTACAGTCGATAATTTAAGATGGATGGTATAACCCTCTGGTACCAGCGTTGCCACCCTGAACAATAAAAAAAATCAAGTTGGTCGGTCAAAAAACCCAAGAAAACCCAAGCTGCCCAAAATCTTCCGAAATTTTCACATTTTTCGTCCGAACAATTTCTGACGACCTTTTTTGTCATCCGGCCAAATTTTTCGAATTTTTTTCCATTTTACCGTCCAAAAAAGTTGATGACCCTTAAAAAATGGCCCAAACTTTCCACTTCACAAGCAAAAAACCCGAGCTATTGCCCGAAAAACCCAAGCTTTTTCCGAAAAAAAAACCATTTTCCAAGTTTGGAGGAAAAAACCAAGATTTTTTGTTTCCGAAAAAAACCCAAGAAAAACCCAAGTTCTTCCCAAAAAACCCCATTTCCCAAGTTTGGAGGGAAAAACCCAAGATTTTTTGTATCCGAAAAAACCTCCAAGAAAAACCCAAGTTCTTCGCAAAAAAACCCATTTCCCAAGTTCGGTTAAAGAAAACCCAAGAAGTGGCAACGCTGTCTGGTACCTTGGTTATATCGAGTATAACTTTTGAGCGGTTATAAGCCTTATAAGGTATCGTCAAAAATTGTAGCTCAAAGTGTGTGCCAATGAACCTTCTACAGCTGCCTGAAACGTCAAAATTTTATTCCAAACGAGAAACGTTTGATTTTTGAAAATTCTAGGGGTGAATACAACCCCTGGGAGCCCGAGGATTCGACAAGGATTAAATTGTCCGCTGGATATGGTGAAAGAACAAAAGCGTTTGTAATACTTAGCCTTTATTACAGTAATAAAAAGAAATCTTCCGGTGTTTAAAGACGCATTGGAGATCTTCGTTTTTCATCATGTTCAAACATTTTAAAATAATCAATGTGTTGTATTGTATCTATAAATTTATGAAGAGCCTCTAATATTGTCTATATGAAAATTTTTGAAGAATCTCTACGAGTGCATATTAAATAGGGGCGCTATACCAGTGTGTTAGACCATGAGAGAAAAATGTGGCATATAATAATCATGTACACCGAAATTTGGTTATCAATAAATCAATAATACTCCTATCTTGTAAGCTCACACACCTTTAAGTTGCTTTCAAACACCAATGAAATACAATAATTTTATCATTAATATGCATTTAACATTATCTGCGAGTCTTCCTTTCAACAATACACTTGGTCACAATGTCATAACTTAATAAGCTGAGATAGGCTAGATAAGTGAATGGTCGGCAGTCACATGATGTTTTCCAGCTTCTATCTTGAACTGGCACATGGAACTCATTATCTTCTAATAAACATTGTCTTGACTGAGCGCTTCCGCGTTGGGGCGTAGATTTACGAAGTAGGCTACTGTATAAATATGGATATCACGGATATGACTTTATGGTCCATACAAGTCCTTGAATTGAATGAATGAAGAATGAATGAGTGAGCGAACAAACGAACGAACGAATGAATGAATGAATGAATGAATGTTCAAATGAATTGATGTTTGTGCGGGTGTTTGGGACCGGGTGGGTGAGTGGGTGAAAGTATGGATGGGTTTGTTTTTCGGGTCTGTGGTGCATAGTACGCAATCCCACACGCACATAATATACAAAATACGTATACAGACAGACAAATAATTTTATACATGTAGGCCCTATGCGCAGATAAGCAACCACCCACATGCACAGACAGACAGACAGAAATACAGACAGAGATAGAAACAGACGAAGAGGAAGAGGAAGAGGCAGATACAAAGACAGAGACAGGGACAGAAGTAGAAGCTGAGACATAGACAGAGGCAGAGATAGGTGCTGAACGCACTGGGAGCTCTTCTGAAAGGCTCTTGCTGCGAGAAGCGCTTTAAAATGGTAAGATACAATATAATACAGAGACAGAGACAGGAACAGAAGCAGAGACAGAGGCAGAGACAGAGACAGAGACAGAGACAAAAACAGAGGCAGAGACAGAGACAGGAACAGAAGCAGAGACAGAGACAGATACAGACACATAGGCATAGACAGAGACATAGACAGAGACAGAGATACATGTACATGTAGAGATAATCATCTCAGGTCTGAAGAGATACCCGATTCCTCAATTTCTCGGCGGCCAGTATAATATGGTGTTGAGATGAGTGTTGACATGTGAACGTAGCCAATCTCCTTCGAGGAAAGAAGGTCAGGTCAGGTCATCGTCAAACGATCATGGCATGCGCGAGGTGTCGTTAAACGTTCGATCCGGGTTCTGATATGATACGGCTTCATAATATAACTGTTGACATGTGAAAATCAGGGAGTGTGGATGGAAGAGTTTGGTGGCGGATGGTGGGACGGGGTTCGTTGGAACAGCCGTGATCCGGATCATCTCGTGACCTTGGGGTCGACCACGATTGACCTGGAGAGAGGGAGGGAGAGTAAAGGAGAGATAAATAGATGGATGGATAGACAGATAAACGGATGTATGCTTAGACAGACAGACAGTTCTGCAGACAGACACACAGACAGACAAACGAACAGGCTGACATACATACAGACATACAGCCAGCAGGCAGGAAGGCATATAGATAGACTTGCAAGCGACACAGAGGGTAAGACAGAAATAAAGAGACACACATACATGTATATACAGAGACGCAATCATATGAATAGATAGAGGAAGAGAGATAGAGACACGCACACACAAACACACACACACGTGTTTAGAGAGAGAGAAACACAGACAGACATACAGACAGACAGACACATACGCAGACAGTCAAAGACACAGCGATGAGAGAGAGAAATAGATAGATGGGTAGATTGGTAGACAGACAGACAGACAGACAGACAGACAGACCGACAGACAGACAGACAGACAGACAGACAGACATACAAAGACACAGCGAGAGTGCTTGCGCATTTAAACACTGCGTAGTTGAGCTGTTATCGTCACCTCGCATTGTTCGTGTTAATCGTCAAGTGTTTATGGTGCGCTAGATTGCAAAGAGATGATCGCCTGACCTCATTGACCTCCTCTAACTCGTTGATTGTTAAGCTACGCACCCGGTACATCGCAGTGTCATCATTGTCATAACTATACTGATGTATAATAGTTGGCCTATTAATGAAGCACATAAGAAAAGGCAGACAGACAGACAGACAGACAGACAGACAGACAGACAGACAGACAGACAGACAGACAGACAGACAGACAGACAGACAGACAGACGGACAGACAGACAGACAGACAGACAGACAGACAGACACACACACACAGACACACAGACACACAGACATACAGACACACAGACAAGAAGACATACAAACACACGGAAAGAAAGGCAGGCGGACACACACACAGCGTCTGGGTTTAGTAACACCGTGTATGCGGATACCAGCACTCGCAATAATTGCGGTGCTAGCAGTATAGTATAATAGTTGCAGTTTAACGTCACTGTGTGATAGCACAGATCATTAACGGCACCCTCCTTCTTTATTCAGGCTCTTGACTGGCACTGCCATCGTGTTAGCGTGCAGTAGCTTAGTTTCTTCGACTTAACTTTGGCTTAGTTACAATCGTCAGTGTAGTCAAAAGATCTGCTGCACCATTTTATATATAATAACTGTAATACTCATGAAAAAGGTGTTCAAGCATGAGAGTTTGGAGATGAATAATTTTGAGATTGAAATGTGTTATAGTGAATCAAAGGGATGGATGATCTAGATTTGACGAGGGCCTATGACAACAGAGGCCGTTGCCCTCGAAAAAATTTGTTCTGCATGTAACAGCACTAATGCTCATACATTGTAACAAAATGTTCTAATGCAGAAAAAAAGAGTATCATTGTTCTACAATCTACATCAATTGTCCCACCAAACATTTACTGATCGTCATAACACCTGAATCTTCTTATTCAGATTTAATTCGTTGCATTTTTTCATACCTTGAAATTCGCCATTTGTTGGATAAATGCTTCGGTCTTATACGTTCACAATGGAAACCCATTTCGAAGCCATATGGCATCTAATGGCTCTCGGTTCCGCATGACTAGGAGGTCTAACCAAAGCAGATGGGGGTTAAAACGCAGATGTGATCACCTGTGTGTGGTGTTGTCTGGTCGTCCCCCGACGGCGGGGGGTGCACTCGGTAGGCACCCTCGTCTTCCATTGGTTGCAACCCAGAGGGGTAGGTGCATGGTTGTTTGGTCAATGCGGGTTACCGAGAAAGCACGAGAGTTTCATTTCGAAAATTCGGATACATTAGCGACATATGTAGTATCTCCACAGTGTGTGGATCTATCCATAAAATTATGTAATTTGGTTTTAGCCGACTGATCTTTATTCTTTTATTGGATTCTTCAATCTTCAACGGACAAGGCTTGCAACTCGGTACGTTATAAGAGCTGTCTCGTTGGACACCCTTTAAAAGGTAATAATTGATGCTATATAAGCTTGGCACACGTTTGGCGTACATAATATGGAGGGGAGATGGAATCTGCTGAAGACAGTAAAAGAAAGAAAAATGATTTATTTTGGACACATCTTGAGAAGAGAGGGAACATGCATTGAGAAAGACATCATGCAGGGCACAATGCCAGGAGACAGGAAAAGAGGAAGACCAAGAACAAACTGGCTGGGCAACATCAAGGAGTGGACTAGATTGACATTGGGAGAAATGATAAGAGTTACGGAAGACCGGAAGCGTTGGAGGAACATTGGAAATGATGCGGCCGACCCTCGGATCGAGGATGGCTGAGAACAGAACAGAACAGAATATGGTTTGGGTTATCATCCAACATTGCCTTCAAACGATATTAATCGATGTCGTAAAATTATTAGAACGAGAAGAGGAATGAATTCCTATTCAAAAGACACCGAGAAATTGCTTTGTATGATAGAGAACTTCGCCACTGGTTGCACTCTGCCAGTGCCAGTTCCAAGCCTGGAAAAGGAGGAGGACTACAATGATCTTCGTTGTTATATCATGGCCATTTATTTAAAAAGCAACAAGCCAATTCAT
>OX243822.1:2924315-2939315 GCA_945859605.1 Lumbricus rubellus
GCAGGAGTAATCGAGGTCGTGTCCTGATCGGGGCGTTGTGAATAAGTTGGAGGAGGAAAAAGAGGAGAAGGTGGAGGATGGAGGTCTGTTCGTTGACCACCACCCCTTTCTCTCTGCGTAGTTACCTGCGCTGCTAATGAAATGACGCGACCGGTGACAGGCGTCATGTGACGTCAGGAGAGGAGACGATGGTGTCGACTTTCTCGTCATGAACGTCATCAGGACTGAGGGAGGAAAGGAGGGAAAGGTGAAAAGTCATAATCGTCATCTTAATCATCGTCGTCGTCGTCGTCATCATCATCCTGGTCTCCTTCATTTTGCACCTTTTACGATGTTTTTCTATTAAAATCTGCCGATACTTGCTTGTTGCATGTTTAACGACACTGCCATTTCAAAGCTGATTAATGTTACAGTCTGTAGCCCATGTGACTAGCACTGGCAGAGTGCAACCAGTGGCGGAGTTAATGTAGGGCCTATACACCGATTAAAACCTCAGTTATATTCACAGCCATACATACGTGTGCATTATTATTATTCCACAGTTTAACGTCATCCTATGGCAGCAAAGGCCGTTGACGACAATACAATATAAGTGTACAGAGCAGTAAACAAAAACTTATGTAGCCTCCAAACTACACCAAAGAGGTGTCTAAATGGAGCTGTACAATCTCAATTACATTCAATTTGTAGACAACATAAAGTAGTTCATCGGACACTCGTTCAGGTTTACACATTATGAAAAAAGATCTTAAATCCAAACATTAGATATTAAAATTGTACATTGATTGTCTCATATAACTAATTACGTTAGTGACTCCAGTAAACAGTTCCTGTTACAAAAGTTCAATATGTAAGTGCATCAATAATCATAATAATAATGTAATGTTTCTTGTACAAAAGAAACATGCACCATTAAATTTTAAAACATCAATCAAATATTATAAATCTGATCAAGATACAAATGCCATCTATAACAAGGATGCAAACGATTTATTCACAAAATCCGACCTTTAGTTATAAGTTTAATCAACCGATACACTTGATTTTGATATAAATTGACAGTCAATAAAGTTTTAACAGAAATTTCATCTTTATATATTTGACATGTATTTCTTAATGAATTCGAAATATTTTCTTGTTTACATTCAATTAAAATGTGATGAATTGTCTCTTTGACGTGACAAGCATCACACAAACCGCTGGAATGTCTTTTTATAATGAATAATCTTTGATTTGTGTTTGCCGTTCCTAGACGCAATCTAGAAATCTGGACTTCCTTATGCCTATAAGGTTCGAAATATTTTATATCAGTACTAACAGTTGGACAGATAGATTTATAAAAATGACCTTTCTTATCACTATCATATTCTGACTGCCATCTGTCTAATATGTATCGTTTAATTAAACTAAAAACTTCTTCAAATTCAAGAACATTAGTAGAATTAATGTCAATACTTAGGGCTTCTTTAGCCAATGAATCTGCTCTGTCATTGCCGCTCAAGTCAACGTGACTTGGTATCCAAATAAATCTTATTTGATCAGAATTTAGTTTGTTAATGCGAAATAGTAAATCATTTAACAAAGTGGGTCGAGATTCACTATAACACTTCTTGATTGATGTCAGAACACTCAATGAATCAGAAAATATTGCAAACTTGGAATTAGAAAAACATTCACTATTCGACATCCATTCAATAGCCTCAATTATGGCCGTCAACTCGGCTGCATATACACTTGAATCATTACACAATCTAAATTTCTTATCCACATTTAAACTTGGCACTGTGAATGCAGCAGCAACTATGTCATCAGCTTTAGACCCATCAGTAAAAACATGTATACAATCATCATATATAGAGATTAATTTAAGAGCAGCCTGCCTTAAAAATTCCGGGTGATCGGTTCTCTTATTAACCGATTTTTTCAAGGATAAGTCAACTTCAATTTGCTTATTGCACCACGGAGGGGCAGAAGGGAATGAAGGACCAATAATTGATGCAGGAAGTAAACTAAAGAATTCAGAGGTGCGAGTATAGATAGAATGTTCCTTAGTATCAGATGTTCTATAAACATTTGTCCAGTGATTTTCCATGATCGTTTTAGTAGGGTGACATTTATTTCCCAAAATCTTAGTCCCAAATTTCAATGAATTTTGTAGTCTTCTTAAATGAAGAGGCAATTCTCCACACTCATTCTGGAGTGCTGATGCGGCAGTTCCTTTTGGAACACCACAACAGAGTCTTAGTGCCTCAGTTTGAATAGTTGAAAGTTTATCTAGGTATGACTTGCATGCCGAAGAGTAAGCAACGTCACCATAATCTAAAATAGACCTTATTAAAGCTCTATAAATAGTCAAAAGAGTTTTTTTGCAAGCTCCCCAACTATAACCACTTATAGCTCTTATTAAGTTTAACCTCTTTTTACATTTCTCAATAATGTAATCAATGTGGGGTTTCCAACTCAATTTATTATCAAAAATTACCCCCAAGAATTTGACTTTATCCTCAATCTTAATTTGTTTCCGGTCAATCGTTATATTAATCTTTGATGTATCATTTCTTTTTGAAAAAAGAACTCCAGTAGTTTTATTAATAGATATTTTAAACCCGTTTTTATTGCACCAATCTTGTATTAAAGTGACTGATAGTTGAATTTTATTTTCTAAAATTTTTATATTTCTATGACCTATATAAATTGCGCTATCGTCAGCAAAAAGTGACATATTAACACCATCCACCCCCGTGGGAATATCATTAATCATTATCAGGAATAAAAGTGGAGATATTATAGATCCCTGCGGAGTACCATTCTGTTGTTTGAATTTATCAGAAAGTTCTGCTCCAACTTTAACTTGGAAAGTTCTATCAGAGAGAAAGTTTTGAACCCAATTATATATATTGCCCGCTATTCCCAATTTCTGAAATTTCCTTAAAAGAGTGGGTACATGAAGCATGTCATATGCCCTTTCAAAATCAATAAAAATGGCTAAAACATGTTCTTTATTTTTCATTTTTTTTAGAATAAAATCCTGCAGTTTAAGAATTTGATCAATTGTACTTTTATGTTTTCTGAAACCAGACTGATTTGTGGAAATAAGATTATTTTTTTCCATAAACCACTGTAGACGTTTATTTACCATTGCTTCCATTACTTTGCAAAGGGTAGAAGTCAAAGATATGGGTCGATAAGATTCAGGATTTGAAGCTTGTTTGTTAGGTTTCAATAGGGGTATAATAATGGCGTGTTGCCAGTCAACAGGAAAGTTTCCTTCTTTCCATATTTCATTATAAAACATTAACAGAACCTTCAGAGCATTCTTATGGAGGTGTTTTAGTAATTCATAAGGTATCTTGTCCTCACCCGGAGACTTATTGATTTTTGCTGATTTAATAGCTTGTTTTAATTCATTGATATTAAATCTTTCGTTTAAAAATTCCAATTCGGGAACATGATCATTGTCTGTCATATGAGGGTTATTTTGAAAATTATTAGCTTGCAAATAATCTAAGAATTTATCACTGTAATTGTTAGAATCACTAGTATGTGCATACGTTTTAGCTAAAATATTTGCTTTTTCCAAGTTGGTTTCAGCTGTTAGCCCATCACAACTTAGAGTAGGAATGGAACTATATGTTGCAATACCGTTCATTTTTCTGGCCCAGCTCCACACAGAACCTAACTTCGTTTGGTCTGTAAGCTCAGAGCAGTATGCTTGCCAGCAAGTTTTTGCTTCTACTTTTAAGGTTCGTTTAAGTACAGCCTCTTGCTTTTTATATTCTAAATAATCACCCAATTCTCTTGTTTTAGTCATTTTATTCCTGTATTGATTTCTTTTATAAATGGCTTCATTGCAAGTTTCATTCCAATATGGAAGAGGCTTAAATGTTTTTGTTTTTTTTTCCATGTTTAAGATTTTTACTAGGTATTGATTGATTAGCTATAGAAGTAATGCAATCAACTAAATTATTAAAACTATCATCACAATTGTTATTAACCAAAATATCTTCTATTAGTGAAGTGTTGCTGATTTCCTTATATATTTTCCAATCTGCCTTTTTTAATTTCCATAAATGCATACTTAAGCTATATACGTGTGCATTAAGCAGCCTATTTATAAATATAGCTTGGTTTGAAGACATAAAAAAGGTGTTCAAGAAGAGCATAAGATTTCCTATAATATTATGAATTTATGACGTGCGAATGTACGCGATTAAGTTGAACCAGCTTTAACATTATTATACTCGTTGGGCGCGGAATAACTTTTATATAACATAGAGCAAACATAATTCAACGGTGTCTTGCATAACAAATTTTTCCACTGCAATAGAACTGTTTCGTCATTTAAAAATTGAGCGCTGTTGGGTGGAATCTATGGAGAGAACGTTGGGGAAAATGTTGTGAAATGATGCGGACATGTGAAGGGAAATGTTTGGAAAGAATTTGGGGGGGGGGAGAATTTTCCGGGGAAATGCTGGGAAATGTTCGGAAGAGTATGTACTAGCGTAAGATGCTTGCAATGGTATATAGAATATCTAGGGTTGAAGGACCTGCAACGCCTTAAAGGGACTTAGTGATGTAAACGGAGGTAACGGGTTCACGTCCAAACATCTTATTTTGTTTACGAAAGACGAAAGACAAATGTAAATCTCTAATGTACCTGTTTATCTCCAAATCCTATTGGAAATGAAAAATGACAAAATTACTCGCGATTTTCAAAACCACGAGTCTCATGAGAGATTTCTATTTTCTAGTGAGAGCATTACGGACGTCGCACAATCGTGACCAATAAATGACCGCTTCATCAGTGAAATATCTTGATGAAGCATAAACACTAAATCTTCGTTTCATTGTGGAAATGTAAACAGTGTATTGTTAATCTTGAATAGTTCTGAATTGGATTATTCGATTGCTTCTGTTAAACGACTTTTTACTTCGAAAAACATCTCTGATTTTAAAATAATGTGCTTATAGGAACGTGTCCAATTGACACTAAATTTTATTTAATTTTCTGTTGCGCTTTCAATTCATCGTTTCTATTTGCAATCATTGAGTTAAAAGGAGAGCTATTTGACCAATGTCTGTTAAGCTATCCGAGACTATATTATAGCGTTGTTGAAACGCTTTTCAAGGGTGTCTAACGACAGCATGAGATTTTCTGGTTGTATTGGCTTTCCAGTTACCTAAACAAACAATTCTCATGATCCGTATCAGAAGTTGATAGTTTAATTATTTTGTTATAATTTAATTGCATGCGACGCTATTTTAATCGAAACAATACAATCTTGTCATTGATTAACACTGAAACGCAAAAGAATGGATTTATAACTAATCGTATTGTATTATTGGATAGATCTAATTATAATTTATTGTATTTGTGGGGCGCGGTGGTGTAGTGGTGGCGTCGTTGCCTTGGAGCCGGAAGGTTCGAGGTTCGAATCCTGCTCGCCGCGTAAGGACCTTGGGCAAGTCCTTCACTCGCAATTGCTCAGCGCTTCGGCGTGAAACTCCGATGCAGTGTCTGCTCTGCATTCGGGAGCGCCTCTGAGTAGAGAGAGCTTAATGGGCGCTATAACAAGTGCACATACAAACAAACGTATTGTCATGCAGGGCTACTCATTTGTAAGCACCTCTCATGAAAGAACACAAACTCCTTTTCTTATACTGTCTCTATAGCCTATGTATAGTGTCTATCTTACTTGCCTGCTTGCATGCTTGTCTACCTGTTCGCTTACTTGCTTCCATACTTACCTACTAAGCACTCACTTACTCGTCTGCTTATTTACCGACTCACTAATTTACTCACTCACTTATTTTTGTACTCACATGTTAGCTTCTTTACCTACTTCCCTACTTACTTACCTACTTACTTACTTCACGATGAGAAATACGTGAACTTTGTGTGATCAAATATATGTGGATTTTGCCTAGACTGAAGCTTTTCTCTTGGGCTTGAATTTCTGACGACCTTTAATTAAAAAGCTTTGAGTACAATTCAAACCCTATTTCTAGAGTGGATTGGATCCGATTTGACTGCAGGGTCTATGTCTATGACAACAGAGGCCGTTTCCCTGGACAGAAAGTTGCTCGGCATAATTATCACAGTACTTACTAGAGTTTCATCTGTTTTTGCATACGTACTGATGGAGTGTTCATTTTTGTGAAAATGCCTGAAAAAATGTCAGTAATGTTTCAGGAATTTCCATAATAATTGCAAATTGTGGGGCGCGGTGGTGTAGTGGTGGCGTCGTTGCCTTGGTGCCGGAAGGTTCAAGGTTCAAATCCACCTCGCCGCGTAAGAACCTTAGGCAAGTTCTTCACTCACACTTGCTCAGCGCTTCGGCGTGAAAACTCCGATGCAGTGTCCGCCCTGCATTCGGGAGCGCCTCTGAGAGCGAGAGCTTGAAGGGGCGCTATAACAAGTGCACATACAAACAAAATAATTATACATGACATTGTTTTCGTGAGAATCAAGCTAGATCCCGAGTAAAGCTTAAACAAGACCGAAAATCCCTTTAAACACGCGTTGATTCGTAAAAAACGGTACCCTACTGTAACATAAGTCAGCATAACTCATGTCGATGACCATCAAATTTAATGAAATTTCAGAATAATATGGCTGGATGATCTGCCAAGTGCTGTATAAATTATTTCACATTCAGGTCTATAACGACGTAACGCGGATGACGAAACTAATGACGTCACGATAATCTCAGCTATAATTATGTAAAAATCTATGGCATCCCATCTTAGGCCTACCTATATTATAGTTAACCAAAGTTTTATTGTTTCCATTACAAGACGCTTGGCCATTACAGCAACGATGGTTAGCGTTGATATTTGGGTCAGGTATACGAGGAGTCTCCCTCCATGGATCATTGGTCGCAGAAATAGGGTCCTTGGGGAAAAAACCCTCGTTGTGATTGCCAGCTCCATTTAGATACCAGCCAACTTTTAATTCGTGACCGATGCACTTGATTGATTGATTGATTGATCGATAGATAGATAGATTGATTGATTGATTGATTGATTGATGAACCGTTTGATTGATGAACCGATTGAATGATTGACTGATTGATTGATTGATGAACCGATTGATTGATTGATTGATTGATTGAGTGATTGATTGATTGATTGATTGATTGACTGATCGATAGATTGATTGATTAATTTTGCCATCAGTCCACTGTCTGGTTCGGGTCTCTGGAGTTGGCTCTGAAAAGGCGCTATAGAAATGTATTGGCTCATATATGTCATGTGCGGTATGCATAGCCTAAATGCATACATGCATGCACGCACGCACGTCGCACATACAAACACAAACACACGATAAAAACATACATGTTATTTACTGATGTATGATGTGCGTGTGTTATGCTTAAAATGATGGAGAGAGAAAGGGGGAGACAGAGATAGACAGAGAGGGAGACATGGAGTAAGAGATACATGTATATATATATATATATATATATATATATATATATATATATATACATACATTTGTCCCTGTCTTTATTTGTCCGTCGGTCTGTCTGTGTGTCTGTCTGTATGTCTGTATGTCTCTGACCGACAGACAGACAAATACAGACAGACAGACTCATACAGACAGAGAGCTTCCTTTCCATGCCAATGCATCTTATATACGTGCAGTTGTTCTTATTCCTTCATCTTTCCATCTTCTCATCATATACTTCTAACCTGCCTCTCGTTTGATACAATCTTCTATCTGTCAGATCCGTAGCCCAACCTCCTCCTCCTCTTCTTTCTCTTCCTCCTCCTCTCCAGGCTCTCCTCCCTTGAAAAATTCATAAGAACTTTTCACATTCTATCTATCAATCTTTCTTTGTGTCACTTTTTGTCTGTATGTCTGTCTGTCTGTCTGTCTGTCTGTCTGTCTGTCTGTCTGTCTGTCTGTCTGTCTATCTGTCTATACCCCTCTATCTCTCTCCATCCAACGTCCCTCTGTCTATCTGTCTGTATTAATTTTGTCTCTGTATCACACTCTCTATATCTCTCTGTCTCTCTCTGTATCTCTCCAATCTTGTTCTCTTTCTACTCTCGAGCTCACTACGGCTCCAACCATAAATCCAACCATCCATCCACCCACTTCCTTGCCTTCCTCCTTTTCTTTTTTCTCCATTCCTCTCTTTCTCCCTTCTGTACGTTCCTTCCCTCTATAAGTGGAAACATCTGACTCAACAAGCCAATTAAAATTCGTTTCTCTTCGGAATAGTCCGGATAATTAACCGATTGCTTTCAGGTGTATTGCCACACCCTCTCTCTCCCCTCCTCTCTCTCCCCTCCTCTCTCTCCCCTCTTCCACTCGTCGTGTACCTAACAACTCCCGCCTTGAGGACTATATAGCTGGCCTGACTGAATGGAACAAACTTCCAAACTTTACTCGCAAATCATCTTCCTTATCGCTCTTAAAAATTAAAAGCTTTGAAACTTATTTTGTTTAGGATTCATTTAATTCATTATGAGTAGACTTTTCTGTTACGTTCTTTCGTGCAAGATTCTTTTTCTTTGGACTCGTTATAAATGACAGTTTATTAATTGACTGCAGATTGAAACGTCAAGTTGCAAAGCGTATTTGAAAATCTTTATATATTAATAATAATATCGTTTTAAAAAGGTGTTTAAATTGTTCTAAATTTACTTGGGACCAAACGTCACAAAGTATACCTCTAGCGGCCACACTATAATAGTACATGCATTGTCTATATCGTTGACAATTTCTCATTAGGCGATAATACACAAGAAAAATTTGACGTTAATTAGGACGCATACCTCTGAACTCTGCACACGAAGTGAAAGGGGCGTTTATTTATTTGCTTTGTACAATAGTCTCGTACGCTCCGGGTTCACCACATACATGTACATGTAATGCCTATACGCTGCAGTTATAAATTATGTTCTCACAGCCGCGAAACCTTTCCGCAATTGGATTAATTAGTTGCTGAAAAGCTTATTACTGTCATTATTCGTTAATTAGCGCTTGAATGACTGACGCTGGGGGGTATACTGCATAGCCTCACATTTGACTAATTTTCTAATTTTAGTCCCATGTTTATATAATAATAATTCAATTCGTTGATCAATGTACTCAATCTCATGAAATCATTAGTATCTAAGAACAATTATTCAGTCATTAAAATTTTATAATACGAAATTGCTACTGCTAATAATGTTAAAATTAATTATTTTGTGACGATGATTGTGTTCGTCTGTTTTAAACACCTTTTCTAAAACACACAATGCTAAATATTATTGCAAAGGAGATCTATTTTCAGGTAATCTAGGACCACAATCACCTCTTAAAACTGTGGATAGTGCTAAATATCGTTGCTAGAAATTATTTTTTTTTAAAATTCGATACACCAAAAATTAATGGCTATAATTAGGAAAGCGTCAATGGTCAACGTCAAGGTGTTGACGCCGTGGTTCCGACAACTGTCAGCCAACTGTCAGGATTGACTGACATCTGACGTAACGCGTGACGTAGCGTAACGTCCGACGCGATGAGCTGTCAATGCCATGACGTCTGACTGTCACAAATGGCGTCAATGACGACCAGGGAAGTGACAGTCAGAGACTATTTAGGGATTTCGGGGAGGGGGACCACAGGGACCGTTTCTCGTTCAAACTGATTTGTGATTGGTGCAGATTGCATGCATGGATCAACAGATTTTGATTCTACTTCGTGTTTCGATTATAATGCTCAATGCTGTCGGGAATTTAATTCCGAATTGCTTCCACTTTTATGTTCACCGAAAATTTCTTCGCAAGATTTTAGAACCTGTTTGCGAATAAATGTGGGCTTAGTTATAGTAAGCGGGTCCCAATGTGTTGGTTAGGGTCATGTTAGGCATCGTGAGGGTCGGTTAGGGTCAGATTAGGCATCGTGAGGGTCGGTTATGGTCAGATTAGGCATCGTGAGGGTCGGTTAGGGTTAGGGATAGGGTTAGTGCAGTCGTTCTTTAACATAGAGACCCGCTTACTATAACTATATGCCTAAATGTGTATGATGTGTGTGTTCGGTTGTGAGTTTGCACCTTTGCATGTGCCTGTGCACATGTGCATCTTTTATGGAGAACCTCATCACAGACATAAGGATAGCAGCATATTATATATAGTTTCACGTTAACGACATTGCTTATAAATTACACTGTTTGAAAACAAGGATCATTAGCGTCACCTTCTTTCTTTTATTTAGTCTTGGGACAGGCAATGTCAGATTGCAAATAGTGTCAGAGTTGATAAAATGCTGAAGATTGGGGAAAACAAAACACAATTCCACATAACACGTTTATATAAGGACAATATAAATCTATAAAAAGGTGTTCATAAATAAATTAAGAATTTTTTAATGCAGTTGACGTGTATAATATAATTATGATGTACGATAATGTACGAGCACTGTAATTGCTATAGAATAGATAAATAGCGCTCCTTCAAGATAACTACTCAGAGTGAAAAACTTGCTTAAGGTCCTAAACGCGGGGGTTTGAAGAGGATTCGAACCCGTAACCCTCTTTTTCCAAGGCACCGAACCCACCACTGCAGGACCGCGCACCATGGACCTAAATACACCGATCGACTATAAGTTGTTATTTGCTGTTTAACGACACCGTCACATATCAGTCGCCCTCTTTTCTCCAATCTACGGCCCGATTCTTTTTTTATTATATTGTTGTAACGTCCGCGGTTTAACGTCTTTGGTGTTCATGGCAACGGCCTCTTTTGTCATAGGCCCTTGTCAAATCTGGATCATCGTCCTCCACCTTAAGGAACTTATATGACCGCAAAAAAGTTGATTATTATTAAGAGGGCACGAGGTAAGAACAAGTCTGAGTAATCTTGCAGCGCGTCTTATCGTTAAATATGATCAGTTATTAACGTTTTAAAGGTGTCTAAATTGAAGGTGTTGCAATCGAACCCGTGTATACACTCTCCATGCGCTGCAATGAGACACCCCAACCAAAAGATCTTTCATGTTAATCCAGTGAGGTTTGAACCATCTATACCTTCCCAGTCGCCAGGCAGGCAAGCCAAACTCTCCAACCACTATACCAACGCATTGCGTAAGATAAGGTTATCGTAGAATGTCAGACACGATCATATTGATGTTTCTGGTGTTGACGCTTTTAAGAGCACGAGAGCGGCCACATTTTTTTAGTCGTTGCCTTTCTGACAACGTGCTAAATAGTTAACAAATTTTCTGAAGTCAAACTCCGCGTGTAGAAGATGGCAGCCATAGCCGCGGATTAGATTTGCAAGTCCTTAGACACCCTCATAAACATTGCAAGTCCTTAGACACCCTCGTAAACATCACACGTTGAAATGCCCGGCGCGTATATAAGCAATGCCGTATAATCGCTTCTTGGAGGATAAACCCGTCAGCCTTCTTCCCCCTCGGCTGATTTACAGGCGGGTAGGGTTTCGTTAGATGGTGTCGGGGGCGATTAGTGTACGGGCCTGAAATTCGTTGAGGTAATTTGTATAAATGCCACGGTGCAGTTTGATAAGAGGAAGAAACCGACAAGAGAACGTCTGGGCTTTGAAAAAATTCAGAATTCTGTCGATGGCTACCTATATGCATGGTGTGATGGAGTGGGGGAATCCTTAGGGGAGGGGGTGAGCGAAAGAGTTGGAATAATCTGTTGGCATTAATTGTATTGTATTTTGTTGTATTGTATTGCTTTATCGTCTTCATCTTTCTTGAAAAAATTGGGGGGGGGGGCGAGGGGGTTCCGTTTCCGTTTCCTTTCTGACGGTGTTTTTCAGGATGTCTTCCATGCATAACCAGTCCGTCTAGCTCTTCGCCACTTGCTCACTTGCATATCCCGTCAAGGACTCGGTCGCCCACCATACACTTTGCTTGCACAGAGGGACCATGCATGCACGACGTGTAGCCTATACACGGTGTAGGTGATATACATGGTGGGCATTTGGACATCAGAGGCTTTACGGTGTCGTTGGAATCTTACAAGGCGAGAAAAAGATGAGGAAAGACTATATTATACCAGAGAAATATGACAAACCATAAAAACACAAATATAATTATGCAATGTATATGCCTATACGTGTCTATAGATGCGTATATAATAAATTAGAAAAGTTAAGATCAGTCCCGATAGCAAACCTCTTTTAAGTTTAGAAGTAATCATATAAGAAAAAAGCATACGCCAATTGAATCAATGATGAAAGGGATCCAATTCCTCAGACTTATAATTACGTGCATGTTATATACATCCATGCATTGAAACGCTTACAAGCAGTGTTCGAAATTATTATGTAGTAGCTCAATGGAAGATTCGAAACAACACGGGCAAATAATAATTTATAGTCTCTGCAATTTCGCTGACCTAAAATGCGAGTGTATGTATGTATGTGACCTTGTGGGGCGTGGTGGTGTAGTGGTGGCGTCGTTGCTTTGGAGCCGGAAGGTTCGAGGTTCAAATCCACCTCGCCGCGTAAGGACCTTGGGCAAGTCATTCACTCACAATAATTATTGCTCAGCGCTTCGGCGTGAAACTCCGATGCAGTGTCCGCGCAGCATTCGGGAGCGCCTCTGAGTAGTGAGCTTGAAGGGGCGCTATAACAAGTGCGCATACAAACGTTATTGACTGTCTGCATGCCGAAGGGGTCGTCAAACTCCGTATACGATTAATACAAGTCTTAATAATTGTATTCGTCATTTTCCAACGCTGCAGGGAGGTCGATACGGATATCGAATTCAATTTCTTAGTTTTGCTCAGAAGGAGAAGACTTACACGTTATGTATAGCGTGGCGTTCTATTGTTATATAGCATTGCATGACCTCGTTATCAAGGTGTCTAACTATCATCGGTAGTTAGGAGCCATGCAGCCTTACATTGGGTATCCATTATCCAAGCAGCTACGCTCTGCTGATAAGGGAGTCCTCTTGGTTCCTTTTGCTCGTACTGCTACCATGAAGAATCGAGCCTTTTCTGTGGTTGGTCCGGTGGTCTGGAATGGTCTTCCTTTTGAGCTACGCCCACACCCTGGGACTCTACCAGGATCGTTCCTTATACTAGACTTAAAACTTTTCTTTTTGGGCGCGCTGGAGTCGGGAGCGCCTCTGAGTAGATTTTTTACTTGAAGGAGCGCTATATAGATGTCCTAATGAATGAATGAATGAATGAATGAATGAATGAATGAATGAATGAATGAATGAATGAATGAATGAATGAATGAATGAATGAATGAATGAATGAATGAATGAATGAATGAATGAATGAATGAATGAATGAATGAATGAATGAATGAATGAATGAATGAATGAATGAATGAATGAATGAATGAATGAATGAATGAATGAATATACATGTATTTGCCTTTGGCTCATGCCATGGGACGAGGGTGGCCCAGTCTGGTCTTTTCCCGTCCGTTCTTATCAGGCCTGGAGGCTCCTTAGAACTGGGGATATTCGCCTGCGCGAGCGCCCTCCACACCAAGTCGTTGACCGCAAAATGTCGGGCTGTTCTTCCCGACGATCGTCTGCAGACTAAACCGTGGTGTCCTCTTGTGTCGACGGTCTCTCCACAGTCCACAATGACACTGGTGTGCATGGTGCACACAAATTCAAACCCTGCAGACGCAATCCAACGGCCACCCGTTTTTTGCTACTTTTTTTTTTATTGCGTTACGTTTTTCAATCGTCAAAAACGGTGGGTTGTCTCACTAAAAGTGATATAACTTTTGATGTGTTTGACATATTTTGATTATATCTGGCCATCATAATTATGTAAACATGAATTGTCTTTAAGCACGCGAAATTTCATTTCGAAATTCTTACTTCTGGCCAATAGATATTGGCAAAAAACTACTTTCGGGGTGTTTTTCTTGGCCCACCCTGTACATCCAGCAAAGCTGCCTAGAATCCTGGAAAAGTTAAATTCCGCGAAGAAGCCATCTCGGTCTCACGTGATGCAATTTCAACCCACAGCCGTTCCTGTCAATCATCCTTTTACGCCCCGCCTCCCACCACCGTCTCGTCCAATCACGTTGAACCGTGCAGACAACACATCTCGCGCCATTAATAAGGTTCGTAACGAGATTTGAAGCGCGTGGAAGTGAACAAACGGCCGCTAGAGGGAAGAGAGAAAACAGCCGCCAGAGGGGATATAGACAGGTACATAGAACGGCCGCTAGAGGAACCTGGTTGCTGCTCTCTCGTCCATTTCTGCCGTCAGTCAATCCGTGGATTGTTTGGTCGTGATTCGTACGGATTTATTCCCAACGCGGAAGACGTTGAAGAAGGTTACTTGGTGTACGACCGTTCAAAACAGACTCTTCTCGAAGGAAGGAAGAAAAGAAAGGACGTCACGTTCAGGTAAATTTTTGCACTTAGGGCGTTTTCCTGACGATAAATTTTGAAGGTAAATTTCCACGGTAAATTGAAGTTAAATTTCCAGGGTAAATTGAAGGTAAATTTCCACGGTACATTGGAGGTAAATTTCTAGAGTACATTGATTAGGTGAATTTTCACTCAGGGCGTTTTACTGACGGCTGGCTATTATATTGAACGTAAATAATCGATTGGCAAGTCACCACATAGTGTTTTCTGATGCTGGAGGAAATCGCGCAGATATGCCAGAAATGTATATTTGACAGTTTCTATTTATTTAGGACTATGTTGCCTAGCAAAAGTGCAAAATGTTCGGGTCTTCGTTGCTCTAGTGGCCTAGTTCTATGTTAATAATAATTATTATTTGGCACAATGTGCATACCTTGTTATTTAATAAATTTTTGATTTATTTGAATAATAAGGAGCAACTAAAAAGCTTAAAAGAGGTTTTCAAGACCATCCTATAATAATACGAAACGTTTCTTTGCTTCCGTTTGGGAAGCCCAATAATATTATTGCCAAAAAACCCACCTCCTTCTCCTAATACTCATTATTGCATTATGAAAGTATTGGATAGATCCATGCACAATCATGTATTATCATCATCATCGTCGTCATCGACATCGCCG